>JAPPVO010000002.1:164996229-165517145 GCA_030407325.1 Camellia japonica | reverse complement strand
ATAAGGTTATCTTGGATGGGATCAAGAAGAGGCTGGAATCAGCAAAAGGAAAATGGGTGAATGAGTTGCCCAATGTACTTTGGGTATATAGGACTACGCCAAGAAGATCAACTAGGGAGTCCCCATTCGCCATGGCTTATGGCACAGAAGCAGTTATTCCTCTGGAGGTCGGCATCCCAGGGATCAGAACCCAGGGAGTAAAGAATGGGACTAATGATGCATTTTTAGCCCGAGATCTGAACCTATTGGAAGAAAGAATGGAGAAAACAGCGATTCAGCTAGGGGCATATCAGCAGCAGCTTACTAGGGCTTACAATAAAAAATTCAACCCACGAGAGTTTCAAGTTGGTGACCTCATTCTGAGAAAGGTCATCGGCAACAAGAAGGATCCCAGAGAGGGCAAGCTTGGCCCAAATTGGGAGGGACCTTATAGAATCATCTCGGTTCTGGGCAATAGGGCATATCGGCTTGAAGACAGGGAAGGCAAAGAGTTGCCAAGACCTTGGAATACTTGCAACCTGAAGTTTTTCTATCATTAGATTTCTTTTTGTCTTTTTTTAAGTTTTTTGTTCTTAGCCGAAGTAATAATAAAATTTTAGCTCGATTTTTAATTTCAAACTTGTGAAAATTGATTAACCAGTCCTTTGAAACATGACAAATAACTTAGACTTATTATATGGCAGAGTTGAATTATACTTACATATAATGGAGTTGAACTAAGTTGGAGATGTTTCTAATTGAAACATGACGAATAACTTAAACTTATTATATGGCAGAGTTGAATTATACTTGCATATAATAGAGTTGAACTAAGTTGTGATGTTTCTGATTGAAACATGACAAATAACTTAGACTTATTATATGGCAGAGTTGAATTATACTTACATATAATAGAGTTGAACTAAGTTGGCGATGTTTCTGATTGAAACATGACAAATAACTTAGACTTATTATATGACAAGTTGAATTATACTTGCATATAATAGAGTTGAACTAAGTTGGCAATGTTTCTGATTGAAACATGACGAATAACTTAGACTCATTATATGGCAGAGAATAAATTATACTTGCATATGATGGAGTTGAACTAAGTTGGATTAACCTAGATTTGCCATATCGACAGAGTCAAACATAGATTGAAATTAAGTGTATTTGAGTAAGATATAGAGGAATCAAGGTTGAGAACCTCGGCTAGCCTCTGTTTGAGTATAACTTCGGCAACAAGGTCATAGCCACATGCTTAATGAGAACCTAAGTGAAACTTAAGTTCACAATAGGGAGAGAGCTAGAGAATGATGCTTGGGAGTTAGAATTTAAAGCTAAAGTTGGCTTAACACTTGTTGAAATTTTCAAAAAAATTTACAAGTTGAAGTTAGGCAAGGTTATATTGAAAGAAGTATCTGCGTACTTGCCGAGATTACCAATTTGCCAAAACTTGAAGTATGGAAGACTGAAGTCTTGATAGAAGATGATGAGAAGGTGGCAAGTTTTAAATAAACACTTGCGAAAATATTTTTTACAAAATGTTTTCAAGTGTTAAGACAAGGCCAAGATAAACAGTCAGCAGGTATATCCGAGGTATTTTACCCCGAGGAGATTGCACAATTAAGAGGTACTCTGAAGACATACAAATTATTCTAAGTGTGGAATCATACAAGACAGTAAAGAAGACAAACATACAAACACTTGAAAGAAGAAGTTGTACTTGCATTCAAAGAAGAAAAAGGGCACTTCGACCTACAAAGAGATTACTTGTTCAGATTACAAAAGTGGCAAGTCGGCCAAATATGAAAACTAAAAACGTTGTTCAGAAAAGTAGTAAGTACAAAAAAAAAGCTTATAGCAAGACTACTCGGCTTCGGTGGCAGGCTATGTCTCAGCCCCAGAAGACAACTGAGGAATCTTCTCGGTAGCCTTCTCAGCCTCGAGCTCAGCGTCGATCTCTTGCAGAGTTTGATCAATGCACTTCTCGACGATTGGTACCTCGGATGTTGTTTTCTAGAGGGAGGCACCTTTTGAAGCCTCGTCGTCCTCATCCTGAGTCAAGTCTAGAACTTACTCATTCAGAGTTGGGACCTGGCCCCAGCAGGAACTTCAACATCAGCCACTCGGGCTCTTGTCCTCAACTTCCTCTTCTTTTTCTTCTTCTTCTTCTTTCCCCCCCAGCCTTAGCCTCAGATTATTTGAAGCGGGTGAGAATGGGAGCACAAATTGGCCTGTATCTCTGAGAGGAGAGTCCTCGGGGACAGCCAACTCCTTCAGAGCAGCCATCCAACCAAGGGTGTAACCCTTGTTGCATGCCTCTTTGACTTGTTTTTTGTAGTTCTTGCAGACATCGGCTGCCCCCTTGGCATAGGCCTTCTCGTCCGCTGCTTTGATCTCAATGGATTTTGTGGCTAGGGCATCTCGAAGTTCGGCCTAGGCTTCAATCATTTTTATTTCAGCCTCTTTCTTCTCAGCCTTGAGGACCTTAGCGACGGCTTCTGCAGCCCCGGCCCTTTCTTCGGCCTCGTCTTGAGCTTGCTTTACTGTCTTGGCCTGATCTATCAACGCTTGCATCTTGGCCTCGGCTTTGTTTATGGATTTGAGCAGGCCAGTAGCCTCCTTGGTCTTGTGGACCAACTCCTTCTTCATTTCCTCTGCTTGCATTACAAAGGAGTGGGCATGCTGGATCGCCTAGAAGAAATGCAAAGAACAAAGTTAGTATTTTCATTAAGTGTGAAAATAGAGAATACAGAGAAACTAAGTGTTAAAGATTTACCAGTACAGAGTGCTGCAACATTAGAGCGAAATTCTCGTATTCACTGACCTCGACGTTGCGGTTAAGGTCGTTCGGAAGGAGCAAGGCAGTAGAGAGGGCAACGCCAACCTCAATGTTAGTAGCGTTGTCACCGGCTCTAGCTGGCTTGTCCTCGATTGTAATGAAGGGGGCCCAGGGGTCATCAATTTAAGAGAACCAAGGTGGCTGCAGAGTCCGACCTTGGCTTCTTTGACTTAGTGGATTCGGAGGGGTCAGCCTCGGCGGGTCTCTTCTCAGTGGCGGAGGAACTTTTTTTCGCCTCGGCCATTTTTGAAATCAGCAAGGTGTCCTCAGAATCGATCTGAGTCACCGTTGCCTTTGCTTGGGCTTTCTTCAACCTCTTTGGCTTTGGCTTTGGCTTTGGCTTTGGCTTTGGCTTTGGTTGGGACTGTGATAGGAAAGATCGGACTGTCATGACATCCAGGATGTAAGCCAAAAGGTCTTCGGCTACGGCCTTCTTGCGTCCCATGTCGTCGACGGTGGCGTGACTGTAACCTTGGTTCTAAAGTGGATCACTGGAAGTGCAGTCGATGGGTTGGTTGGATGTAAGCCGACGCCTCAGAACTTCGGCGTTTTCGGCTACGAGTTCTGCCTGTGGGGGCGAACAGTGGGGCTCGACGTCGGCGTTGGCGCTGAGAAGGTGGAATCAGTTGTGGAGCAAAAGTTGATGGCTGTTCTGTTGGGTCGGATGTTGAGGCTTGATCGGGCCTTGGTGATGAGGTAGTTGGGGGAGTTGTTGCTAAGGGTGGAGACTTGCACTTTTTGGGGACGTCAGGCAATATTGATTTGTAGGTCAGGATGTAGTTCAGGAGCAGAGAAGCCCTGCGCTGAATAACAAGTAAGTCCAGCAGCCTCTTGAAGTCTTTGCTGGGAAAGAATGTCTTGCGAAAGTCCTTCAGGGGCTGAGAAAGAACTGCAAAGTTAAACAATCAGACGTTAGAACGTACGAAAGTATCAAAGTAATAAAGACTTAAAAACAAGTAAACTGACACTTGGCTCTTACCATTTCCCTCTTTGAATACTGTTCGGCTTAAGGAGTAGAGGTGAAGGTCATCATCTGGTGGGAACTCCCAGTTGCCCGAGACGATGAAAAAATCATTTCCAGGCCACACATGGTATAGCAGTATTGGATGTCGGCTAGAGTAATCCTAGCTTTCTCTCGGCTAGCTAGGGCAATGATACCATTAATGACTCGGTAAGAGTTAATGGCTAGCTGCATTGGGTTCAGTTTGTAATACTGAAGGATTTGGCAGAAGAGGATGTCAAGAGAGAACCTAAGCCCACACTCAATAAAGGCCACTACAGGGAAAGGCATGGAGTCCCTATCAGGCATAATGAAATCCTCATCCCCTACCAACCTAAGGTGGGCATCAGCATGGATGGCAAACTCCTGCCTAAAGTACTCTAGCTTAGTAGGAGTATCTACTCTCCACCTAAACATTCCCATGATGTCGGCTTAGGAGGTATTAGTACACAGTTCAGGTGAGAAAATTCAGAAAAATGTAGACTGTGTGGGTGTGAGGGACCTCGGCTAAACCCAAAACAAAAACTAGGGCAAGGGTTTTTCGAGATCTAGGGAAATTTGTTTCAGTTTTCCTAAACAATTGAGATTTCTTTACCAAAACCCAAACTTAATCTATGTGGAAATGGAGGATTAAAGGCAAGAATCTGGAAAAGACAACAAGAAAACAGGGCAAATAACAATGATTCAGACTGAAGAAGGCAAACAAGAATTCAAAGAACATTGAATAAAATATAGATGTGCACAAGTCGAAGACAGTGGCAAGATAACAAGTATATGAACAAAATGTCTACCTAGAAAAAGATTAAGCAACTAGAAATCACAAAACAGACATGCTTAATACATGAATGACGAAATTTGAAACACGAGCAATCATTCAAATGGATGGAATCACAATAGCAGTGTATAAGCATAACAAATTTCGAAGTAAGTCAAAAACTAAAAAAATAGGGGAACAGTGACTTACCGAAGAAAATGAGGCCGGTATGAAGTACGCCGGAGTCAAACGGTAGCAGTGAGCGGAGAAGAACAACAAATGCTTCGCCGGAGAAGGTGAATGGAGTGGTTACAGGAAGCTCGAAGAAGGCAACAATGGGAGCAAGAAAACTTTAGAGAGAGCAAGCTTGGAAGAAAACGAAGATGTGAAAGTGAAAAGACAAAGCAAGAGAAGTATTTTTGTTAAAACACGAAAACGTGGTTAAATGGTATTGAATGTGCCTAAGATGACGTGTCTGTCAGGTGGCGCACGCAAAAGTGATGCGACCTGATGGCGCGTGTCAGGTACGGTTCAATAGAGAAGAGACATGTGGCAAAAACGGTTGAGTTACTGTGCGTGACAACTCATACACGTGTAGAAACTCTTGGAGTTCTTGATTTAATGAAGCAAAGACCTCGACTAGGGGAACGATCTCGGTTAAAGAACTTGAAAAAGCTTGGTTGTTGGTTCTAAGGCATTGATAAAAACAGACTACAAGTCTTGGTCATATGGAGCCGATGTGTGATAACCTCGGTAATAAAGAATAGAGTAAGCTTTAGCCAACATGTTCTATGAACGGATAATATAGGTTCTATCACTTCAGTATGCCGAGGTAATAGAACTTAGGGGGCAGTTGTGAGAGTATATTTTTTGAATAACAACATGTGGCCAAGGTGGCACTGACGTGCCAACCGAGGTGCCACGTGTCCTGGTCATGACGCCGAGATGATCTCGGCTAGGCTGAGGTTACCTGCGAAGATACCAGAATCCGAGGTGAACGGATAAGGGATAAGAGTCCTAGAATGGGGGAGGACTTCAGCCTATATAAGGATCAAGCTCTTAGGGAGTATATCTTTATCTATTAGAGAGTCTAGGATGAGCATTGGGTCAGAGTCCAAGAGAAGCTAGGCTTCTACAGAGATCAGGACAGTGCTGGTTATAAAAGTACGGCACCCTCGTGGGTCTAAAATACGCTTTTTGTATTCTGACTAAGTGAGTTAGGCACTGTATGCTATCTTTGAGAGATAACTGAGTATTGACTTGATCGTCAGAGTGCCCCGGATGGAAGAACCACCACCGGAGTCTCATCTTTCTGTGGCAGGTCGTTCGAGCATAATCTATTCTGCTGGTATTCTCCAACTAAGTACCTATTTGACAGTGTGATCAGAAAACAGCACCCACAATAAATATAATTATAATTATAAAAATAAACCGTTTACTTTTTAAAAAAAGAAAATTTCTTATGAAGTAGGACCAAGATATGCCCATAATGTCAAAACTTGGGCTAAGCCTCATCCCTAATAAAAAAAAAAAAAATGTCCTTTTCCTTTACAAAATTATCACATCATTTTAATGAAACATGCCGAGAAAAACAAAACATTAATAAAAAATAGATAGAAATAAAATAAATAATAGAAAGAAAGTAAAAAAAAAATAATTTGAGACATCACTTGCAACTTTTTCCATTTCTCCACCTTTTCTCAATGAAAAATGTGGTCACATAACTTTTCTCCCTTTATTTCAGAGACCTCACTACCCTTTGATCGTGGAAAATATGTTTTAGAAAAATGACTGAGGCCTCGAATTTGAGGCCTCGAATTTGCCTCGAATTTTTTTTTTTTTTTTTTAAAGCTGTGTTAGTTCGATTTTTTTTTTTTCTCTTTTCTTTATAGGGGTGATTATATATAGGGGTGTGCTAAAAATTAAACATTTTGTAAGTGAGTTGGGTTGGACTGATTGGGTAATAAAATTAACTGATCAATTTTTTTTTTTTAATTTTATTTTATTTTATTTGTTAGGCCGTATTGGTTTTTTTTTTTAAATTTTTTTTTAAAGGTGGTTATATGTAGGGATGTGCCAAAAAATTAGGCATCCTGTACTAACTCATCGTACAAAATTATATGGAATTAACGAATTTTAATCAACAGTCTGACTGATCAGTCAATTAAGTTGGACTGGTTAAGTGATAAAATTGACTTATCAGTCAATCAAGTTGGACTGGTTAAGTGATAAAATTGACTGATCAGTTAAGTTGCTGGTTAAATTTTATTAATTTCATATAATTTATATGATGAGTTAGTGCGAAATGTATAATATTTTATATTAAACTTTTTTAAAAAAAATTTAACACACACAGTAGCCAAAAAAAAAAAAAATGGCATTCGAGCCAAATTTGAGGCCTGGAATTCGAGGGCTCTATCACTGCTGTATATTTTAAGTCTTTTCAATTCAACTTTACTTCTCATTTCAAAAGAAAAAGAAAATATTGAAGGAAGCTTCTACCCCAGTGCAAATATTTAAATTATTTATTTATTTATTTATTAGAATATGGGCAAACAAAATATTGGTAATTATTAAATTATTCAATTAATTTCACTGATATAATTAATTTTGTAAAAACTGGATTAATTTCTTAGCTAGGCAAATAAAAAATATTCAAAGAAAATCAATTTTGGGAGATTCACTTAAAAAAATTAAAACAAAACAACGCTCAAATAGTATACATTAATGTGTGTTTAGGAGGGGAAAGATTAGATACACATCTAACTTTTAACATAGTGCATGAAGTGGTTTCCCGAGATTTGAACCCATAACCTCAAGGTTATTAGGTCAATATTTTACTATTAAACCAATGGCTACTGCTACTCACTTAAAAATTTTAATTAAAAAATAAAGGAAAATGGGTTATTTGAATAATTTTTCTATTTACATACCACAAAAAGTTCAAAAGCAAAACTAATTTCATTAAAGGGCTCTTGGTCATGCTAATCCAAATGAGAAAAATTCTAGCTTTCCATTTAAAAGCCAGATAATGTTATAGGTCCCAAATAAATTATTAAATTTTTTACCAAACCTCTCACATGGGAATAGGACTCACATAAATTAGATGTGTATGAGTCCCACATTTATGTGAAAGATTTGATAAAAAATTTAATAATTTATTTAGGTCCTAGCATAATTCTTTAAAAGCGTAATGGACTAAGCTTGGGCTAAAAAGCCAAACATTTATTGCACATCCATAAACCATACATTTTCGCAATCTAAACCATAAAATGCAAATCTAGATCGATGCTCATTTATACTTACAAATCAATGCAGGGTTGAGCTTAATCTTTACCAAATCTCCAAAAAGGGCTGCGAATCCCCTGTACCCATTTGCCGTCCCGAATTCTTGTCCCATGCGTCTCAGCTCGCCACGTGACCTAATATTTAAACGAAACTTAGCTCTGTCAAGTTAACAGAAACTCTTTTATATATTTTTTAATTAAAATAAAGTGGGCCTATTCATTTATCTACCTATTCATCTACCTAACCTCTTTGAAGCACCTTTTACATTTTCAAGAACAACACTCCACATATTCGACAATATAGAGAGAGCAAGTAGTAAGAGAAACAGATAAAAAGTTAACACAAGTTGCAAAGGTGAACTAGAGGCTCTGTATTGGTTTCTCTATGCTTCTTCCTCAAGTTCTGCCCAATTCCTCAACAAAGGGACATAGCAGTGCACATTATAATTTTTTTTAAAATTAATTAGTCAAAGCCCATATATATAATATATATATATAATATATGATATGAAGGTTAAAAGTAGTGAGATTTAAGTAGGAACTACACGTGCCCCAAACCCTCTGTTTTTTGTTATTTTTATTTATATTCCAAGATCAGTCCTAGAAGCCCAAGTGCCCCAACCCCACCATCTAACTTTCCATTATAATATAGTATTATTGGCTTTTTGACTTTTCGAAGGGTATTTTTGTAAATGCGAGCGTGCCAGTAAGGATCAATCAGTCCTTACAGAAATTATAATTGCCAACCAATTATCAGACGATTGTGTTTTAGTTCTTTCAGCCTCAATGAAGAGGACTTTTACTGGTGGCTTGACTTAGGAGAAATTAAGAGAATAACATTAATATGAAGAACAATCGAAGTATTTCATTAACATGAATACTTACAATGGTCCAAACTCGACCTCGAAGAGGTTTACAGCAACAGTCTACTTGAATCTACTTGAAACTGCTCCTATGAATCGAAGTGCAGTGCAGGTATTTAAAGTGCAGGAAATTAAAGTACAGGAAATGTAAAACTGGAAAAGAAAATATGAAGTAAAGACTGGTTTGTATGATCTGAGTCTGGGGGTTTTTCTGGGGACCTCCTTGCTATTTATACTCCTCAAGGATGACCATCGAACTGCACTTCAAACTGTCGAACCGCTCCTCTATGATTGCTGATCATGCTGCCTTAGAAGTAGTTCCACTACGCCTTTCCTTGCAGTTAAACTTCCCTCTTGTATTTGAATTTGAATATGAGCAACCGTTGAAGCCACGTCATCTTGTATCTCTTTATTGATCCTGTGCTACTTAGATCACGTGAGAACCAATTTCTACTGCCACGTGTACGATCAAGATCGAAAACTTGAGCAGTCTCCCCATACTATCCTTGCTTTGCCACGTGTCGAACTATAATTGGCTTTTACAAAATATGTAGCCAACATTACCCCCCGCACTAATATACCCAATACTTGGTGATATTAGTGGATCGTAACTTTCCTGCTCTTTCGGAATGTGCATAGAATCTATCTTTCTGGAAACACAACCGTCATTTCCTTGGTGATCATTTGCATTAACTCTTTTCAATTTGTTTGAACGTCCCAATACCTTAGCACTTGAACAGACTATGGCCAAATCAATTTCCCTTTCTATTGATCAAGCACACGAAGAACCATTGAGTAATGCTGTTTCTCCTCGAAAGAACCTCCATGCATTCATTAGCCACCTTTACCCGCCTTTCTATATTCAGGTCATGGAAGCTTTTGCAAATTACCGACCTTTGGACTATGAACACATTGTCCTTAGTCCTTTGATTCAACAAGTTGCAGACACAGATACAAGAAGTTCTTCCTCTGACTCCCCCTTGTACCTCGAACGAACTGCTTTCGAATCTTTGATTTGGCAATTTGCAAATATGGACTTAGGAAACTCTTCTTCACAAAAATCTGCATGGGATGAAGATATAACTTCTTCGTCTTCTGGGGCTCTGGCTGGACAAACTGGTCAATACCTGAGACTTATGATTTGAAGGAACGAATCAACCATCATTTTATTGAGTTTACTGACCCTTTGGAGTTTCCTCCCTATGCTCGAAGTTCAGTGGTCTACCCTTACGTACCCATTGACCTTCGACGTAGTTTGGAGGAAAACCTTCTTGTGGCATGGTACACATCCTCCACGCCTACCAAGACAGTGCTTGTTGCCCAATGTTCAGAAGAAGCTCAAGGGTACCACCCATCCTTCTTAGCCAAGAAGGTGAAGATTTGCTCTTCTGACTGGCTTGATTATATTAATGCCTTTGTTCCTTCCACCCCCATGCCATCTCCCATAATAGAAGCATCCACACCTTCTTCTTCATCTTCTAAAGCAGAAGCATCTATACCTTCTCCTCCACCAACTCTTTGCTAGACAGAAAAACTGAGACTTGCACTCCCCATGAATGGAGTTTTTTCACCTTACAAACCTCTATCATTTCCTACTCCAATTGAGCGGAAACAGGCTCAACTTCTACTTGCAGCTTTCTTTCACTTGCCTTTCAATGTGCTTGAGGATGCAGTCCCACTCAAGAACTTTCAATGGGCTTGTGACATTCTGACTAGGAGCCATGTCCTTAATCCCCTTGCCCAAGCAGAACTTCATACGTTCCTGGACCAACTCCCATTGCTTCTCTACTGGCATCAAAATTCCAAGATTACTACACAATCTTTGGACCAACTTTCGTCTCTCCGAATTCAAGCCCAATACGAAGCAGAGAATTTCATCGAAGAATTCGATGATTTCAAGAATAAAGATTCTACATATTGGGATGATCTGGTCATAGACGAAATGGAACAAAAATTGAGAGAAGAAGCCTTCGAAATAAAAGCTGAAGAGCTCTACTATGAAGTGAGAGCACATCAACTCATGCAGCCAACATTAGAGGAAAATAGAGGATATAATAAAGAAAGAACAAAATTTCATTGATCACTGGGACCAAATTTCATGATCTTGTTATTTATTCTATTCCTTATTTTTATGAGCTTGAGTTTGTACCCAGATAGGGTTACTTGATGTAATTGCCTTGGCTTGAATACAAACAAAGTTTTTCTGTATCTGACATTGTTTGATTCTGTTTCCTTTTGTCTTTTTTTTTAAAAGCCAATTCAGGACTTCGAATTGAACAATCTCATCCTTCGAATCTGGACTCAATTGTTTTTAATGAAACACTAAAAAAAACCAACATGTCTTTTTTCCAATTTATGGAGTAAAGTTGACAATTCTGGTTGATATCATCTGGAATTAGCGTTTCGAATTTAACAACTTTAACCAATACATGGTCATGGTTGATATAGTCAGTCAATTTTAGATTGACCACTTCTGCTTTGAAAGAGCAGTCCATGCTGTTTTATTTTAACAAACAATTTCCTTCTTATACAAACCAATGATTGGTTTTGATGCTTCGAACAGTGTTCCTTACCCTTAAAGAATCCTAGGATTTGCTCTGAAGGTCGTTGCTTTGATTAATAATCCTCAAACAGGTCTTTAACTCTTCAAAGTAGACCAATACTCAAGCATTCTAGCACCTTTAAGCATGTAGTATGCTTCGAAGCCGGCTTCTATATTTCGAAGCCGTTGTTGTTTGATTTTTGGCGCCAAAATTTGGCGTTCGAAGCCAAATACTCTCCTTTGAAGCTAGTCTCAGCATCTGAGTTGTGTTTTTTCCCTCCAAAAGTATCAGATTTGGATGAGACTCCTCGTATTCGTACTTTTAGTACTTAACGACTTACGCAATATATTTTTCAGACACAAAGGCTTTTTAAAACCCTGTTGTTTCGTGTTCTGAAATCACTTGCTTCTTTACAAACCCTTCTCTCTACCGATTTCTCTCCTTCTTCACTTTCTGACAAAGCATACTATCAATGGCTTCTTCTTCACCAAAAGTACCAGACATAGAGCGTGTGAGCTCATCTGTAGCTTTGAAAAGGCTTATTGACGCAGAATGTGAGAAGTACAAGGCTGGGGAGAAAAGCGCCATCGATGGGCGTATCTTTGTCCCTCGTCGCCATGAGCAGCAAGACTACGTGCTTGGACCAATATTCAAGGAGGTCCTTACTGAGCTCCCAACCTTATATCCACGTCTGGAGGACCAATGTCTCCTTTATGAAGGTGGCCTCGACTGGAGGAACTGAAGGATTAATCGCCCTCACCGATGCTGGCCCACGATGAGACCGGAATGGCAAGAATGGTATGACCGGGTCATCCCTGCTAGGACACTGGACCTTCAAGAGCTCTGCCTCCTCGATGCTCTCCGGCTATCTAGGGTAACTATCTCAGAGGACCCTTTCCTAGTTCCTGCTGCTTTATGTTTTTGGAACCCTATCTTTAATTTTTTCCAATTCAGATGTGGGATGATGGCCCCTACTATTCTTGACATTTGCCATTTATTAGGAGTATCCCCTATTGGTACTCCCATCACACCGGATTTCCCTGACTTAACCGTCCCTTTCTCCCTCCCTTCTCTTAACTCATCTTACAGTGATTTCGCTAATGCTGAGAATAAAAGAGAGGGCCCAGTAACTGATAGGGAATTCTTTTCCTTCTTACTTTATTGGCTCTGCAAATTCCTCTTCTGCATCTCCTCCCAAAGAATTATGCCTGAATTTGCTCCTCTTGCCAAAGCCTTTGTTTTGCAGAAAAGGGTAGCTTTAGCCCCATATATTCTAGGCCATGTATACAGAGTTTGTTCCTCTTCTGTGAGAAACCCTTAGATGCTAATCAAGGGGGCCATTGTGGATCCTACAACTTTGGATTTTTGCCTATTTTACTGAATTACAATCCAAAGCTTAAATTTTTTGGGCTACACTCTCTTACCCATGGCATAAGACTGGCCAATGCTTACTCTATCCTTCTACTTTTGCCTTTTATTTCTCCTTCTTCCACCAACTACCAGCTGCCCTTTCTGTTCATCGTTTCCATCCCTTCGACGCCAGCATAGGTCCGCTTGGTTGAGTCATTTCTTGAGTGACAGGCTCTGTACCTTGCCTATTCACAAAGATATATGGGCTTCCTTTCTGATTCCTAGGGAGCTATTTATTGGGACCACGAACCCCAGCTTACAAATGCATAGCTGAGCCTTATTGTCCTGCTCAATTTGCTAGACAATTTGGCTTTACACAAGGGGTCCCAATACCTCTCTGCAGCAACACCAATCTGAGCCTCACCAGGAGAGATTGAAGGTTCGAAAGTCAAGGCTAGAAGAGGCAACTTTCAAATTTATAGATGACTTGGCTAATTTTGAGTACACCCCTTTCATTCCTCAAGGCACCTTTCTGAAGAGATACCAGACTTGGTGGGTGAGCAATATGGAAGTTTATTTGGCCATTTCACCTCAAAACCTACTAAAGGTGTTGGATGTGCCTAAGTCCAAGGGAACTGGAACTGTTACTCCTTCCACTGTGCCTCTTTCGACCCAGTCCATTCCTACTACCTCAACTCCTCCTAAAGTCACTCGAGGTTTTCGAAACCCTTGTTTTCTTTCCTCAGACTACCTCTATAATGCTGGTTATCTTATTCTTAATTCCTCTTCTTGTGAAGGTGGTCAACAGCAAAAGAAGAGGAGACTGCTCGAGATTGAAAAGAAAACAACTGAGGCACACAAAAAGAGAAGAAGAAGAAGAAGAAGAAGAAGAAGATCAAGGGCACGAGTCACCCTTGATACGGGGGGAAAAAAAGTGACTGATTTGGTTCAGAGGAGGAAACGTGCTAAGAAGATAGAGGAGGAGCTTATTTTTAGGGAATCCGAATCTCAGACTACAGAAGCTGAGAAGACAATTGAGGAGCAGACAATGTCAATTCAAAGAAAGAAGAGAAGAAAGATTACTGTCTCTCCTTCTGACTTTGCTGAGGACTCTGATTCTGAGACAATTGCCCAAGCAATAGAAAAGAGGAGGAAAGTGACTGCTTCAACCACTGCCTCGGTCGAAGATCCCATTCATGAGGCAGCTGCCAAGGCCGCGGAACAAGAACATTCCAAGGCCATAATTGTCTTCGAAAGGGTGAGAAGAGACGGCAGAAAATTCTAAGAGAGGAAAGGCTGCTGCCGATGCATTACAAAAGGGAAATGGCAAGAAGCAACAGACTGTCGAACATTACTCCCTCCACAGCTCTCCATTAGTGCAGTGCTTCTGGAATAAGTAATTTCTTTCATGCCTCTATTCTTTTCCTGTCGAATCTTTAATGCTGAAACTTGACATTACTTTACATTTCTTCTTTGCAAGCAACAATCCCTGAGCCTATCCCTCAATCTATTCTCTTTCGAGCTTTGCTCCTCTTTCTCTTTCCAAGGATATTCCAACTGCTCTTTTTTTTCGAAGGCAGCTAATTTCCCATTGAGGTGCTGGTAGCTTCCGACTCATAGTTCATCACCTTTGCCTACTTCCAGTCCCTCTTCACTGATTCGTTGGTGGCTAAAACCATAGAGGCTGCCAAAGATGCTCCACCCATTTCTCCTATCCCCATGCATTCCTCTGTGTCTTCCACCGACAACAATCACTGCCTCTCTCATGTCTATGGATGAGATTGATGTTTTGAGGCCAGATTAGCTAGTCTTTTTGACATAACCTTCTACCTCTCTAACATCCAGTGCTGAAGCCGAGCCAGTAGTTTTGGCTGACTCTTTGCTGTGAAAATCCTGATTGAGAGCTCTTCTTCCTCCAGCAGCAAAGCCTTTTGCACCTTCTATAGACTTAGACACTTGCTTGGAGCTGCTGATCTCCTTTTCGAGGATTCATTTCGAGGCTCTACAAAGGCCTATCATCAGAAATGGGTTTCTTCAGTGCTGTAAAATTGCTGAGCTGTCCAGCATGAATGTCTCAAGTCATCTATTCCAGGCTGCAGCTACTATTGACTTCTACATTAGCATTTGTCATGCTACCAATGTTGCGAATGAGAAATTGGCCAGGGACCAGAGTTTTGTTTCCCAAGTGCATACTGAAGTGTCAACTCTGAAGGAACAACACTCCTCTGCCTCCCACTTTCGAGTCCAGCTGCTGGAAAAGAAAGCTCAACTTGAAGAGGAGTTAGTTGCAGTAAACCAGGCCTTGGTTCGAACTGACACTAAATTGCAAATCACTAACCAAGAACTGGCCGATCGCAAAGAAGACATGGCTACAGCTATTCAGCTAGCTCCCTCTCTTAGCAGTAGGAAATCTATTGTACAAAAACAACTAAGACATTGTAATGATTTCTGGGCCAATTTGTGGCACAATGTACTTAATTCTTTATAAAAGAACAAATTTTTGTCTATCATTTGAGCAGTCTTGTGTTTTTGTATTCAATATTTATTCTATTCCTTGTGTTTCCCAAATGGTTGGAAAATAAGGCTTCAAATATCTGCCATTAATCTTTTTGGGATGTACATACCCATTCAGATTTCTCAAATGGTATGCTCCAAAAGGCAGAACTTATGAATTTGATATGGTCCTTCCCAGTTAGGTGACCATTTGCCAAACTTATGGCTTTTAATTCCTATTGGGAGTATATTTTCCATACCAAATCACCTTCATCAAAGCCAATGTGTTTGACTTTCTTGTTATAATTCTTGGCTGCCTTCTTCTTTTGGAAAAGAATGCTATTTAATGCCAAAATTCTAGCTTCATCTATGCCTTCTAATTCCAAGCACATACTTTGATGGTATTGCTCAAGATCTAACTGATCTTGGCATCTTACCCTCAAAGATTTGACATTAATTTCCACAGGTAAAACTGCATCATGCCCATATACTAAGGCATAAGGAGTAACTCCTGTGCTTGATCTTGGGGAGGTTCTGTAAGCCCATAAGACATCCAACAGAAGGTTATGCCAATCCCTAGGATTGTCCTCCACCATCTTTTGTATTCCTTTTTTCAAGGACTTGTTCGATGATTCAGCTTGACCATTGGCTTGTGCATAATAAGGTGTAGAATTAACAAGGTTAATTCCAAACTCTGCCACAAAAGACTTCATCATTTTCCCATCGAATACAGTCCCATTATCCACAGTAATGGTTTGTGGGATGCCAAATCTATAGATCAAGTCTTTAATGAACCCAATGACCTCTGTTTGATCCACAGCTTTATATGGCTTGGCTTCGACCCACTGAGTGAAATAATCAGTGGCTACTAGAATGAAACAATGGTGCTTCGAAGAAGGTGGGTGTATCTTTCCCATCATATCCATGGCCCATCCTCTGAATGGCCAAGGCTTCATTACTGCATGTAGGTCAGTTATGGGCATATGCCTTATTGTGCCATGCTTTTGGCATGCCTGGCAACCCTTTGCATATTCTATGCAGTCTTTAAGGATAGTTGGCCAATAGTAGGAATGCCTTCGAAGCAACCATCTCATCTTTACACCAAGTTGATGAGCACCACAGATGCCTTCATGAACCTCAGCCATAGCTGTTAATGCTTCTTTTGGGCCTAAACATTCCAACAATAAGCCATCTCCCCCCCTTTTGTAGAGAGCGTTGCCATATATCATATACTGTATAGACTGTAATTTGATTTTCCTGCTGGCCTCGAAGATGGTCCGGCCAAATATTGCATTATTGGATGTCTCCAATCTTGTTCTTGTAAGTCATTTGATTGACTTCCAAGATCACATTCTTTTATTCAAAGGTTGTATTAATCTCTGATATGTTGTTTGGCTTATGTCCCTTTGGGTATTATCCCTTCTCTTGAAGTTCGAAGCTTTCTGAGCCACATCATTAGCTCTATTGTTCAAGAATCTTGGAACATAGGTTACATTTGCTATTTGAAACTGAGAAAGCAAATGCAATGCAACAACATAGTATGGCAAAATACTTATGCTTTGACACTTGAAAACCCCTTTCACTTGGTTAACCACCAATTGAGAGTCCCCAAATATGTCAACCGCATGCACTTGTAATCCAATGAGAATCTCTAGTCCCACTATTAAGGCTTCATATTCAGCCTGGTTATTGGAACAAGTGGCTTCATCCACTCTGAAACCATGTGTGGTTTCTACCCCCTGTGGAGATTTAATCACAACACCAATTCCAACTAAGCCATTGGCTTTCGATCCATCGAACCACATTTGCCATGGCTCAACATTAGCCATACCAAGCTCCATTATCTCTTGGCTTTCTGTTTGAGATGGATGGTCTGCCAGAAAATTGGCTAAAACTTGCCCTTTTACTGCCCTTTGAGGGACATACTCTAGATGAAATTCTGACAAGGCTAGTATCCACTTGCCAATTCTCCCCCTCAACATAGGTCTGGATAACATGTACTTAACCAAATCTGTGATTGCAATTACCAAGACAGTTGTAGGTAAAAGATAATATCTTAATTTCATCGCAGCAAAATACAAGCAGACATAGCTTTTCAACAGCTGAATATTTACATTCACAAGAATTTAAAAACCTACTAAGGTAATAAATAGCTTGCTCCTTGCCTTCTTCATTGTCTTGGGCCAAAAAAGCTCCCAATGAATCTTCTGCTGCAGCTATGTACAACTTCAAGGGCTTGTTCCCCTTTGGTGGCATCAGCACTGGAGGGTTGGCCAAGTAGGCTTTGATACCTTCGAAAGCAATCTGATGCTCTGCTGTCCACACAAATTCCTCTTCATCTTTCAGCCTTAACAAGGAAGAAAATACTTTAGTTTTCCCTGCAGTGTTAGAATGAACCTTCGAAGAAAGTTAACCTGCCCAAGGAACCTTTGTAATTCTTTCTTACTTGATGGAGGCCTGGCTTCAATGATGGCTTTGGCTTTATTCTGGTCAATCTGTATTCCTTTCTTGTGTACCACATAACCCAAGAAGTTTCCAGATGATACGCCAAAAGCACACTTAAGAGGATTGAGCTTCAACTTGAACTTCCTCATTCTTTCAAAAGCTGCTTCTAAATGAAACAGATGCTCCTCCATGGACTGGGATTTCACTACAATGTCATCAATATAACACTCTAGATACCCTCCAATGAGGTCATGAAAGATAGTGTTCATAGCCCTCTGTATGTAGCCCCAGCATTCTTCAACCAAATGGCATTTTAACCCATTCGAAGGTGCCAATATTCCCAGGACATCTGAATGCTGTCTTGTGGATATCCTCCTCTGCAATGCAGATTTGGTTATAACCAGAGTGCCCATCCATCATTGATAAAATCTGATGTCCTGCTGAACTGTCTACCAGCAGATCCACTATAGGCATAGGGTACTCATCTTTGGGAGTTGCTAGATTTAAGTTTCTGAAATCGATGCATACCCTCATTTTGCCATTCTTCTTAACTACAGGCACAATATTAGATAGCCATTCAACATACCTGGCTGTCCTAATAAAGCCTGCCTTGAGTAGTCTAAGAATTTCTTCCTTGACTTTCTGAATTACTTCTGGACTCATTCTTCTTGGTTTCTGCTTGTATGGCTTGAAATTAGGCTTCATAGGGAGCCTATGTTCCACTAATGACCTATCCAATCCTGGTAGTTCATTGTAAGACCATGCAAAGCAATCTTTGTATTTTTTAGAACAACCAACAACTGGTCTCTGTCCAGAGCATTCAAACAAGCACTTATATAGGTGGGCTGCTGCACAGAACCTTCCCCTAAATTCACTTCTTCTAAGGGGTCTTGTGTCTGAACTCATTGAAGCTTCTTCTTTGGTTTCTTCAACCTTCGAAGCAACCTTCTTACCTTGTTCTGCTCCTAGGTTCTTTAATTCGACATCTCTGCCCTCTTCCTCATAGACAAAATCTGTCCACAAGGCATCTTCTTCCTGTATCTCCTGGACTTTTGTTTCAATGTCCAATGCACAGTATTTCCCAAGGGTCAAAATTCTGACCTGTTGCTGCCCTTGTTCACAGCCAATTATCATGGCTTTTCTCTCTTGCTTCTGTACTTTCTGGACTATTGCTTTTACGTCCAATGTTGAAAATTTAATCAGAGCCAAAGACTTGGCTTCTTGTTCTTCATCTCTTTGCCTACAACCAGGCATCATTGTCATCTTTAACGACAACCTCTTCATCAGCACTCTCCTGGACTAAGTGCTTCAGGTGTGTCACTTCCTCATCAGCCGTTACTTCGGCTGAGCCATCAGCTTTCCTCAGTATACTGAGTGGTGTCACTCCCTCAATATACAGCTTGGCCTCTGCAAAGTCTGCACAGGCTATGAAGGGTTGAGGATCTGCATCAATCTCCTCTGTCTCTCCATTGCCCAAAGCCATCATGATCTTCTGATGCAAAGAGGAAGGCACACATTTGTTAGTGTGGATCCAATCTCTCCCAAGTAAAGCATTATATTTAGCATTGCTGTCGATTACGAAGAATGCTGTCATGCAGTCCCTGGTTCCCACACTCAAGTTAATGGGTAGAATCCCTTGAGCCATCTGTTTATCTCCAGCAAAGCCAGCGATGGTTGTGCTGGTTGGGATCAACCTGGGATTTTTTCCCTAGTTTCTTCAAAGAAGATTTCGGTAATAAGTTTACTGCTGCCCCATTGTCTATCAGGACTCGTTCAGTTGTATCCCATCGAAGAAAGCCTTGATGTACAAAGGCTTGACATGTTGTGTCATGGAATTCGAGGGATATTCAAAAGGATATGAGAGGTTGATGCTCACCTCTTCCTCGCTCTCACATTCAGTTTCCATCGGGATAGCCATTCCAGGACCATCCTGTACCATACTCACTTGCGATTCCTCACTGGAGACGGAATAGGATCCATGTCTTGGTCCTCATCCCCAGCCTGGAACTCATGAGGCAATATGTGTACCATATTGACTGATACTGGAGGAAATGAGCCAAATTGGATGGCTGGCTGTACCTTCTTCCCCTCTTGGCTACCTTGCTTGGTGTCTTCAGCAGCATCCTCCATGCTGCACTCTGGCACTTTTGATAACTGATCCCTTCGAAGGATCTTTCTCAACTGGTTCTTCAGTCAGAAATGTTTGTTCAGCCATGAAGGCTTCGAACATTTCTTCTTCTGCCATTTCCTTCTTTTGGCTCATGCCAATCTCTTCTTCGTTTCGCTGTCACTTTCCATCAGGCCTTCTCCAACCCTGCCAAACTAGACTTCTCTCTGGCCTTTAGTTCAGAATGAACCTGGGCCAACTGTTCTCTGCTACAAACCACTTTGCTTTGTAGAGTCGGTTTTGGAGTATGGTCTGACTCGAAGTCTTCTTTCCTTCTGTCTTAACCAGTGAAGAACTCTCTCCACTTTCTTTCAAATCTTGCTGGTACTGGGTGTACCTGCGCTGAATTTCCTCCTTTGTGATCTGGAAATGACTGGAACCATATCTGGTTCCTTTGTCTTTGGATGTTTCAGCAATACCCAGTTGTTCGGAGCCACCAAAGGAGGCTTGACCATCCTGCCTGGTTTCCAACATCCCTTTGGCAGGCACTCCCTAGGCTTGTTCTGCATTACAAACCAATCTGGACCCAGGTACCCACGAACTTACTGACTCAGATGTTGAACTGCTTTTTCAACCTTCGAAGCCATCTTCGAAGCTGGCTGTGAAGGTAAGTGCTTGAATCTGGTCTCATGTTTCGAGCCTGATTCTGGCCTTCGATGGAGGTGGCCACTTTCTGCTCTTCGTGAGGTTGGTCTAGGGGGCCAATCTCTGGCTTTAGTCCCATAACCTGAACTCCTCTCCAATCTTCTTTCAGAATGGCTGCTCTCCATTCTGTAGTAGTTAGGTGGCCTAGACTCATACAAGGGCCTCTTGCCTTTATCACGCATTCTGTCTACTGCAGGCTCAACCACTAATGGTCGCTGCCTATCACTAGCCGGATACGGCCTTTTGTTGTAAGCATTGGTTGACTTAGGACGTCTCTGAACATCCCTATAGTATTGCTTCCCATCAATTGGAAGCCCCTTCAACCATTTGTAGCTCAGTCTGCATCTGGGACACATCCTCTGCATTACAGCTGCTTCCAAGGAATCGTCATCCAGTGCTTCTTCATCAGAGTGTTCCTTCTGATGTGAGAAACCTTGTCCAATAACTGGTGGGTTTCTAGTATCCTTCTTGGCAGTTGTCTGGTTGGCAATATGCATTTGCACATTGACCTCTTCCAATTCCTGCAGAGATAAATTCTGAAAGTTTGGTACAACCACATTAGCTGCGCTTTCTCCAACTTCTGGAAACGGGTTACTGTCAATCCCCATGGCCTTTTCTGTTTTGGCTGGGAACTTCAAACTTCCTTTCCGAATTTGCTCTTGGATCCTGTCTCGAAAAACAATGCAGTTTTTAGTCGAGTGAGACCAAGAGTTATGCCATTTACAGTATACTTTTCCTTTAAGTTCATCTGGAGATGGCAGTTTTACTCCTTTTGGTAACTTAAGGAAATTGGCTGCAAGCAAATGATCAAAAATGTCATCTGCTTTTGTTAGGTCGAAAGAGTACTTTCTGTGAAAGTCTTTCTTTTTAAACTGCTGGTCGATGGTTGTATCCTTATGAATTAATGCTTCACAGATTACAGGTTCTTTGCCCACAATCTCTGCTGCATCGATCTCATAATTTGGATCTCTATAATATGTCTTGTACGAGGCATTATTTCGATCTTGTTCCTCCTCTAGTAATGCTTCATATCGAGACACCTTATAGGTTAGTTCGACCAAATCCCTGAATTCAGTTGAGTCAAACTTCTTTCGAAGCCTGAACTCTAAACCGTTTTGAGCCAATCTTACGAATTCTGGCTCTGGTAGGATGACTCTACATTTATTTCGAGCCCTTTTAAATCTGGCAATAAACTGAGTAGCCTTTTCTTCAGGCCTTTGACTCAATCTTGCCAAGTCTGCCATGGAAACCTCTGGCTCCGATTGGAAGAATTGGGCATGAAATGCCTCTTCCATTTGTTGCCAAGTTTGAATGGAGCCAGGTGTAAGGTTGATGTACCATACAAATGCTCCCCCAGTTAGAGAATTTGGAAACAATCTCAGTTTCATGTAGTCATGATTAGTGAATTCACCGCATTGAGCAGCAAATCTAGCAATATGCTCTACTGTTGACTGATTTCCAGTTCCATAGAAGGGTAAAATCTGGTATTCTGAACCCTCTTGGGTATTCATGTACCCTATACCCATTCTGGGTATGGTTTTCTGTATACAGGAGTCTGGACCCCCCGAGCCATCGGTCCACACATCTCCCTAACAATATCAGCAATTTGGTCCCTAGGGACCATATTTTGTGCCTGCTGAACCACTACTGGAGGGACAACACAGGATTTGGTGGACAACCTTGTGCTTGTGGTCCTCTTGGTCCATAAGGTGGTAATTTGGGACTGGTTGCCCCTGTGGTGCAGGTTGCTGTTGGGGGTATGGGTAACCCCTTTGAGCCTGTCCTGCGAAAGGGCTGGGACAGGTGTTGTGTCCCTTCCATTTGTGGGAAAACCTTCCAACCCCCCGGGTATAAATTCGAATAAGGGATTATTATACCCCCTAGTGCCAGGTATGGCTTCGAACATGGGATTTGTAACCATTCTTATGCCAGTTTCTTGTACTTGGCCAGATCCACCAACTTGTGTGGCTTCACTGTTAAGTACTGAGGCATTTTGGCCTGCTATAGGCCTGAAATGGGTTCATACCAAGACTGAGGTGATGGTCTTTCATAGTTCTGAGTACTAGTTTGACCATTAGAATGTCCATTAACTTGCATAGGCTGTTTATCTCTAGCCAATCTTTGCTGAGGGACATTTAAAACTTCCTCTGTGTCTTGTGTTTGTTGGTTGGTGGTTATTCATTCGATCCAAAAAGGATGTTGCCCACCTTTCCATTGTGTTCATTAATTGTTGTCCCATAGCATCTACTAAGCCATCCCATGGATTTGTTGGCTGGGTAGATGGAACAGTGGATGGTCCAATTCCTTGGTTTCGTCCAATATTATGAACATATGGTTCTTGTCCCGAAGTACTGGTCTGTTCGACCATAGGTTCGGATAATATGGGAGTTTCCACAGGATGTGTTACCACATTATCCTCTGGATTAGGTATCTCTACCTCTCCTTCTACGCCTTCTTCCAGGCGTTCATTTTCTCCTTGTCGTCTTCGTCTAGCCATTTTAACAAGTCCCACTGGGCGTGCCAAAAATATATGTTGGCTTTTTGGCTTTTCGAAGGGTATTTTTGTAAATGCGAGCGTGCCAGCAAGGATCAATCAGTCCTTACAGAAATTATAATTGCCAACCAATTATCAGACGATTGTGTTTTAGTTCTTTCAGCCTCAATGAAGAGGACTTTTACTGGTGGCTTGACTTAGGAGAAATTAAGAGAAATAACAGTTAATATGAAGAACAATCGAAGTATTTCATTAACATGAACACTTACAATGGTCCAAACTCAGCCTCGAAGAGGTTTACAGCAACAGTCTACTTGAATCTACTTGAAACTACTCCTATGAATCGAAGTGCAGTGCAGGTATTTAAAGTGCAGGAAATTAAAGTACAGGAAATGTAAAACTGGAAAAGAAAATATGAAGTAAAGACTGGTTTGTATGATCTGAGTCTGGGGGTTTTTTCTGGGGACCTCCTTGCTATTTATACTCCTCAAGGATGACCATCGAACTGCACTTCAAACTGTCGAACCGCTCCTCCATGATTGCTGATCATGCTGCCTTAGAAGTAGTTCCACTACGCCTTTCCTTGCAGTTGAACTTCCCTCTTGTATTTGAATTTGAATATGAGCAACCGTTGAAGCCACGTCATCTTGTATCTCTTTATCGATCCTGTGCTACTCAGATCACGTGAGAACCAATTTCCACTGCCACGTGTACGATCAAGATCGAAGACTTGAGCAGTCTCCCCATACTAACCTTGCTTTGCCACGTGTCGAACTATAATTGGCTTTTACAAAATATGTAGCCAACAGCAATAATTGTACTATCAAATATTAGTTTTGAAAATTTAATATTTTGAAATATAATAATTGTACTATCAAATGTTAGTTTTGAAAAATTAATATTTTTTGAGTGTAATAATTGTACTGCCAAATGATAATTTTGAAAAATTAGTATGTTTGGTTTGAGTTTTTTGGATTAAATTTTTTAAAAATTGAGTTTTTTGATTTTCGTATTTTTTTTTTGTTTTTAGTGAATATTTTTAAAATTTTAAACATTTTTTTTTTATTTTTTTAGATGCACATTACTTAAATGTATCTAAAAAGTAAAAAATTTATGAAAAAATATTTTAGAAAATTAAAAAATACATAAAAATACAAAGAATGTATTGAATTCTCATATTTTTTTTTTTGTATTTTTGGTATTTAGTGAATTTTTAAAAGATTTTTTTCATGAATTTTTTTACTTTTTAGGTATATTTATGTTAGCTATGTCTAAAAAGTAAAAAAAAAAAAAATTACTTAAAATATTAAAAAAATTTAATAAAAATAAAAAAACACGAAAACAAAAAAGTAAAATTTTCTGAAAAGTGTTTTTTGAAAAACTTAACCAAGCAAACAGAATATTTTTTAAGTATAATGACTGTACTATAAAAAATAAGTTAAATTTTTTAAATGAATTAATATTTTGGGATGTGTGGAGTAATTGATTTTCTAATTTAGGGTAATTATAAATAGATCTTAATAGTGAAATTTAATTCACATTAAGTTCTATTGAAAGTTAGTTGTGGTAAAATCATTACTAAAAATAATTTTTTGTGACGAGTTTTTACATGACGCTAAAAATTAATAATTAGTGAATTTTTTTGTTACAATTTTTATAAATTGTCATTAAAATTTACAATTAATGATATTTTTCTATGACAATTTTTTTGAATTATCGCTAAAAGTTTTTGTGACAATTCTTTAAATTGTCACTAAAACTTATATTTAGGCTCGTTTGGGAACAAGCTATTTAGTAACTTTTTGACTTTTTACGAAAAGATGTGCAGAAAAGTAGAGAGGTGATATGACAACTTTTAGTAACTTTTTGACTAAAATAGCCACTCCCCCAAACGAGGCCTTAGTATTTTTTTTGGACAAAATTTTCAAACTGGTGTAAAAAATTAATAATTAATGACTATTTTTTTTAATAATATTTTGATAAAAATATTATTAATTATCACAAGATCTATTGAATAATAAACTCACTTATTAAAATCTACATGTCAATATCACATTTAAATGTTCTCCTACCGATTACTTATTGAGGGAAAAAAAAAATTGATTTTATATTCAATTTAAAATGATTAAGCAAGATTAAAAAAATGGTAATGTTTGATCCTCACGCCTTAGAAAAATTATTTGATGCTCTTCGGACACGATATGTGTTTGTGTATAATATATCATGCTTTCTGTTATTTCTTAATCACCTGAGAGGAGATGTTGCTTTCGTTGGTTCAAAGATCAACTAAAATAGGCACATGACACATAAAACTTGTTTGACTTTCACAGTTGTTGATCAGTAATAAAATATTCAGTAATAATACATCGTGCATTTTGGACTTTCAATTTTTCGGACCTCAATGACAAACACTTTTTAGATAGTTTTATGGCCTCTTTTGGAACATAATGTAAGAGGAGTTAATTTAAACTTACTAAATTAATTAGGCCTAATAGTTCAAGATTAGTAGGTCTGGATTTATCGCCACCAAACGGACTGAATCACCCTAAGCCTCGAAAGGGTTCAGATCTATGAACTTAGAGACTTACTCGGATCCGGACTCAAAAGGGTATTGAGCTATCCTAAAGATCCGGCACTTGGACTCGAAAGGATTCGGATCCACGAATCTAGAGATCCGAAACACTTGGTTTCGAACGGATTCAAATGCAATCTAGAAGTCGCTCCATTAATGAGTCCCAGAATACTTGCGGATTCGGAGCTTTCCGAGATCTACGTACCAAAACCATGGGCGTAATGGAGTCCGAACAAAGGACCCGATCCCAAGGACGGTGAGTGGAGATAAATTCACTCTTCGGTTAAACTAGCCTATACCCGGATCGAGGTGGCACAATCTAAGGGGTCCTTGAGACTCGGCAACATTTTGCGGCAGGACGTCCTCTGGGACTACCCCTGACCCTTTGGGATGATTGGGGATCATTGGTTAAGTGTGGCTAAGAAGAAGGATTCGCCGAGAGGTTGATCTCCTCTTCGGGATTTTTCTCATCCTCGGAGAGGTCACCTCCTCAAACAAGGTGGTTAGAGAGAATATTTCCCATGTGCCTTGCACATGGGCTCCATCCTACATCATGAGGTGCTTATAAATAGCACCCACCCATTGTTTTACAAGGGATAGATTTTGGAGAGATAACTCTGGGGAAAGAACTAATTTTCCTTCTCCATTATCAACCTTGAGAGTGAAAGTGGGAGATCCATAGAAGAGCCTTGCCATTATTCTCTCTCTAGCTACTTTGCCTTCTTCTTCATCCAATCTCTTATCTCCATCATCTCCTTTACTTTTGTGTTCTTAGTTGAAATTATTGAAGAATCTAAGCCTCTCATCATCTTCTAGAGAATTCGAATTTTTCTTCAAGGATCTTCGAAGATTTTCGAATTTTCCAACGACGTTCTTGAACCCGCTCATACACATAGTTTTTAGTCACTTTTTTTTGTTTGTAATAAAAGGTAAAAATTAGTTTTTTTGGCTTTTTTTTTTATTTGGAAAGTTGATTTTTAGTTAATGGTGAAATTACAATTCTACCCCTCATGCGTCAAAATATGTTATATGGGTGAAGTTGTAAATATTTTAAATTAAATGGGGATAATTTAATCATTTTATTGTGATTTGACATCATAAACAAATATTAATCAAAAAAATTAAAAGTAACTTTTTACTAACTTCCCAAATTATGTCTAAAAAAAGCCAAAAACTTGGTTAAAAGTTAAAAAATCACTTTTTACCATCTTCTCAAAATAGACCTATGTTTTAGTGAAATTTCTAAGTAACGTTTTTCTGTGAGAGTATTTTTGAATTGTGGTTAAAATTTAAAAATTAATAATATTTTTTTGCGATAAAATTTTAAATTTTTGATAAAAATTAATAATTAATTACTTTTTTAAAATAATATTTGATAAAAATGTCATTAATTATCACAATATCTATTAAATAATAAACTCACCTATTAAAATCTATACATAAATATGCTATTTAAATATTCTCCTACAGTTTACGAATTGAGGGAGAAAAAAATTGATTTTATATTCGATTTAAAAATGATTAATCATAATTAAGAAAATGGTGATGTTTGATCCTCATGCTTTGGGAAAAATTATTTGAAGCTCTTGGGACACAACATGTTTGTATTCCTCATTAATTATCATATATCATATTTTTTTATTATTTTTCAATCATCTAATATAAAATTGTAAATTTCACATTTTCAACAAAACATCACACACCTAAGACACCACGTAATCATACAAGGACTACCAAATAACTTCTCCACCTCTTGAGTCTTCGTTTCTCGGACGAGGAGATGTTGCTTTCGTTGGGTCAAAGATCAACTAGAAATAGGCACATGTCAACATAAAACTTGTTTGACTTTTATAGGTGTTGATTTTTGACCACACAACCAAATGAAGAACTCAGTTAGAGAGCACCGGCAGAATAGATTAAGTCCGAACAATCTGTCACAGAAAGATAAGAATTCGGCGATGGTTCGTCCACCCGGGGCACTCCGATGATCAAGTGAGTAATCTCTCAATGATAACAAAATGTGCTTAAACTCATAAGAAAGAACTTACTGCTCATAGTATATCACACATACTTGAGACTCATGGGGTGCCCTGTTTTTATAGCCAACACTAACCTAATCCCTTTAAAAGCCTCACTTCAGTAGACTCAGGCTCAATGCTCATCCTGGACTCTCAACTAGATAGAAATAAACTCCCTAAGAGTTTTATTTTTATCCAGACTGAGATCCTCTTCTATTCTAGGACTCTTGTCCTTTATCCGCCCATCTCGGATTCCAGTATCTTCGCATGTAACCACGGCCTAGCCAAGGTCATCTTGGTGCATGACCAGGCCTCGTAGCATCTCGGCTGACACTTCGGCGTCATCGTGGCCACGTGCTGTTATTCACAAAATATGTCCCCACAACTGCCCCTTAGGTTCTATTACCTCGGCAACTTGAGGTGATGGAACCTACATCGTTTATTCATATATTATGTCGGCTAAAATTCATATTTTCCTTCGACTTCGACCAAGATCATGACTCGTCGGTTTCAAGTACCCAGGACTCAACTGTCCATCTTTATCAAGGATCAAGAACCAAGAGTCAAGTTCTTTAAATATCTCAACTGAGATCCCTCCTCTAGCCGAGGTTATGGTATCATTATTTCAAGAATTTCAAGAGTTCTAACTGCGCATGAACTGTCACGCATGGCCTTTCTAACCGTTTCGTACACATGTTCCATTTTTATTAGGTTGTACTTGACACACGCCATGAAGTCATGTCGATTCTGTCCACACTGTATAAAGTCACGTCGATTCTGTCCACGCCGTCTGACAGGCATATTGCTCAAAGCACCATCAAAACATTTTTGCCACCCTTTCGTGTTTTAACAAAACTCTTTCTCTCTATTTTTGTCTTTTCACTTCATAACTTTGATCTCCCTATTTGTCTCAAGCTCTCTCTTTCTACGAAAACCTCCATTTTCATACCTTCAAAGCTTTCTACAACCACGCTCCGTTCCGTACCTCCGGCGAAGCGTTCACGTCTGTTTGACTCTAGCAAACCTTACTTTGGCGTTCTCGTTTTCGGCTCCATTCGGTAAGTCCTAAATTTCTGTCCTTTAATGACTTATATATATATATATATGCTTCACATCGCATCTGTTGCTGTGAGACTTATATCTGTATAGCTGTACTCTATTTTTTCATCATTTCAGAATGCCAAACGTGTTTGCTTACGATTTGTGCTATTCAATCTATCTGTGTGTCCACATACACTGTTCATATATTTGATGCTTTAACAATTTGTTATTGCTCTTGACTTTCGCACATTTGCATACACCTACTCAATGTTCTTGAATCTCTGTTACTTTCTTGATTCTGAATCATGTTCTTTTCTTGCTTTTCTTGCTTTGTTTCCAGATTCTTGCCTTTGATTCTTGTTTCCACATAGACTTAGGTTTAGGATTTGATTTAGAACCCTGTTCTTTAGGAAAACTAAAACAAGATCCCTTTAGATCTTCAAAATCCTCGCACCAGTGCCTTTTTAGGATCTAGTTAAGGTTCTAAAACCCCTGCCAGTGTTTTTTCCCCAAAGTACTTTGCAAAACACCTCTAGTCGAAATCATGGGTATCTTTAGGTGGAGGGTAGACACCCCGGCCAAACTAGAGTACTTCCGACAAGAGTTCTCCATCCCAACCGACGTTCAAATCAGGTTGGCGGAGAAGAAGAATTCTATCATGCCTGATGGAAACTCCATGCCCTTCCCTGTAGTTGCGTTTATAGAGTGTGGACTTCGATTCCCTCTAGACATCCTATTTAGGGAAGTTTTTCACTCTATAAACTTAACCCTATGCAACTAGCCATCAATTTTTTTAGGATCATCAATGGCATCGTCGCGCTAGCACGCCGACAATATGCCAGAATTACCCTTTCTGATATCTAGTATTACTACACCATGTGTAGCCTCAAAACAAACAACGGCTACACATACTACCTCAAGTCGAGATCTACACAATACAAGTTGATAACCGATATCCTAGACTCAAATAAGGGCGCAGGAGATGACTGCCTAATTGTCTCGGGCAATTGGGAGTTTGCGCCAGACGACGAGCTCCACCTTTTCCCTTTGCGCCGAGAAGTATTTAGGGATGATAAGGGTAAGGACATAATCCCTCCAAAGTCCCTTTAAATTACTTTAGCATTCTTTCTGTTACTCTGTTATAATGTTCTCTTTTTATTTTTGCAGCCCTTAGCCTGAAAAGAACTTTCGCTAGTACTACGTGCCAAGCAAAGGCTTGGTTCGCCTTCTCGGCTTACCAATCGAGGCACGCAAAGCTCCAATTCTTCTCAACTACATCCCTACCTATCGCAGTCCATTGCTCAATGTCCCCAAAAGAAGCCAAACTCCACCTTCTGTTACAACTCCTCTAACAGCCTCATCTTTAAGGCCAGATCAGGCCTCTTCATCCAATCCTACAGGCCAGCCATCCACCTTAGCCCGTCAGTTAATCCTTCCAGCTTAACGTTAGCGCCAGAGCCGACGCCGAGCTCTTCCAAACGCTCCCTCCGACAGAACTCGCAGTCGCAAACACCAAGATTTTGACTCATCGATGCACGTTCCAACAAACCCTCCAATCACCCTGTCAGCTATTCATTTCCACTCCAGAGTCACTGTCGCCTAAAGTCAAAAGAGTGAAAACGTCCAAGGCCAAAGCCAAAGCCAAAGCCACCGCCACCAAAATCGAGTCCAAGGACACAGTGCCAATTTCCAAATTGGTCGAAACTGAGAAGACTACTTCTGCGGCCGAGAAGAGGCCTGCCGAGGCTGAGCTATCTGACAAACCTTAGAAAAGGACGAGGTCCGAAGGTGTGACTCCTCTTGGTGCTTTCCCTGCCAATGAGCCCTGGGTTCCAACAGTCAGGGTCGGAGACCGACCTCTGCTTGCCGGCGATAGTGCCCTTGACTCTGTGGAAGTTGGTGCTGCTATTTTTACCGTTGTTCTGTTACAAGCTGACCTCAACCACATGGCCGAGCTGACAGAGTATGAGAACTATGCACTAATGATGCAGCATTGCGTCCTGATAAGTCTCTTTACTTTATCTTTTAAAGTTTCTAACACTTAGCCAAATTTTACTAATCTGTTTCATTTCTTACAAGCCATCCAGTAAGGTCATTCTTTGGCTATCAGGACTGAGGAATTTAAGAAGGAATTAACCAAAAAGACTAAGGAGGCTGCCAAGCTCCTTTCTTCGCTTTACCAGGCCAACGTTCGCATCCGAGGTTTGCTGGACCAGGCCAAGCCTGCTCAGGCTTCACAAAACAAGGCCGAAGACCGCACTGAAGCAGTTGAAAACGTTACTACGGTAGCTAAGGCCGAATTAAAAGAGGCTGAAGAAAAGATTGTCAAGGCCCAGAGCGAACTTCAATCTGCGCTCGCCACGAAGGAGGCCGAAATAAAAGCAGCCGACGAGAAGGCTTACGCCGAGGGTGGCAGTCTATCAGAATATTCGAATAGACTTTTTCAAATTTCAAGAGAAATTAATATAATCTAAAAGTTAGTTTTTCAAAGTTAGTGATGTGGCAGTCTATCAGAATATTTAAGACACATCTCTCTCTCTCTCTCTCTCTCTCTCTCTCTCCCTAACCATTAGCCAATCAATTCTGTTACACATCACTAAATTTGAAAAATGAGTCTAAAAAGTAAACTTATATATATTTTTCTAATATAATTTGCCCTATCAATAATACTTTTGTGGGACAATTAAAAAAAAAAATCATAGATTTGAATATTATAATAAAATAAACATTGATTTTTTAATTTTGTCGATTTAAACCTTAATATTTTGATTTATTTACAATTTAAACCATTTGTCTATTTTTGTTAATTAAAACAATAGAAAAATAATATTTTACTTGTTAAATTCAACGTAAATATATATAAAATATCTAAAATACTATTTTTTTTATTGAGGATGACTAAATTACTATTTTTTCTATCGATTTTATTCAATGAAAATAGATAAATAATTTAAATTAAAAATAAATAAATAATTTAAAATTAAAATTGATAAAATTAAAATTTTAAGATTTAATTTATTACAAGAGTCAAACGTTAGGGAAAAAAAAAATTGGGTGGTACGCTGGTAATTTCTCCAACTTTTGAAGTGTTTTGGGAAGTTAGTAAAAAGCTGGCTTTTTAAACTTGTATTGTCTTTTTATGAATAAGTTATATGAGAGGTGATGTGACTCAAAATAACTAAAAAGCTAAAAGTTAATTTTTTATCAGCTTTTCAAAAGAACCCTTTATTAGAACTCACACGTATTATTCAAGAGCCCTGCTAAATACCCCCAGTGGGGGTCGCACCCCCAGTGAGGTGGCGCGTCCCCACTGGCTGACAACCAAAAAAAAAAAAAAAAACAGTTTTTTTTCGCCCAATCACGGGCCTCCACCTCACTGGGGTCGACCCCAGTGGGGGTATAAAGCATTTTTGTATTATTCAATGTTACATAAGGTGTAATCCACATTGTGTGTTGTATTATAATTGAAGCAGGGGCTATAACTGTCTAGATTATTGATAAAAAAAATAAATTATAATAATATAATTTTATCATTTTTTTTAAACAATTAGATTAGTTTTATTTTTCTGAAACCAAACCAAATCTTAAATTCTATCAAATAGAGTCGACTATATGAATATTTTTTCTCCACTTGATTCTGTTAGTCAAATTAAAAAATTATATATCCATTTATTATATTAACTCACGTGAATCTATGTTTGTCCTTTCCTCTAATGCTGTATTTGGTTGAGAGATTTGGACAGAGAAAGGGAAAGGAAAAAATTATGTAAAACTAAGTGAAATGTAGGTATATTTTATTCACATTTCACATAACTTTTCCCTTTCCCCCTCAAATTCCCCCTCAAATCCTGCAACCAAACACAGCGTAACACCTCCATCTACCGTCACTGTATCACATATATTCAGTACTGCCTCTGTTGATCTCCGTTGTATATGATCAAATCATTTCAATCTATTATTTTTTATCAGTATTACTCCTATCCATATATGAATATACTCATTCCTGACTCTGTTTTTCCTAATCTTGCCACATATTTATCATAACATCCTCATCTCATGTTGTTTCTTAGTTGTGTAATATTCTGTCGCATACAACATCGCTGGTCTAATAATCGTTCTATAGTCCTTTTAATCTAGTGAATACTCATTTATCGTACATAGGGCTGCAAATGAAATAAGCTGTTCGTGAACAAACTCGAGCTCGGCTCGTTAGGCTCGTTTAAACTCGGTTCGCTTACTAAATAAACAAGCTCGAGCTTATATTTTAAGATCGTTTAACAAACGAGCCGAGCCCGAGTTCAATAATACTCGACTCGATAGGCTCATGAGCTCAAATTATGTATATATATATATATGATTATATAATATATACATAAATATAATTAACAAAATATTGAACTTCTCAAAAGTAGCCGACCCCATTTGATGAGACTTAAGGCTTGGCTTGGTTTAGTTTGAACTTTCCAAAAAAAAAAAAATTCTATTATATATGTGTAAATTTATTTTATAAAATTTAGATTGCACAAGTTTTTTTTCTATAATATATATGCCTACGTGTATATATATATAGCAATTTTGGAATTATTTGCTTTACTTGAGTGGAGAAACAATGGGCCATGTGGGGAAGTTTTATAAGCACTCATCTTGACCACACTTCTGTCTTGGACCGATGTGGGACTCTCTTGTGTAATTCCTCTCAGCAACAAAACGACGTCGTTTTAGTGTATTAAATGTCAAACAATTTTTGTCCCACATCGTTTCTACACAATGGTGTTCAGGTAAAGTGATCTCTATTTATGTGTAGTGTAGTAGGCTTGAAGTCTTCCATGAGTTTGCCTTGGCTAATGAGCCACAACGAGCTGAGCTTGAGTTAGACAAATTTTATGCAAGCCGAGCTCGAGCCGATATGCTTGGGCTCGTATTGAACTCGAACATCTTCAAAATAAATTGAGCCAAGCTTGAACATTGATAAACTTGGCTCGGCTCGATTACACCCCTAATTGTACAGTACCCCAGATATATTTCTCCACTGAAGTCACCTCACCTTAACTTTATGGATCACATTCGCTTCAATTTTATTTTTCCGAAAAGAAATATGATAAAATTGTGTGATTATATTTTTTTGGGTTAATTACACACAACACAAAAAAATGTTTCACGTATTTTTTTATTTTAAAGTCTAGTGTTTCAATCTCAATAAATTAAACCTTGAATTTCATCCGTGTTTTAATGCCTCCTTTGTCCATCTCCGTCTGTGTGAGGCAACGGAGAATCATTTTGGGATTTAAAGTGAAAAATGAAACCTTAAGTTTTTTTTTTATTTATAATTAACCATTTTTATAAAATTAAAATCACTAAAAATAAAAAATGATTAATTACAAAATAAACCCCAAGGTTTCACATGTTTTTTACTTTAAATTTCAATATTTTTCACTTTCAACCCCCTCCATTACCTTACATAGACATAGATAGACGGAAGGCGCACATTGAAACACAAATGAAACTTCAGAGTTTAATTTGTCGAAATTGAAATATTGGGATTTAAATTGCAAAACACGTAACACCTTAGGATTTTTTTTTTTTTTTTAATTAACCCTATTTTTTTTTTTCAAGCAAAAGAAAATAAAGAATAGCAAATTACAAGCAAGATTTACATCAATAAATAAGAAAAGTGCACAAAGCGTCATAACTCAACTTTACAATCCTAATTAGGTTAGCACCGGAGAGCAAGTACACTCATATGTAAGCACTTGATCCAAAGATTGGTAAGGGACCAATCAAGGAAACAAACAGAGAAAGAAAAAAACAAAACAAGCAGCAACAACTCTGATCTGGGCCAAAAACTCCTCTGCATTAACACCATCCTGTGTAACACCTAGATCACACACACCAAACTACACACAATAGCAAACCTATTTCAGCTTTGTCAAAATAACATGCACAAATTAATTTTGTGATTATATTTGTCTAATTAATTAATTAACTATCATTTTTTATCTCCACACAAACTCAAGTGGATGCTCCATCTACTATAGTAGATTGGAGAGAAGCCCCGCTCATAATTGAATTCTATCAAATCTATGTTAAGGATTGTATTATAAACCATAACCAGTTGATTTATTGATCTGTTAATGACAGGACACTGATGTAATGTGGTTCAGGAACCCATTTTTAAGGCTGAGTCCAAACGAAACTATAGACCTACAAATCAGTACTGATAAGTTCAATGGCAATGAATGGTCACAAGCAAACAAGATTAACACTGGCTTTTACATGATCAGATCGAACAGCCAGACCATTGCATTGTTTGATGCTTGGTATGCAAAGAAAGACAACTCCTCTGGAATGACGGAACAAGATGTCCTCGTGATGCTCATGCACGAAGGCCTGTTTAGAGGTTTAGGGCTTAGAGTGAAGTTTTTAAATACCCTCTTTTTCAGTGGCTTTTGCCAAACTAGCAGAGATGTTAGGGTTGTGGTGACAGTCCATGCTAATTGTTGTCGCGGTATAAGCACCAAGCTGACTGATCTAACAGCTGTTATTCATGATTGGAAGAGGTCGAAGAACTCCTTAGCCAATGAGACATCCATGTTTGTATGGTCACGGCATAGGGCCTGTATAAATTCCATGAAACATCGAGGGTAACTACTTTAGGATCATAGATTTGCTCCAGTTGTGTTGTGTGATCTGAGATTTTTTTAATTTTTTAATTTTTCAGATTTTTGGGTGAGAGATGGTTGACTGTGATTATAGAAGATAAAGGTTAGATTTCTCTTCTGATCAAATAGATAATGTGATATTGAGACTACAAGAATTGAAAACATAAGGTGACAAATACTTTTACTTTATATTATGCTTTTTCATTTTTGTTATATGCAATGAAATTCAGTTTGTTCTAGTGTAGACTCCAATTAAGCTGTCAATTATTACAACTTAAGTGTTTTTTTTTTTTTAAAGGCACCGTTTGGGAAGAAGAATGTGTGGTTTTTTTGGCTACTTTAGCCACAAAAGACAAAATAGGCTATTTTAGCCACAAAAAAGAAAACATCACATCCAACCCATAATCATTACACTCTTCTCTCACAAAAAAAGTCAAAAAAAGCCAAAAAGTCAAAAAATTCTTCCCAAACCAAGCTTTTTAGCCTAGGCTAAAATAGCCAAAAAAGCCAAAAAACCAAAAAGCCAACCCACATCCCAAACCAACCCAAAGTTGAATTTATATAAACAAGTGCAAAGAATAACTGGATACTGATAGTAACAAGAGTGATGAGACACATCGATATATTGCAACTGTGTAAGAGCATCTCTAATGATTTGCTATTGAAATTATCAAAGCTATGGGTTAGTTTGGGAAGTGGGTTGACTTTTTGACTTTTTGGCTTTTTTGACTACTTTAGCCTGGGCTAAAAAGCTTTGTTTGGGAAGGGCTTTTTGACTTTTTTGTCTTTTTTTGTGAGAGAATAGTGTAATGATTATGGATTGGATGTGATGTTTTGTTTGTTGTGGCTAAAATAACCTATTTTGTCTTTTGTGGCTAAAATAGCCAAAAAAGCCTGCAAACCAACTTGCCAAACAGAAGCATAATGGGCTCTTTTGTCAATTTTTTACCAACTTTCTAAAACACTCCAATATAGCTGTGTGTGAAAAAGGTACTCCAAGAATATGACAGCTGCCAAATGTGTTAACTCAGATAAAACAAACCATTTCCTTCTCTAATTTTTTTCAAAACCAAATTCACCATTTTTTTAAGGAAAATGACTCGTAACTCGAATTCGATGGCCCGAATTCGGCTCGAAAACCAAAACGACGTCGTTTTGGGTTTCGAATTTTTTTTTTTTCTGCCTTTTCTTTCTCTTCGTTTTCTTTCTTTCTTTTCTTCTTCTTCTTCGTTGAACACAGGAGAAGAGCAGAGGAAGAAGAGAGGAGAAGAGAAAGAGGAGGAGAGAGGCAGAAAGAGAGAGGAAGAGAGGAGATCGTCGCAGCACCACCGCCGTCGCCTCGCCGCCGCCGATCATCGCAGCACCAGCGACCGTCGCAGCACCACCGCCGTCGCCTCCGGCCCCGCCTCCACCTCCTCCTCCCCCTATGATTATGTCCCCTCCAGTCCTCCTTCTCCTCCTCCTTCCTCCTTCTCTTCTTTTTCTTCTTCTTTTCTTCTCCGAATTCGAGTCAAATTCGAGCTATCTATCGGAACCGTTTTTTCAAAAACCAAATTCACCAAATTTTTTAAATAATTTTTTTAAACAAAATTCAGCAAAGTTAATCTCACACAATTTGAATAACCTTTAAGTAATAAATCCCTGGATTTGCCATTTATTGTTCCTATTTCAGACGATTTCAGCAATCATCTTCTTCGTCTTCATCTTTTACATCATTCTTTGTGCCCATTGTTTTTTTTTAAACTGGGTTTGTGAAATTTCAAACAAATTATGGTTTTCTTGCTTTAATCTGGAAAGAAAACTAATTCTAGGGAGGTGGGTTAGTTTTTCTAAGAATGGAAAGTTCTAGAGGCATAGAGAAGAGAGTGTCCGAAGAGAGTTTGAAGGATCAAAATGAATTTCTACTTCTATATTTCTGGATTATGTTCATGGCATTGACGAAAGAGTTGAAGAGAAACTCAAGAGTAGAAATGGAACAAGAGAAGATGAGGGATGAGGGATGAAGGATGATAAATGGAACAAGAGAGTGATCTGTTACGAGGGATGAAGAGAGAGAGAGAGAGAGAGCCGACTGATCAAAATGAACGGAGAGAATGAGAGAGTTGGGATTATCATCAGTCAAGAATATTCCATAGTGCACATCTCAACCGTTGGATTATGCAAAGATCGAACGGTGAAATGATGTCTTGAAATGTAATTTACTTTTCAATTAAAGCTTAATTTTTTAACGTTATTATGAAAAATGCAAAATTATTAAAATGAAGACAATGTTGTAAATGAAGATAATTTTATATTTATTAAAAAGACATTAAATGGTGGGGTGAGTTATATTTATAAATTTTTTAAAAAATTTAATATTTTATATTTGTTTAGTGGGTAGAATGTAAATATATAATTTTTTTTAAAAAGATCATAAAAGACAAAAAATAAATAATAGAAAAATCATTGAAAAACCTATATCTAAACAATACCTACAAAATTAGAGAAAGTTGGTTGAAATTTATCAAAATAACATATCACAATTGGAACACCATTACTATAATTTGACAAATTGTTACTATTTATTGCTAAATTATAGCAATAATAATGTTATTATAACATTTGCTATTGGGATGCTCTAATAGATCATGATTCATGACTCTAATACATTTTTGAAGAATCTTGAGTGATGACATATATTGAAGCTTGGCTTGTTTTAGGAAGTAGGTTAAAAATTGAATTTTTGACTCTTTTAATTTTTTTTTTTAAAATATGTAAAAAAATAAAAAGCTAATATGATCTAAAAAAGTCAAAAAAACTAAAAAATTGACTTTTAGTCGAGTTCCCATATGACTCTATACATTTCCAAACAATGGGAATTCACGGTGGTTCTCTCTCTTTTTGTTTGGGTTGTCTACGTATCAAATAAAAATAAAACAAAATAAAAAGGGGAGGGGGGGTGTCACGACCCAAACCTGACCCTAAAAGTTTGGTCCATGACCAGCCTGAACTTAGGCCTCGAAAGAAAATTTCACGAATATTTACTCAACTACGAGGCCTTAAGCGGACACAAATATCAACATAAAGATAATGCCCATTGAGCTTGTGCATACATGAAGACTTAGATTAGTTTAAGCATTTAAATACGCTTCCATATTTATATATATAATCACAAAATTTATATAGATCTCACACACATATACATAAGACTCAATGAAATATATAATTCTCCAATACAAAGTTAAAGCCTCGACACGGAGGCGTAACCCGGACAACTTGATAGAGAGGTGGATCTCGATACAACTTTAGTATAGATCCCCGATGACTCACCTACATATATATAAAATAAAAGAGTGAGCTAACGCCCAGTGAGTAATATTAAAGTAAAGAGGTTAATGAATGATATCCTTAACATTAAGAAAACATATGTCACTATTCTGAAATGTATCTTAAATCATGTTAAAACAAGTATTTATCATATCAAAATCCATGTTTTTGCAAACAGGATACGTATTTGCAACTTTTACAAAACATTTTATGTGATACGTGGTACGCCCACTTCTACAAATGTTCGGAATCACCTTTCAAAAAAGAACATCCATTCAGTCATATAAAATAACATTTGGTAACATGATTCATATAGCAATGTAAAACATTTGTATTTAAAAACATTTATATTCTTATCATATTTTCTGAACGACCTCGGGTCCATGTATAACAAAACGGCATCGAACCCAATCATATATCAAAATGACCATAGGTCCAAACGTATCATATCATATCACTGTATCTTGTCGTAGAGTAAATAGAACATCGACATGTCTCCACCTCTCATTGGGCTCAATTCATGTATGTACGGATCCAAGAGATGACTTGTACGGATTCTAGAGGTGACTCTTATTGTAGCACTTAGTTCCGTACAACACTTTGTTCTATACCAAAAATCAATAGGTCTTAAAGACCGAACAATTCATATCATGTCATAGTATAAACGAAACAGATAAACGGAATGGCCTTGGGCCCACCATATCATATTATAAATAATTCACATTCCATGTTCATAACTTATTTCACATTTCTTGGAAACTTGTGCATTTTGATAAAATTGAACATTTAGAGAATCATGTCATATATAAATCAAGATAGATAATGAAAAACATATCTTTACTATGCTATTATTCACAGTGATGGGCTTCAGGTAGCAGTTGGACGATGACCTCGTCTCGACCTACAACCACAATTACATAACACAACATATGAATATAAACGATCCCTTTCTTTGTTCTCTTTAATCAATTAGTTAGGTTGGTTTTAAACTCAGTAGTCCTCAATAGGTCATAATCCATGTCTAGAAAAATAGGAGGAAACGAAAGGAACTGGGTTAGATGAAGAATTAGCATGAAACTAGTAGATAGAAAGTGAACAACCTTCACTAATTTGAGCATATCTATTTGTGTATTAAAATTTGGATGTGAGACCACCACCATTGGAAACTAGACTTCCGGGGCTTGAATTTAGGCTCAAGAATCACTTAAAACGGAGTCTAGATGAGGGAGATATGCTTAATTGAAAGTGGTTGAAATATGGGTACCCCGCACCTGCAGGAAACAGGGCCGCACGTGCAGGAATTGAGCCGCATGTACGGGATAAGGTGCTTTTATTTCAGAATCAATTTAGGTGCTGGAAGTAGACTGTCGCACGTGCGGCTATGGGCAAAATCTGTTGTCCGAAAATCTCTATTGGCTCTAACATTTGTTTTTCTACTTTCTAAGCTAGGTTTCAACTCTAATCACTCAAAAACATGTCAAATTACCCCACAACATGATAAACTAACATCATTCAAGTGTAATTTCCTCTCAAATACATCAATCTTGCTTAAAGTTAGAAATCAAAGTCTCATCTTCTCCATATATTCAAAATTTCATAATATATGTCCACAATCGTGTAAGTACATCTTACACATGGCTGATTCTCACACCAAATCTTGTTATTCCACGAATCATTCTTAAGATTGAACTCGAATCAAACAAATTTAAAGAAATCAAGGTTTAATTCCTTGAATTCAACACATTTCATTCATAGCTAAATCTCCAATTTAATCCTTAATTTCATGTGGTAGATGAATTATCTACAAGGATAATAATTAAAGCCACATACCTTAACTCAAATCCTTGCTTTTCCCTTGAATCTCTTCAAGTTTCCCAAGCTTCCATGGTTGATCTTCTTCCTTACTCTTAAATCTCTTCAAGTTCTTCTTCTTTTTAAATTTTGTCTTCAAATCCCATGAATGTTGAGCTCTCTCTCTTAGATAAGCTCTCTCTCTCCCTCTCCCTCTCTCGCGGTTCTTCTCTAGAACCCTCTCCTCAAAATATCTCTTTCTCTCTTCTCTTCTTTGTTGAGCCAAACAAGGCTTATATACACAAATATATGTATATAAAAGATATAAAAATTAAAGAAAATCAATTTAATTCATTCTGAATTAGATTTTTACAAAACTTCATACGAGACTCTAAAAATCATGCTGATCATAACTATGTACTCCGTTCTGGTTTCTGAAGCCTCTAAGGCCTTCAATTTATAGTGCAAAGTTAACCACCCAAACACACCTTAACGAATCAGACGAAATAAATTTTCAATTAACTTTTCCAGATAGCTCCAAAAATTCTCATTAGCATATCCATGTACTCAATTTCAATTTCTGAACCCATGAAAGTCTGCAATTTCAATTTAAAGTCGTAACTCAACAGATAATTCCTCAATTCAACAGATATAATTAAATTAAAGCACATTAACCCATAATTAAATAAAAATAATTTCTAATACGCATTTTGGGGTCATTACAGGGGGTTATGTATTCTGAAAATTAAGAGCATTTTATAAATTTAAATTAAGTATGATATGGATCATACCAAGAACCTGTTCAATTAATAAATTTTGTTTATGAAGATAAATTTTTTTTTTCATGAGTGTCTAATATTATTGTTATAATATGTCATAGTGGGAGCTGGATCTCCTCTAATCAATAATTTATTGTTTGGATTAGTGGGGCCCACCACGTTCCGTTTCATTGATTTATAATGTTGATTTTGTTGGGATATTATTCACATAAAAAATTAAGTTAATATGATATTTATAACCTATTTAATTTATTATGTTTGTCACATAGTGTTACATTCACACAATTTTTGTCCCACAATCGCCACAGATGATGTGGCAAGTACAATTTCAAAAGTTGACCCACACTCCAATTGGTATAGAACTTGCATTTAGGAATCACAATGGGAGACAACGGGCGAATATTAATTCTCTGTCTCCATTCTCCTATTGTAATTTTTTTCCATTCCCCGTAGGGACTACTCTCCCCATCCCCTAATGGATTTGGGTCCCCAAATCGACGTGACCCATTTTTCATATTTTTTCCCATCTTCTTTCTTTCCTTTTTTAAAATATTTTATTATTTTTTGAAAATCTTATTTTATTTTTCAATTTATTTCTAAAATAATATTTTTTTATTTAAAAAAATCTTAATTAAAATTTTTTAGAATTGGTGGCAGAAGTGATATCAAAACATATGGAGAAATGAGTGGGTATCTATTCCTGATAGAGATTTAAATCATGCCACTGACCCAACCCGATGGGTAGAAAATGAAGAAAATTCATATATTTTGGTTCGGGTCTCTATGAATAACTATTGGGTAAGGTCTTCATTGTCATTCCTACTTATATTATGTCTTGCCACTTCATTTGTGGAGATTGTAGAGGAAGAAATTGTGTAAATAAAATATTTTCTTTTACAAATTTCTTAGATTTATAAAAAGATAAACACTTAAAATTTCATAAATTATTATACGAGACTTAAAATATTCTCATTCTTTTAATTATTTATTTTCCAATTGAATAAATTACCAAAAGGTTAGATTTTTAACTAACAATCTTTTCCATTTTCACGAGGAAAAAATATGTTTTATGTTTACTGCTTTATTTTTTATTTCTTTGGGCAAATTACATTAACTGTCCCTATAATTTGGGGTTTGTGTCACTTTGATTCCTAATTTTTCAATTGTGACACATTTGATCCAACATTTTGAATATTGTTTCAAATAAGGACAATTGAAGATATCATTGCTTAATTTCAAATGCAAAATCGTTAATTTGATAAAATATAAACTAATTTAACAAAAATAAATGTCAAAAAATATTTTAAAATTTAAAAATTATTTCTACCGACCAAAGATAAAATTATGTAAAATTGATAAATCTTTTATACATTTATTTACTTATTTTTTTTTACCAAATTAATTTTTATTATATGTTTAGATGATGATCATATAATAGGCGGTTGTTAAGATTTTAATATGTAATCGATATATTTAATATACAACATGTTTTTAGTTTTGGATTTTTAGATTTAATGGATTGGTTTAATAATGATATCAAAATTGTCATCATATTTGACTTTCAAAAAAATAGAAACTAATTTAATGAAAATAAAAACAACTACTCATTACATGATTATCATCCAAACACATAATAAAAATTCATTTGGTAAAAAAAAAAAAATAATGTCTAAAAGATTATCAATTTTACATAATTTTATCTTTAGTAGATAAAATAATTTTTAAAAATTCAAAAATAATTTTTTTGACATTTATTTTTGTCAAATTAGTTTATATTTTATTAAATTAACAATTTTGCTCTTGAAATTAAGCAATGATATTTTCAATTATCCTTTTTTGGAGCAAAATTGTAATGCCCCCAAGTTAATACCATAGATATAATCCAAGGCATAAACAACGATTACATAAATCAGAGTATGAGTAATCATTTCATTATATAAAGTTGATAATACAAGAGGGTTTAACATGAACAAATGCCCTTCAGGCTTACATCTTTCCAAGACATTACTTGGTTACAACAGAAGAGAGTCATAAGCTTAATACACATAACGCCCCTGGCTTGAATAAACATTTAAACATCTAAATTGCAAAACAACAAAATAGAGCCTTCAGCTCCTAAATCCTTCCAAGCTATAACCTTGGAGGTGGCATGTCACCGATACCTGAAAATGGTTCCCCAAGTAGGGTGAGCCAAAACTCAATAGAAATAGTCTAACACAATATATAAAGTTTAGCTAAGATATAAGTGTCAGAATAAAGGTTCGATATACATTACCAACTTACATTCTTCCCATGACCATTCAACATAGATATTCACATCTTAATCCATTTTCATTTGTCCATTTCAAGTTAACTCAGGTCAATTCATTTCTAGTCATATGACGAGTACACATAGCTTTCCAAATAACCCAACTGTGACTACAACTCAATGATGTTCAATCAACATAACAATCATGCAAACACTTCAATCTTGCCATTTTACGGAATTTTCATCGAGGGAACCGGCACCTATATATGCACATGATTTCAAGTTTTTGCCATTTTACGGAATTTTCATCCGAGGGAACCGGCACCCATATATGCACATGATTTCAGGACTTTCACTTGGACACTCTAGCCAACTTAATTATAAATAGAGTCTATCCCCTATCTCCTCCCAAACGATGATACATATACAATGTGTTTAAAAGTATTATCATATACAATGACTATCTACAACACATATCTAATATCTTGATCATACTATCATATTCAACGAGGTAAATTAAAAGATAGGTTTCAATTCACCTAATCTGCATGCAGTTTTTACAACAATCTTAGCTATCCTCCACCGATAGCCCAAAACAGATATTTCTAAACAAATATACAATCTATATAACAGATAATTTATCAAATTTCCATAGGTGAGTGGTCAAACAAATCTAACTACACCATTCATTCACACGTCTTCCCAATTTCATATTTCTCACACCAATTCCATTATTTATACTAAATAATTATTTAACTCATATTAGGACAAATTTCCCTCTTTATCAAATACTAACCCAAAGGTCAAATTCATCTATTTTAACACAAAATCACCTCATATCCCAACCCCATGGTCAAATATACAACAACACATAAAAACCCCTCTTTCATAAATTTGAACCTAAACCCTAGGTTTTCTCTAAACATCCCAAATCTCACCATATAGTCATAACGACAAATAACTAGGTTAAAATTCATAACAAAGTGTAGAATATCCCTACCTCAAGTGTAGAGCTCAAAGAGAAAGAAGGAAGAAACTTTGAAGATGACCAAACTCCACCTTTTTCGGATCAAATGGAAGCTCTCGCAATACTCTACCTTTTTAACAAAGGGAATAGGGTAGAAAGACCTTCGATCAAGGAGTATTTGTAGAGAGAGAGAGAGGGAGAGAGAGAGAGAGAGTGTGTCGAATTAGGGTTTGGAGGAGAAATGAAATCAAAAGTGATGTAAAAATCCTCTGCTGCGAACTGATATATGCGAGGCTCGCTCGAGCGAAAGAGTTGTCGCTCGAGTGACTAGACACAACAAGTGACCTCACTCGAGTGCAAGAAGCATCGCTCGAGCACAGGATGCAAAGCTTCAAGTCTACCTTAGATGTAGATGCACACTCGAGCGCAATAAGTCTCGCTCGAGCGAAGAAACAATTCTACAAAGCTCTCTTGAGCGCAAGAAGCCTCGCTCGAGCGAAGAACTTACATCTTCTCAGAAAAGCTGCGTCTGGGAAATAAACCTGAAGACCCTCAGTTCTCGCTCGAGCGCAAGAAACCTTGCTCGAGCGAAGAGGCAAAAATCTGGGCAACAACAATCTAACCCAATTAACAACCAACCTGTTCCAAACTCGCCCAACATGTTCTAAACTCAAATACAAAGAGTCAAAGGAGAAAACAAGGTATGGATACAATATTAAACCACAAAACCCGAGTCCGGAATACAAAGAAGGTCGGAGCAAAACCGGGATCGCTATAAAAATTTAAAATTCAGGGTCAAATATGTCACAATTGAAAAGTCAAAGACCAAAGTAATACAAGTCCCAAACTATAGGTACTGTTAGTGTAATTCGCCCCATTTCTTTCTATCTTAATTAATATTAAAGATTATATTTTGAGCAAAGATATAAGAGGAGATTTATGAATGACAAAGAAAAAAGTAATCTTAGCTAATTGACATAAAATCAATTGTCACAAAGAAGATTAAGTGAATTAGTCAAAGATGTTTGATAACATGATTCAATACTTAAACTTGAACGTATTAATTAGTAATTAATTAAACTCATTTGATAACCACAATTGATATCACTTAAAAATTTAAGTGTCTCGACTAAAACTTAGAAAAATTTTAAGTCACATGTGTAGACATCCCATTTTGACCACCTAAACGTTACGCTGTGTAATCTTTTGAATCTTCAGCAAAGGAATTCAGATTCAAGCTCGAAATCCCAACCTTATGTCTCATTTTGACCAAACTATTTTAGACTTAAAATCCTCCTTTCAAAATATTTTTCCAAATGTTTCTTTGATTCTGAGGCTTGCATTTCGATTAAAATGTTGCACTTTTCAGTAAACCGAGTAAAGACAGAGTGGAAATAAATGGAAAGGAGGTGAACTCTTTGAAAAGTCTTTAAAATCATCTTATTTATAGGTTTGGAGTTGAAGGAAATAGGAGGGGTGGAAGAAAACTAGTTTAGGAAAAGGTTGAGTATCAAACCATTAAGAAAGAAATGAACAGCTTTCACTAAATTAGGCATATCTCTTTGTATACTTGGAATTTAGATTTGAAGCTACCACCATTGAAAATTAGACTTCTGGGGCTTCAATTTAGACTCAAGAATCACCTTAAAATGAGTCTAAATGAGGAAGATATACCCGTTTGGAATCAGGCTTTAGAGCAGATTATGTCTGATCCGGTTGGGTTTGTTTAGATACGGCCATGGCTTGTTTAGACCTGGCCAGATTTCAGTGAAAACTAATCCTGAGTGCCTTTTTAGACTCAGCCTTTCATTATTTGGCTCGGCCGTGGGTTTTGAAATCCGGCCGGGTCTCAATAGCACCAAGTAGAGTTTTTTATAGCAGTTTGCTCCCATGCACGAGATTTTGCCACCTCACCATTTCTAAAGATATTTTCGACCAAAACATCTCAAACTCTATAAATAAAACCTCCCACTTCAAATTTTAGGATTATAAAAACCTTCCAAGAGCTTAGAACTATCCTTAAACCTTCAAGCTTCTTTTGTTCTTCAAATCAACTCTCACCCTCCATACACTATTAAAGCTTGGATTTGAAGCTTTCTTGTAGAGAATTCAACCTAGAGGTTAGAGAGTTGTTCTAGGAGATATTTATAGGAGCTTAGACATACCTTCATCTTCAAAGCCTTTCTTCAGTTTCAAACCTTCTTGAACTATACATACACAATACATACACTATTAGAGCTTATACTTGAAGCTTTTTGCTACAGTTTCAAACTATATTTTAGAAACTTGAGGGTGTTTGGAATTAAGTTTGTTAACTAAGAAGATCTTTCTCTCTTCAAGAGGTGAACTTTGAACATTTTCATCATCTTTTCTCCTACTCTTTTCCTCTATTTTTCTTTTCTTTACATATTGTTTTTTAGAATATTTTGGGGCTAAAATATGTTATTTAAGGTTACAAAAAAGTGAAGGAGATAGCCACCCTTCCTTAGGCTTGCTTGGTAGATGTAACATCTTTGTTCTCTTCTAGTTTTGCTCATATTTTCCACCTCTTAAATCTTATTTTCAGCACTATTTTGTGTTGTTTGTGGGCTGTTTAATATGTTTATTTATGCCTTGAATATTATAGTTGTATTGTTGTAAGTATTCACAGATTTGGTGTGTTTAGGACATAACTGCCAATATGTTTGAGTTGATAGCTTTTCTTTTACTTTCTTTGTAGTTTTTCTTAAGTATATTAGAACCTTGTGGTCATGGGGGGTTTAGAGCTTAGCCACCCCTCCACAAGTTTGATTAACTAGTTGTAAATCTTTCGCTTTCATACTATTGTTGTTTACCTTGAAGCTAGGTGATAGTTTCCGTGTCAAAGTGTTGAAAAACTCTTTTTCTGATCATTTTCGAAACATGGAAATGGATGTCCCATCCTTATGCCATGAACAAAAGAGGAGTTGTCAACAACTTTGGCGAGTCGCGTGTTAAAGTTTTTGATAGTTAGCTTGATTTCGAGTTTCTTCCATACTTTCCTTGTTGCTCATATAGAGCTCTTTACCAAAAGTATTGAAAACTCTCTTCTAGTTCCACTTTGAAGCATGGAAACAGATGTTTCATCCTTATTCCACATCTAGGGAGAGGAGTTTACAACAATTTTTGAGTAGTTATTATCTCTCATTTTAGTTGCTTTTATAATCATCACATACTATCTTGTGATGTTTGATGATTTGTGAAGCATGTCTACCTCTTCCTTGAATAACGTTATGATAGAAAGAAGGTAAGGATAATAGTCTTATTTTTGTGCTTAGTAAATTCTTTTCCTATTGCCTCTAAGATCATCATGCAACAAACCTTGTGATGGTTGATGATTTGAGAAGCAAGTCTATTTATTCCTTGAGTATTTTCATGATAAGGAGGGATAAAATGGATAAACATCTTTTGGAAATACTCTGTCTGCACTGTTTTTACCTCAGTGCATAAAGTAGGTTTTTTTACTAAAAATGAAGCACGATTGTATTTTATTAGACCCGGCTGTGCCTCATGGTGGATTGACTGGGCCTCAAAGTGGATAAACAAAACACAGTTGTTGGCAAAACAGAGCAATGGCTGAGGGTAAAATAGGGCAGTTCTCTCAAAGGCAGACAGAGTAGTTTTTGAGGGATGTTCTCATTGGTGCACATATGGTCATGTTCATTTTTATATTTACTATTGTAATATTTGTGAATGTAATAAATTAGACGATTATTCATTCAGTGATGTAATAATTAGTTAATTAGGACATTTGGACCCTCTTGTTAGAGGGCAAATTTATGACACTTGATGTATGTTTTCTAATCTCCATTTCTTTCTCCCTTTTATTTACATGCTTACCGTGGTTGTACAAAGCATGATGTTTTTCTTTATCATTTCCATGCCTTGTATCTTTTTTTGCATGCACTAAGGTTCAACTCATTATACTTGATGTCGTTATCAATTCCTACTTGATTATGTGCGCTACCTCATGTTTTGAGTTGATTCACATGTCATGATAGTAGCCGAATCTAGTAGTTGCATTTTTGTATGTGTTGCATTAGCCATTTTGTATATTATGATCATGCATTTTTTCTATCTTCTTTTCTTTGGCTTGCAACGATTGAGTACTAGGTGAGTATTTTTACTTTAGCCTATTATACGTGTGTTTATGTTACTATCTTGAGCATACTACCATGAGGCTACTTTTTTACTTGAAATATCTATATGAATGCTTGTGGATGGAGACTATTTTGCTTAAATTCGGAATGACTTTGATTATTGTGCATATGAGCTCATTTTCCCCTCGAGTTGCATATATTCAAAAACTCTTTTAAAAAAGTATGAAATCGAAGCATTCCAAAGTAAGTGACGTGGTCTATACTTGTTTGCCTCAAATAGTAATGCTGGCATATTGAATAATCAGAACATGAGCATATAACGTCTATAAGATTCATATCATGATTTAGTAGAGGCTGATCTTTGATCGAGTGAGTGGGGTACTTAATTTATGATCTTCCCCTCTCATACCTAAGTTCTCGAACCGAGACAACTTTGATTATGACAGACAAGTGGCCTTTGACACGAGTCAAGCGTTTCTTAATTCTCCCAAAAATATTATGTGGTGACTCTGAAATCTAGTAATGCAGTCCATTTTTTGGCATCTCTGGTGATTAATGGATTTTCTAAGATTTGTCGGATCTAGACTCTCATTTGTTTTTCTGTTTCGCATTGCACTTGTGAAGCTAGATTTAGAACCACGAGAGTTCGAAGTGTAGGAAATTGCTTCCGAGGAGACTAAACCCCTCTAATAAGCGCGAAAAACTAGCTGAAACTTAAGGGTGGTTTGGGAATTGGCTATTTTAATTAGCTTTTTGACTTTTTACTAAAAGATATTTAAAAAAAGTAGAGAGAGAATGTAATAACTTGTAGTGATTTTTTGACTTTTAGGTTAAAATAGCCTATCCCCAAACAGGGACTTACTTAATTATGACTGAATTTATAAATACTAAGCATAAGTAACAATATATACTATTATAAACTTACCACTACCATCGCTACTATTATCACCGCCATCGTTGACATCGCCACCACTACAACCACCACTATCATGCCACCGCCACCACTACCATCGTCCTTGTTACTACTACCACTACTATCACCACCACCACCACCACTATACCATTGCAACAACTACCACCATTATGTCGCTACCGCTAGGAGTGTAAAAATGGCCCGCGGCTCATGGGCGGCCTGGGGTGGGCCCGGCCCGTTTAAGCCCATTTGGGCCTAGGCTCGAGCTCCTAGGCTATCATTTTGAAGCCCGTGGCCCGGCCTATTAGCCCGCTTAAGGCCCACTCAAAGCCCGATCCGCCCGAGGCCTAGTTTCTTTTTTAGTGGAAAATAATAAAATTTTGATAAAAAAATTATAAAAAAAAAAAAAAAAAAAGGCCAGGCCCGCCCAAGCCCGAGGCCAAGCCCAGGACCATCGGGCTGGCCCAAGGCCCAACCCGCCCAAGGCTTGAATACCCCTGGGCCTAAGGCTGGGCTTGGGCCTAATTTTTTGGCCCGTGGGTCGGCCCTACCCAATCTGAATTTTGGCGGGAGCCCACGAGGTCAGACATGGGCCGGGTCGGGCCAGGCCAGATTTACACCCCTAGCCACCGCTACCACCACAACACCACCACTTTCATCACCATTGTCACTGTTACTATAAACACTACTATTATTTTATTACCACTATTATCTTTATCACCAGCACCATCACAACCACCATCAATGCTACCACCACCACCACCACCACAATATAAAAATTGAAATATACAATTTAAAAAATTCAGCATTCAGTTTTCAATATTTAATTTTTACTTTTTAGCTTTATCAAACACTATATGTTAGAAAAACTTGATTACAAAATCTTAATTAGTACTTTTACATCACCAAAAAAAAAAAAGAAAAAAGAAAAGTAAATAAGTTATTAAAAAAATTATAATTAATACCGACCTAAAAAAAATAGCCTCATTTTGAAATTTTGCTTTAAACTCTCAAAAGGAGTCTAGAAAAACCCATGGAGTTGAGAATTAATAATTTTTTGTGACGGTTTTTTTAAACTAACATTAAAATTTTTAATTAGTGATATTTTTTGTAACAAAATTTTTAAATTGTCGCTGAATGTTAACAATTAGTGACTTTTTTTTTATAGTGTTTGCTAAAAAAACGTCATTAATTATCACCTGACCTATTGGATAATAAGTTTAACTATTAAGACCTATATGTAAAGTTCCTTAAAGTTTATCTCAAAAGTTATTATGAAAATAAGATAAATAGTATAAATTTAAAATTACTTAGATGTGAATCATGCTTAAAATAATTTTAGTTCCTAAATGTATTAATCTAAATATTTTTCTGAGTGCGTACTATTGTTAATTGTTAGGGCTCTTGTACCACATTTGCATGCTTGGCTAAGGACCAAACTGAACTAAGATCATCCCCATTGCATCATTTAATAATTATGAAATAATTATGTGAATTTATAACTATTTTAAATTTGGAATAAAAAAGATCGCAATTCAAACCGAGCACTAGGGGTGTAAAAATGATCCGCGGTCCGAGATGGGTCCGGCCCGTTTAGGCATGCTTGGGCCTAGGCTCAAGCCTAGCCCGAGCCCCTGAGCTAAGGCTTGGGCCATTGCTTTGAGGTCGGGCCCACGGCCTAGCCCATCAGCCTGTTTAAGGCTCACTTAGAGCCCAACCTGCCCAAAGCTCGTTGTATTTTTTAATGAAAAATAATAAAATTTTGGTAGAAAGAAATTAAAAAAACAAAAAAAATTTGGTTAAGTCCGCCCAAGCTCATTGGGCCGGTTCAAGACCCGACCCATTAGCCCGCCCGAAACCCGAATATCCTTGAGCTTGGGCCTAGGCCTAAACTTAATTTTTTGATCAATGGACCGGGTCGGACCAGATTTACACCTCTATCGAGCACTACCCAAATTCAGTTGACCTTCCCATGAAAGTAAAAGGGCAAGTTCGTCGTTTCCACCTTCACGAAAGGGTGTTCTAAATTCTTAAAATAAGTACGTAACCGTTGCCACAAACTCAAGAAAAACCAAACATGCCCTACAGTCCCTCTCTATCACACACCCACCTTCTCTCTCCACTTACCACATGCATATATAAAACCTCAATCAATCCATCCAAAAAAATTAAAAACCAAAAAAGTAAAAAAAAAATTTTACAATAATAAAAAATTAAAAAAAAACACAAAAATAGCCGGAAAAATGACACACACCGCCCTCCAAGCCGCCGTGGTGGCGGTTCTTTTGACAATTCCAATCGTCTTCTCCGACGACATGGTCCCAATACCCCCAAACAAGGCTCAAGTAAATAGTTGGTTCCAAAGCAATGTCCAACCCTACATGTCACGAAAAGGCACTTTAGACCCCGCCCTGGTGGCCGCGGAGGCCGGTGCTAAAATAATTAAGGTGAAGAAAGGAGGCGGCGGAGACTTCAAGACTGTGACTGATGCCGTGAACAGCATTCCGTCCGGGAATAAGAACCGGGTCATCGTGTGGATCGGTGGCGGAAACTATACAGAGAAAATCAAGATTGATAGATCTAGACAGTTTGTTACGTTTTATGGGTCTCCAAATGATGTGCCAACTTTGATTTATGGAGGTACGGCAGCGCAGTATGGGACTGTGGACAGTGCTACGTTGATAGTGGAATCGGACTATTTCAGTGCTGTTAATGTTAACATTGTGGTACGTACTACATATAATACCGTGACATTTTTATTATTTGTTTTTGTATTTTTGTATGGATGTTCATGGATTTTATTTTTGTTGTTGTTTTGATTTGGATAAGAATTCGGCACCGAGGCCGGATGGGAAGAGGAAGGGAGCGCAAGCGTTGGCGTTGAGGATGTCTGGTGATAAAGGGTCGTTTTATAACTGCAAAATCTATGGATTTCAAGACACAGTTTGTGATGACAGAGGCAATCATTTCTTTAAGGATTGTTACATTGAAGGCACTGTTGATTTTATCTTTGGCAGTGGCACCTCCCTCTATTTGGTACATATAATATCTCTCTCTCTCTCTCTCTCTCTCTCTCTCTCTCTCTCTCTCTCTCTCTCTCTCTCCCTCTCTTAATACCCACACTTTCATTTTTTAATAACTCAATCTGGCTCAATAAATCGATTAATATGAGGACTAATCTCATTGTCTATTAGCATTAGGCCAAATTAAGGTTAAGATAAAATTCTATATAAACTAATTTTAAGAAATTGATTACACTTAAAAAATTTCGAACATGAGATCATAAAAGGCGTTAATCACTAAACTAGTCCCTTTGGATTCCCAGACATTTATCTTTGAGAAAACATACACAAGTGTATGTATTGATATGAACCCATTGTTTGTATCTAAAAATTTAAAAATAAATTAAGAAATAAAATTATGTATAAAATTGTTCTTTGCCTAAATAATAGTTGACATTTCCATTTTAGGTGTCTCAAAATGATTCGATTTGATTTGCTCAATATGTACTTAGATGCGATCTTCTGTCAAATTCACTCTCCATCATTGAATCTTGCTTCAAAATTTAAGTGTTCGATGTTTTTATATAATTTAATGATTTGAAGTGTAGTGGAGAAGATCCTCCCTCTTTATAGGATGAGATCCCATTCATAATTTCATCTCTTTATTTTCTTTCCTTTTTTTTTTTGGTTTTGAATATTAATCTGGACTTCTATTAATGATGTGAATCATTTATTTCGTAGGTTTTATAATAAAAGTCATTCATACAAAAAATAATTTCATTGAATATTTATAAACACAAGTAGAAATTACATTTTGTTTTTAATAAAATAAAAGGCAATTATGATTCTAAACTTAAACCATCTATTTTGTTAAAAAAAAATATAATTTATTTCTATACTTATAGTTGTCCAATGAAACTTATTTTTTTTTGCATGAATACCCTTTATTGTAAGAGTTATGAAATAGACGGTTTGGATCATCTATTAGGAATAGCCACGGGGCGGGTTCGTCATTCCACACCCCCACTTTCAACTCAACCCCGCTACAAGTGAAATTTTTCAACCCCATCCCCCGCGGATACCCGACCACATTTCAAATAGTTAAAAAAATTGAAAACTATTTAAATCCTTAACACACTAAATAATTTCTCTTGTTGCCATATATATAAATAGTGAGATTTTTAGGATTATTATTTATTTATATTTAAACAGAATTACAAACTTTTAGTATCCTTTTATTATATCTAATTATATTGTATATGTATATATACACCCACATATATATTATTAATTATATCGGGTGGGGTTTAGATCGGGAAAGGCAATACCCACCCACCCCGCCCTGCCCCCCCTCCCCTGGTTGCGGGTAACTAGAATATAATCCACCCCCGCCCTACATAAGTATCAGGTTAGGTAAAATCCGTCTCATTCGGACAAGTATGGGCAGGCCCCCGTAGATCGTACTAAAATGGTCATCTCTATCATCTATATGTGCTTGAATTAGAACCCACATCCCCACTCTTTCTAGTATATGATAAGGGAACTGCGGAGGGTGTTGTGCCTGTGGGCCTGTGAAGGTGTTTTCCGAATCTATTTTGATGATTTGAACCTTTCATATTGTAAAATTTGTTGAATATATCATCCATGAAAAAAAATTAAGTTAATTAGACATTTATAACTCATGACAAGATCATATTTATATTTAAAAAAAATAAACGGATTAACATAATTTTGACAATTTTTTTAATAACAATTATGGTCCGATCATGGGTTACACATGTCCGATTAATCTCATTTTTTATATAAATAATATACTTGATGAGTATTATAATATGAATGATTCATATCATCAAAATAAAATTGATACAAATCTCAACCGAAGTATTATAGCGAGGTGATGTGACAACAATGTGTTTTGATCTCTAAATATGCGGTAACGAGGTGGTTCAAACAAAAGGAAAAATAAGGAAGATGATCTGATCTTTTAGTTTTATGTTTTTACTGGAACTTCCCATGTTAAAATTAGCTTTCGTTTGGGAAGAGCTAAAATAACTTGACTTTTAGCTTTTTAATTATTTTAGCCTGACTTTTTTAATCTTGTTTGGTTTTTGTTTTTTACTTTTATGAGAGAAAATATATAATGATTATGGTTTGAATGTGACATTTTGTCTTATTGACTTATGTAGCCAATTTTATCTTTTGTGCTTTTTTAGACAAAAAGCCAAAACCAAATATAGCTTCAAATATTGTAGGAGATTCTTACATTTCAATAATAAAGTACAAACTGGTTGTGGGTGTGTCTCCATTCAATCCGAGTTACCCATTGGTAGGAGTATAAAAATGGCCAACGGTCCATGGGCAGTCTGAAACCCGCCTGCGGTCCGCGGTAAGCTAGGCCCGATTAGGCCCGAGGCCAGCCCTAGACCTTGGGCTTAAGCCTGGACCATTATTTTGAAGTCCGGCCCGCTTAAAACTCGAAACGCCCGAGACCCAGTGTCATTTTTTGTGTTAAATAATAAATTTTTGGTGAAAAAAAAAAAAAAATTTATTTTAAAAAAAGTTCAAGCACGGCCCAAGCCCAGGCCCAGGCCCACTGGTGCAGCCAAGGCTTGAATACCCTTTGGGCATGGGCCTATTTTTTTGGCCCACGGGCCAACCCGACCCGACCCGACCCGGTCTTGACGAGAGCCCGCAAGGCCTGACATGGGTCAGCCCAACCCCGACCCGGCCCGGGCCAAATTAACACCCGCTACCCTAGAAACCTACATTGTATTTGTATATATGTTTTGGCCCGGTCTGCTACCCTATATGTTTATAATCTCATTTCCTACTTTTGTGAAAATAATATGACTCACATTCATAAATCTACTTGTTCAAAAAACAAAAAAAAAAATTCATAAATCTACATGGAACATACTTACTCATATCTTGAAGGGAAAAATAAAATAAAAAATATAATTATATATAATATTTTTTTTAGATATAATTATATTTTGAAAAACTTTTATTACATACAACTAGAGCCAACACATTATAATCTATACATTCATAGTAAAATTCATTCCTTATTTTTAGCCTGTACATAAGCATAGTTAAACAACATAAATCATTTTATGTACTTGTTGATTTGTTATAATTTACTTTATTTTCTCAAAAAGCCAATAAATTAACTTATAAGTCACTTCCCAAACGAGATCTTAACACATGCCTAAAACTATACACAATTCTAACTTCTTATTAATGTAACTAATGTGTAGCAACTAGGTACAAAATAAAGATGAATGCATAATGTCATACAAAATGAAATAGAAAAAATTAGTGAAAAGTTCATTCCAAAGATTGGTATGAGGTATTAGATCCAAGGTAAAATATTATTCAGTGACAAAGACGTGTTGAAAAAAGTAGCCAGCGGCGGCGGCGGCAATAAGTGGTGGTGGTGAGGTAGAGAAATGTGTGATATTCAACAAATAGGGTGTTGAATAAGTAACATATGGTATATTTCGACAAATAATTTGGTTAATTTTAGCAGATAGACAAATAGATTCATTTCAACAAATAGTTGTTATTTTAGACAAATTGTGTTACTTTGGACAAATTGTGTCATTTTGACTCAAAAACATTAGAGTTTGAATTTAGTGGCCCAAAAAATTTAAAAATAGACTTATGACCTGAAACCCCAATAAAATTTCTCTTGCAAAATTTTAGAACAGAATAATATACACTTTTACGATTTTTTCATTTCAAACAAAATATCCCACCATGATGACTAAAAATTCAAAAAAATCAATGGCTTGAGACTTGGAACTTAGGGGTTTATTCTATTTAGATCTTAGATTCCATTCGTCCAATCAACGTGGAACTCTTGAGGTCACAAACTGTAGAGAAATCTGTTTCAAAAAATTTATTCAGACTGTAAGAACTTAGTTTGTGTGTGAAAACTGGCTTATGATACTCTACATAATCACAAAAAATCAAAAAACCACATACACAACATTCTCGATAGATTTTTTATATAAAAAATTGTGTTTATGAATCAATTTTCCATTAAATAAAGATATACCAACGTGTTAGAACAAGCTAAATTATATTGTCACCTTTATATTTGATCATTTTTTCACTTTGGCGTTTATTGATTTATTTTTTGTTTTCACTTTAACCCTACATGTTTCAAGTTTTTCCTAGTTTATTTTTTATATTTTTTGTTCAAAACTAGACAAAAAATGTTATATTGACAGTCACATGGTATAAAAATATTTTATTATATATGACTTACACATCTGATACAAACCCAAATTCTAATATAATAATATATTTTTTATATTATGTGGCATTTTCTGTCTAATTTTAAATAAAAATTAATTTAAGAGTAAATTAAGAAAAAATTAAAACATAAAGAAGCAAAGTGAGAAAATGGCCGTGTATAAAAGTGGCAAAATGTAATTTATCTTTAGAATAAATATAAGATCGATTCGACACAAAATCCAATCACATTTTTATCAGTCTCACATCTATAAAAAAGAGAGTTGTATCTAATTTTACGATTTGTATGTGTATGGGTTGGTGTAGAACTCGGAATTAAGAGTGATACCAGGGGACCCGGTGGCGATGATAACAGCACAGGCGCGAAAGAGTGATGCAGAGGACAATGCATACTCATTTGTACACTGTAAGGTAACAGGAACAGGAAGGCATGCATTCTTGGGGAGAGCTTGGATGCCTTATGCAAAAGTGGTGTATGTATACACTGACATGAGTGATGTTGTTCAACCTCAAGGATGGTCTGATAACTTCCATCCTGAGCATGACAAGTCAGCCTTTCTTCCTTTTCCTTCTTCTTCTTCTTCATTTTCTTCTTCCATTCCTCATTTCTCTTCAATTTATAATGTCTTCTATTATATATATAAGAACATACCATACTGTTTGGACTCATTGGGTTCACACGGGTCCTATCTCCATTATTCAAACTCTTAATTTTTAAGATCACAATGTGTAGATCTTTCCTGAAAAAAATTTAATTTATTACATTTATTTTATAAAAAATAAATGATCTACTTTTCAAATAATATTTATCATTTATTATTTTACAAATAAATGTTATAAACTAACTTGCCTATGGTAACCAAATCAACTGAATTTTTTACATTGATATTGTGGTTAAAAAATAAACTATTTAAATCATTGAGGTGAGACCATGGGCACCACGAACCCAAACAGCATGCTACAATTTTCAAAGTGGACTAGAGAAAATTTGTGTCCATATATATAAATATAGGGCCTGGCTTTGGTCCAGTCCTTAATCGGACTGGACGGTGCTGTTGGGCTCGTGGGGGCCCACCACGGATTCCGTTTTGAAAATCTGAACCATTCAATGTGTAGAACTCGTCGAGTACTATATTCTTGTAAAAAATCACGTTGATCGGATATCGATAGTTATGTGATCAAATCAGTTTTGTATAAAAAAATAGACGGTGAATAAATTAACGATTGATAAAAAACTGATTTGATCACATAGCTATCGATATCCGATCAGCGTGATTTTTCACAGGCATATAGTGCTCGACGAGTTCTACACATTGCACGGTTCAGATTTTCAAAACGGGACCTGTGGTGGGTCCCCACGGGCCCAACAGCACCGTCCAATCCGATTAAGGACTGGACCAAAGCAAGAGCCATAAATATAATATAAACTCAAAATTTTTATTAAAAAATTTACCTACATACATCAATGTGCTGTCTAGATTTATTTATGCATGAATCTCACAACACACTATTTTAATCTAAACCACAAATCACAATTTTTGGCAAAAATATAATAAATATTTTTGGGTCCTTAGATTTATTGATATATGTAAGGTGGAATTTAGTGTGGTATGTGTTACACAAAAAGGTGATATTAACCAAATGTCTCACATAGGTGTAGGGTCCGTATGTGTTACACACAAGGGTGATGCTAGGAATACTAATTTTTTACCAAATAAATGACCAAATGTCTCACATAGCTAAATGCAGACCCACACCTATGTGAGACATTTGGTCATTTATTTAGTAAAAAATCCTACACAAAAAATAAATAAATAAATAAATAAACTTCACTCATATTTTAATAATGGGTCTGCGTACCCAGAAAATAAAATTCAAAAAAATTGCAAAGAATTTAAAATCTATGGCCAATATTTATTTATGACGGGACTTTGAAGTTTAAAACAAACAACATAGATATAAAATTCTGTGCAATTTTTTGGTCCTTTTTATGGAATTGTAGAGTTTTCCCTTTTTAGTTCTTTCACCTTGTGCCAGGGTATTTGTTAGCATTTGTCTAAAATTTTAGTCAATTTTCATTTTAGTATTGTTTTTGGTTCATGAAATTTCTATAATAATTATAGCAATACTATGTATCTAGAAAAATAATAAAAATATTACACAAACAAACAAGCAAGTCTTACAAACAATTTCTTAATAATTCTTAACTAATAAATGTAGTAGGCCTCATTTCAAATACCAAAATTTGTTTACTTTATGCCACACCAATAAGTATTTTCTTTTTCTTTTTCTTTTTCTTTTTCTTTTTTTTCTTTTTTTGCAAGAATCTTTTCCCAGAAAAATATATAAAAGAAAAAAAAAATCCAAAATTTGAAATATATAGATGTAACACATTCTGGATTTGATTCAAATTCTAAATACTTTTTTAAATATATTTTTTTAGGCAGATTGCATTTATGTTATAATTACGGCAATGTTATGTACTTTAAAACAATACCTAGAAAAATATAGAGAAATGTTAGGGATCATGAAAATTTTTTCATGAAAATGATCATGAAAAATTTATGACCCTTAGATTATCTTGATTAGTGTGTGGTACTTTATTGTAAGTGTAATCCAAAGGTCACAAATTTTTCATGACAATTTTCATGAAAGACTTTTCATGATACCTAGTATTGCTCATATATCCAAAAATTACAAAAATTACTGACAACTTGGAAATGTGTTGATTGTTCGGATTTATTCTGAGTGCATCTCACAACACACAAACTTTAAACCAAATTTTCTCTGTATTTTTAAAATACATAACATTTATTGTTATGTTATATAAATATAAATAATAAATAATGGTTTTTTGCAGGACGGTTTACTTTGGAGAACACAAATGCTCAGGTCCAGGTTCAACCTCTACTAACAGGGCTAAATTCAGCAAGCAGTTGAGTTATGAAGAGGCTAAACCCTTCATCACCCTTGCCTTCATTAAGGGTTCCAAGTGGCTCCTTCCTCCTGCCAGGGTCTGATGAACTCGTCGATCGGAGAATAGAACAGTGTCAATCGAGGGCGTCTTGAATTCGGCCTTAATTAATTTATTAATTTTTTTGTAGTCTTAGTTATTATTCCCCTACTATATGATGGGTGTTACAATAATTGTCGTGTGTATACGAGAGATTAAGGGTGTAGTCACATTGATGCCCCGAATTTTGAAATTTTGTAGCTCACTATGATAGTATGTGACTGTTTAATAAAATATGTTTTTTTTTTTTGTAAGAAACACGATAATTCAATTTCAGCCTTTTTAACAGGAAACAAGATTACTAAGTTATCAGATTAATCTCAGTCTACGAAACTAATTCTAGTTTGATTAACAAATCAAGAATCACATTAAAAACAGAAACTATTTTCTCAAGTTTCACAAAATTTAACCTCTTGGTACCCCTTTTGTCAATCTCTATTATGAAATGACAATACTTACATTATTTGGAAAATTTATCATAGAAATTGGAACATGATTTGTTAAATTATTCAACCTAAATAATCTTAGAAAGAGCTTGGAGACGAGGCAGACGAAACAACCACCCCATCCGAAACACATTTGCTCCAAATCTCATCACTATGTGACAATACTTGGGGCACATTAACATGTCTTCTAATCCAAGGCATTTCAAGAATTCTCTTAACCAACTTGCCATGGCACTCCTTTCCCATCGCCACAAGGTTCTTACAGCACGGTGCAGTGACCGTCGTATTTATAAATATGCCCTCAAAGATCTCCGAGCCACAGGTCTCGTTGAAATTCTCAACACACTTTTCCAAGAAAGCATCAGTGGGGGAAGGTGCTAGAGCGGCAAAATCTTCCAAGAAATCATCCATGGGTGAAGGTGCTAATGCTTCTTCGCCATTGTTGGCCGGTTGTGGTGCAATATTTTCTTCCATTGAGGGTTTAATGGCAATGTACATAATGAGCATTGCCAAAAATATAGTGAGTTTTGTCATGGTTGAGGATGATGATCTCTCTTGTGGTGGTCACTAAGGGATTGTTAGAAAGGAGTTAAATGCTTAGGAAACAAGTCTGTGGTTTATATATGGGTGGCTGATGAAAATGGTTTTAGCAAGAGTTTCAGATACATTTATGAGTATTAATTTTGTTTATTAGTTTTTATTGTAATTTAATGAAAGGGGTTTCCTTGTCTTAAGCATCTTGATACACACTTTTTAAAATGGTTTTAGCTAGAGTTTTAGATACACTTATGAGTATTAATTTTATTTTTTAGTTTTTATTGTTATTTAATGAAAGGAGTTTCTTTTTTTAAGTATCTTAGTATACACTTTTAAAAGGTATGTACCACAAATATTTTATTATGTGTTTTTATATTACATAGTATGCATTTTTGTAACAAAAATATGTAATATTATGATAAATTTATAATAATTTGTGATTCAAAAATCAAGTTATATATTTTGTGGTAATATTACACTTTTTTTTATTGAAAAACCTTTTAACCAAAAAATGTGTTCACCCCACCAAAAGTACATCCAAGACTATTTGTTGTTCCATATATATTCAAACACTGCAAACAAAAATGTGTGATTTGTGAATAGGCTCGAGTTTGGTTTGGTAAAGACTCGTTCGAATTTAGTTCAATAAATTTTTATTCTGTTCAAGCTTGAGTTCGTTAAAATCTTAATAAATAAATTTAAACATATTAAAGTTCGGCTTGTTACCTGAGCTCGTTTAACATTTATTTAAATAATAGAATAAATATATTATTTATATATTAAATAATGTAAAGACATGTATAAAAAAATAAGATAAATATGCTATTTATATATTTTAAATAATTTAAATGTAAATAATAGCTAAATTTATTTATATGTAAATATTAACTAACTATAGATAATACATTTATATAATAATGGTGATAGATAAGATTATTTTGGTAAGAGATTGACTTTTCATTTAGTATGTTTATATATTATTATATATATAATTGTGTAATCAAAGTTTCAATTGTAACTTTAGTCTCGTAAACAAGTATAAATTTATAATTTCTATGACTTGTTAAGACTTGTGAATAGACTCGAGCTCGAGTCAAATCTAAGTCAACTCAACTCAAACTTAGTTTTTTAAATTTTTATTGAGCACGACCTCGAACTCGAACTCATTAAATTCTTAATAAACAAGTTTAAATATACTAAAATTCGACTCAACTCGTTTGTAACCATAAATATATCTACTATTTTTAAAAGTTAAAGCAAAAATAACCCATTCAAAATAAAAATAAATTGCATCAAATTGGACGTTGATTCCTCAGTTACTTTGAAGAGTGTTTGCTCCATAATTTCAATCCAATTTCAAATTGGACGCCAGCACTCAATTCATTTTGAAAAATGTAAATGTATTTTTTTGTTACTTGATTTCAGTCGCTTTTTTAAAAGAGTGTTATCGATTTAACTAAATGATACAGTGTGATTCAAAAAAAAAAAAATGGATGCAATTAGATTTAAAACTACTAAATTGACACAATATGTAAAATACAATGACTACAAGTGTAAAGCTTTTTAAATTTTCAATTTACAAAACATAAAAATTTGTTGAATTATGAATTGAAGCTTTGTTTAAATGAACATGGTTAGTCCAGGAAAACATGTCAAAAATTTAAGAAAATATTTGAAAAAAGAATGCACTGTTTGTTGAAAGTTTGCCCAAGGTTCAGTAACTAGCTTCAGAGTCCAGCTAAAACAAAAGGAAACATACATACATACATACATATATATACATAGAGAGAGAGAGAGAGAGAGTGATAGTCAGAAACTGTCTCACAAGAGATTGCTGGAATGTTTATTCAGTTTTTTCACATTAAATCAAGGGCAAATTATAAATCAGATGTATCTTCCAAAAATAATTATCAATACATGAAAAAGTTCATGATTTTAATAATTAAAATTTATAAACTATATCATTATTCTGAATTTTTTTCCCCCAACTAGTACACAGATTTGTTGTTTCCCCTTAAATCAATCCCCCATTTGATACACTTGACAATCTGTAAAAATTTCATGACTGAAGAAAGAAGAGAACACTGGTAGGGAAGAATGGCTGTCAAGCTACATTCTTCACCTGTAACAAAAGCATATATTTAAATAACAAAGAGAAAAATAAAATGGAAAGAAATTGATTATGCTTCCCATCCTCTTAATACAGTAGCCCGAGCAACACGATTCACTGCCAGTGTGAAGGCGCCCATTCGGAGGTTGCAATTGTGTGTCTGACACATGTTTTTGATGTTATGAAAAGCTTTCGTCATGTACCTATGAAGCTCCTTGTTCACCTTCTCTTCGTCCCACATAAAACCTTGAATATTCTGCAATGACATAATTAATTGTAAACCATTATAATTGTTTCCCCTTCACGTCTAATATCTATCCCTGATTTTTCATACTGATTTCCCACAGAGACACGAACAAAAACACAAACATACTAATATACAGACACACCACTGACACCAATAATATACATTGCATTTTTCCTTTGAAGTAACTTATAATTGCAATGAAAAGGAAAGGGGGCAAGGGAAACAAAGAGTCCAAGCTATAGTTTGACCAAGTTTTCATCCAATGGATCAAACTTGTGTTTTATGATCAACATCTTTTATTTGCAGGTCCATTTTTAAGAATGGCCTCATTTAGTGCTTCTCTATTTCATTTGATTTTTAGTGGAAAAGGGAGATTTATATGAGTTTGATGAAATGATTTCGACCTGTGTTATGTGATTTAGGGTTGGTCATATGTCAATTATTTACTCCTCTTCCACTGAAGGAACAAGCTTAAGGCCCAATAGTATGTCTCCAGTTGGATCACCAGCCATTTCCTAAGAAATTAAGGGTAAAACTCACCTTTTTTGAGGTTTTTGAAAATTTACAGTCAATCTCAAACTACACTTATATTACACTGACATTTGAACCCACATTCTCAATGCTTTCACACAAGGTTTCATATATTGATAACCATACCAGAAATATAGAAGGGATATCGAGTGCTTTTGTTACCTGAACCCACTCGAAATAGCTGACTGTCACACCTCCAGAATTTGCATATATATCAGGTAGTATTATAACTCCTTTCTTAGATAGAATCTGCAGCAGCAATAATAGCTTGAATTTTGAATAATGTACATATTTCCCAAGATGAGTTAAAAAGTTGAAATCAATGTTACCTCATCTGCCTCTGGATCAGTAGGATGATTTGCTGCTTCTATGATGAACTTGGCTCTTACATTCCCAGCATTTTCTCTTGAAGGGGCAATGTGAAAAACATACAAGAAAATAAATGAGATGTATTGCATTAAAAAAAGTTCAAAATATATGTCTTCTTCATTCCACTTGAATGTCTAATAGGAGACACATGCAAGTCATGCCTCTTCATGGGTCAGAGTTCATATGACTCACCTTCCGGCTGTGAATTCAGACACAAGCTTGTCTGATCAACCCATGAAAATGGATAAATGGTCAACAAGACCAAAGAAATGATTCCATTCGCTTTAAGTCCAACTTGTTTGCTTATTGCATTTGGCATGAAACAATTCCATAGTATAAACAACCCATTCTATATTTATAGTCGGACGTCGTTCTCTTTTCTTTATCACAAATTGGAGTAAGTTTTAGCATTCCATTTATATAATGGCACCAGTAAAAACTGAATTCACACTCTCAAACAAACCCCCCAGGGAGTAGCTCATATCTCTGGGACATCCAAATCGTTCACAAAAATGTGCAAACATCTGTATAGTTTTCCTAGAGGAGTAGACTGCAAATAGATCATCTCCCAAATTAACCTTACTGCAACCATCTTTCAGACACAGTTATGTCTTATCTTTGACAATTACAATATGAATTGCATATTACCATAATATTAACTGCGGCATTCTTTTAATTCACATGTGTTTTGCTTACTACATATACCATTATGCTTGCAAAATTTAATGTTTCTTTCATGAGGGATGCATCCTTTGTTGGGTGATGCCATGCTCACAATAAAATAATAATAATAATAATGAAGTAATGCAGATTAAATGTGAAAAGAACAGATGAGCAATTTACACAAGCAATTGCAACTTGAAGTTGGATTAAGGCCATTGCTAAATAAAAAGTAGGGTGAATTTCACTTTACTCCTTTGTGGTTTGTTCCATGTGCAAATTACCCTCAATCATTTGAAAATAACCACTTATGCACACTCAAACATTGTACCCAATTTAATAGCAATTGTGAAACACGTGCTAGGATATAAGGGGATTATGTGCTCATTTCCAAATGCTAAGGGGTAAACCGCACAAAGAGTAAAGAATAGGGAGTTAAAGAAAATATTGCCCTAAAAATAAATCAAAAAAAATGTCCTTAGTTTGCACAATGAAGTTACTTATGTATAAGGGTATTCTCGTCTTTCCACTTAAGCCGTTCACAGCTTTACGGTGCACTTTAGTCCACAAATCACATAGAGTTGTGTGCTTATTTTTAAATAAGACACAGGCCGAACCACAAGAACTTAAACTGAAATTTTTCCTAATATATGATTTAATGACATTCATTAATTATAAATGTTGACAAATAATAATTTTAAATGCCTTTTTCGAACCAAGAAAGATTATTACATTTGTGTCTCAACTTGGACGTATTCTTTAACAGCTTTATTTCATGTTTCAAAAATCAAGTATATTGTCAATTAACAGTCTACTATTGAGTGTATACCAAACCAAGAATCAGAGAAAAGAAAATAAAATACAACTGCTAACACTGACAGTAACAACCAGCAACCATGGGCTAAATTTAGAAAATACCATAATGAAAGTAACAAGTTTCTAGGCAAAACAAGAGATAAACCTGTTCAAACTCCTCCCAAGGCACATGGGATCAAGACATCACATTCCTCCAGGAGTAATTCATTTGGATCCATGGCATCTCCACCATCAAAATTATTCAAGCTCCCGTTTCTTCTTTATGATTAAGCAACGCTGGTATATCAATCCCACTTGGGTTCTTAACCGCTCCAGTGATGTCACTCACTGCAATGACCTTACCACCTCTCTCATGAATGAGACTTGCTGTCCAAGATCCCACGTTCCCAAAACCCTGAAAATAATTTCTTTAAAAACATTACTTACAAAAGAATCCATGCCTACGGCTGATTAAGTAATTAACATGGAAGCACCAATGTCAAATATACCTGTATAACAAATGTCAAATCTTTTATTGACTTTCCATGTTCAGCGAGTAAAGCCTCTGTGGCATAAACGACACCACGCCCAGTTGCAGCCTCCCTACCCAGGGATCCACCAAGATCCTAAAAACGAAAAAGCGCATTTATAAGGTTCTTGTGAAAAGAAGCAAGAAATTTGTTTATTTATTTATTTTACTTGCTAAGTGTTATTTCAAAGCTAGGAATCATGTTCTCGGATTTTTGTCTTGATTGCTTACTATGGGCTTTCCGGTCACAACAGCTGGTGAATGACCGTGAAACTTTGAGTATTCATCCAAAATCCAAGCCATGGTCTGTGCATTAGTCCCCATATCTGGCGCGGGGACATCCATATTTACCCCAATAAGATCATGAATCTTTTGGGTGAAGACTCTAGTGAGACGTTCCAACTCACTCTTACTTAACTCACTTGGTGTGCATCCAATTCCACCCTTAGCTCCACCATAAGGAATATCTGCTACAGCAGTCTTCCAGGTCATTAGTTGAGCCAGAGCATTTACCTCATCAGGATCAACCTTGTTCAAGAAAATGAAGAAACATCTCAGTACAAAATTCAAATGAAGAATCGTATATATTTTCTTTTTGGGTAAATTACAAATACACCCCCTGAGATTTGCTTAAAGTACAGATTGCCCCCGGTAGTTTGGAAAATTACAAATACCTCATTGTTAGTATTTTTTATTTAACAGAATTAACTAAAGAAATGAAATTCATTATTGCTCTTTTATACAATAATAAAATTACCTAAATTATTAATTGAAACATATTTCTAACATTATTAAAAACTGTTAATTGACTTGATGATTTATTAATAAAAGGGCGATTTGTTATGAAATTAGAAACCTCAGGGAGTGGAATGTAATTTTCAAAACCACAGGGGGCAATTCGTATTTTAATCAAACCTCAGGGGATGTATTTGTAATTTACCCTTTCTTTTTACTCTGATGTTGTATATGAATGATTAGTAAAATGAATTTTAAAGTAAGGATTCCAAAAGTTACGAACAAAAATTCAAAAGACACTGATATATACACCGATGTTCTAAAAACTGGATCAGTGATCAAACCGGAAAAAACATCGGGTGGACGGGTCACTAGTTCAATCGTCGAGTCGAATTGTGATGTCATAATTATTTTATAAATATATTAAAATTATTTAATAATTATATAAGAATTAAAATATATTTATTTAAATTATTTTTAAAATTTAAATTACATATATAATTATATAAATATATTTATTATTATTGCAAAATATATTAATTATACATGATGTTTGAAAAAAATGCAATAAAGATATAAATAATGAATACAATAAATAAAATATATGTTACATTTATCAATAAGGAGCATTGTGGTCTAGTGGAAAGTACTCAAACATCTTGTTTGAGGTCCCATGTTTGAAACTTGGAACTTATTTTTTTCAGAAGCATGCGCCAATTTCTAGACCGCCAATTTCTAGACTGCCAAACCAGTGTTGCGTCATCTGGTTGACTAGTTCAACCACCGGTTCAATTAAAGGAGGCCGATTTTCAAGTGAAACTAGTTAAAGGGTATATCTAGACCGGTCAAAGGGTATATCCGGACTGGGCCAGTCTTATTTTTAAAACATTGATATACACCCATAAACTAAAGAGAAAAAATTGGATATTAAGGAAGGACTTTAAACAAACTTCTTCAATAAACCTTTACATATTATGGCAAATGCTAATTGTTTATTTTCGGGATTGGGGTGAAAAAGTTATAAAATGTTTTGTTTCAATGAAAAGTTGTTTTGAATTCAATAACAAGTGTCCTGAGTTCTTCCTTTTTTTCAACTTTTTCTTACCTTAGAAGCACTTCTAGCAAGACCCTTATATTATATACACGAAAAAAAAATTCTATTTATGCTATATACATACCAGGATTATTTTTCAGGATTATCAGAAATTTATTTATTTTTGAGTAATTACTATGGCCTTATGGGAGATGTACAAAGGACAGTTTAGAGTCTGAAAGAGAGTCATGCAATTGAAGCCACAATATAAAATCCACATCAACTCATCAATAATACCCTAGGGCACTATCTAAACTGATCAATCTTGCAAGATCATATCCAGTGAAACTGCTAGGCCAGTCATTTGTGCCAGATACATACGATTCATTAGTTCAGATATCATAATTCAACAACTTAAAACTTCCACTCTTGTACTCAATGACAACATCAGGGAAATACTGAGGCAAAAAAGTCCCAGGTAAATCATATTTTCAGTTAATGTGCAGCACTGCATTACAAATAATTTCCATTAAAATTGTGTAAATGGCATGCAGCAATCAGGACTTTTATGATACTTTAGTTGATCCAAAACTACAATTCCAACATCACATCAAAATGGCGTCCTAGTTCCAATATTTCTCAAACCATGCAATTGTAGAGATCTCAAGACATTTCTAGCGTGTAGTTTAATTAGACAAAGCTAAGAGCTAAATGGCAAGCACTCCCCAACATATTCTAGCACCATAAAATTCAAACATAGCAGATGATCCCTTTTCCAAACAGAGTTTAGATATCGTGGTAAAACAAAATCATTTCAAGACAACTAGCATAGTAATGGAATTAGTACATACATCTAGAACATTTTGTTTTCACTAACAATGACATGAAAGGTTTTATGTTGGCACTTGTAATGACTCCTAAAAAAACATGTGAATTTAATTAATTTAGCTAAACATATAACTTCTGACAGGGCAGAATAACAAAAAAAACAATTCATGTCACCATCCACACTTGATTAGGACACAAGGATTAGTTTGGCTTGATTTTATTACTTGTCAAATACCTCCATTGTCGGATAGTGAATGGATTTACAAAATGTCATCCTACTTCTATGGACAACCAAACACAGTTTTAGTTTACCAAATTTATATCAACCAAGAATTCCAAAGACCCAAAAAAAAAAAAAAAACCCTCAATTCTACCTAAAAACAACCAAACCATCAAACCAGAAAAGGCACAAAATCAGAAGAAATTGAACAATAACCTCGGGATGATATCTGATCCCTCCTTTCATAGGACCACGAGAATTATCATGTTGAACTCTGAATCCAACGTAGGACACCAGAGTTCCATCGTCCTTAGGAATTGTACATTCCACCTGATCAAAACCCAAAAATCACAGGATCATAACTCTTTCCATTCCCAAGATTATCAAGAAATACAAACAACCCATGAATTGAAAACATAAAACTTTTCTATTCTTACCTTGATTTCTCTGAATGGGATCAAAAGACTCTTCTCAAGTTTAGAGTCCAACCCAAGAATGCGAGCAGCGTGGCGAAAATTGCGGTTTGTGGCGGCGAGAGCGTTCATGGTTGTGTGAGAATCACTCAAACAAGCAATACCCAGAAACTAAAATGGATCAAACAGTTCAAAACATTATATATGTATATATATATATGGAACTGTGTAGTGAGAGATTATAATGGGATCAAAGGAATGAAGATGAACTTTGTGAATAGCTGTATTTATAGAGAAAGAGGAAGCAAGTACTGAATGGGTGTGACAGGGATTGTAGTCAGATGGATTAAATCACAGAGAGGGAAAGAGGAGCAATATTAGGCAACCCAAGACTTCTATTAATTATTAATTTGGTACTTACCAATTAGTTCTATTAATTAGACTTATTACTTATAGGTCCTAACTAATATAATTTTAACACTATAAAAATAAGAAAGTGATAAATTTATCACTAAAAAATTTATTCATAAAAATAAAGAGACTGATAATTTATCACTATAAATTTATTCATAAAAATAAAAGACTGATAATTTTATCTTTATCACTTAATAAATTTATCAATAGGACTTAATGGTAATAAGTCTCCAAAGTAGAACCTATTTGTAATAAGTCTTTAAAGTAGGACCTATTGGTAGTTTACCCTTAATTTTTTACCAATATGATGGTAGGCTTCACGTCAAATTATTCAATAATATTATCGGAATTATCTCTATATTTCTTAATTATTATATAATTTATATATTTTTATATTTTTTAATTATCTAACACAATATTTCAACCTATTCATCTTCCTCACCAATTTATCTATATAATAAGGATAAAGAGCATTTTGTTTTGAGGGATAAGAGGGTGGGATTGGACTATTAGTCCCACCGGACTAATAGTCCATTGTTTGTTTGAAAAATTTTACTCCGAACTAATAGTCCCCCGGACTATTAGTCCCACATATATGGGACTATCCTATCCCATGGGGGGTGTGGGATAGAAACCATGGGATTGGTATCCCATGGGATTATTTGGTAAAATGTCCATTTTACCCTCCATGCTATTACTTATTAAACAATTAGAAAAGGGTAAAATAGTCTTTTGAACATTTATAAATTATTTTTTTAGTGTTGTTAATTTAAAACTATATATTAAATAAAAAATTTTAATTATAAATTATAAATTATAAATTTAATTTAAAAAAATAATAAATTATAAATTATGGCCTTATAAATTAAATTTTTTTAGTGTTGTTAAAAATTAATTTACATATTAAATAAAAAAAATTTAGTATTGTTAATTTAAAATTATATTAAATAAAAATATAAATTATAAATTAAATTTATTTAAAATAATAAATTATAATTATGGCCTTATAATTAAATTTTTTTAGTGTTGTTGAAAATTTAATTTATATATTAAATAAAATTATTTTTTATTGTCGTTATTTAAATTATATATTAAATAAAAATATAAATTATAAATTATAAATTTAATTTAATTGAAAATAATAAATTAAAAATTGTGGCCTTATAAATTAAATTTTTTTAGTGTTGTTAAATTATAAATTATAGATTATAAGGGTAAAATAGTCTTTTGAACATTTATCCTTATCCAGTCCGTCTAACCAAACATTGGATTTACTAAAAATAGTCCAATCCAGACATCTAATCCCATGACTAAACAAACATAGGATACAAATCCAATCCAACCAAATAGTCCCGGGATAATGTATCCCGGGACTAACAGTCCGATGGATTACAATCCCCCCTTATCCAGTCCATCCAAACAAACACACCAAAAGGTTTTTGAAAAATGTATCAAAATGTATGTGAGATATATTTTGATCCAATGGCTGAGATCAATTCTAAGAATATATTAACGGTACAGATCATAATAAAAGATAAAGATTTTTGAAAATGTGAGATATATTCCCGCTCAAATATCTCTCTCCTTCAGCCTTCCACCTATCCACGTCTCTCTCTCCCTTTCTGTTCTCACCCACGTCTCTCTCCCTCAGCCTTCCACCTACCGACGTCTCTCTCAGCCTTCCCTCTTTATCTCTTTCTCTCTCTCTGTTCTTCTTCTTTCCGTTTCTCCCTCTTTGTCTTTCGCCGCTGCTCATCATCACCATAGCCGGAGAGCGACATAGAAAGCGACACAAAAATCGCCATGAAAGCTCTGCTTAATTCGGACTCAACTACCATCTCCCCCATCTCCCCCATCAATCCTCAAAACTTCATTCAACCGAAGATCCAAACCTCTCTTCACTTCTCTCCAAAAGATAACCACCACCACCGTTTGATTCGACGGAAAGCTCGGTTCACTGCGAAATCTGTGATTGATTCGGCCACGATTGATCAACTAGGGATTCTAGAATCCGATTTCCGAAATCCGGCAGTTTCGACTTCGTATCGGAGCTCCAAGTTTCGGAAACCCAATCAGACCGTGTTGGAAGCTCAAGCCAAGGTCTGCACTGGCCCCACTCAAATTAGGCCTCTCACTGAAGAACAAGCTTTTAAGGTTTTGGACACCATTTTGAGATCAGGTCAATAAATCTCTCTCTCTCTCTCATACCTTTTTGTTCAATTTTATTTATCAATTTGTAGTTCAATACACTCCACTTTACTTATATCTGTCTATATCATTCCAAATGCTTCTCGGAATGTGAATGTTTCTTAATTAGCTCATTTTGACAAATTTCAATTGTTTGCGAAATTCACTCTTACTTATGTTGGAGGCTGCATAACACAATAATAAGGGCATAGTTGAGCTCGGTAATCTTTTGTTTTTGGGATAAGATTGAAAGTTAAGTAATTAATGAATCACTTTCTAAAGAGATGCCTAATGCCATTAATTTCAGGTTGGCAGTGTGTTTTTGTCTACCCATTTTCCAGAATTTCAAATTCAGTAACCTCCGTGTGGATATAAAAGAAAATCTATATAATATGGAAGAAAGGTTTTTGAAAATGTCCCAAATGTATCAGAGATACTATAGCGACCCCGGTCTTTTCCCATTTGGTTGTTGCATCCAGACTTAGGTTTCGTAGATCCTGTTGTTATATAATTGTTGTTGTCGTCCTTTAATTTCTTATTTTTGAGTTTTGGGATGCATTGAGCAGGTTGTTACAGGTTGGTAGTGTTTGGGAGCAAAGGGTTGCTGCCCAGAATTTTGACCCTTCGCTCGAGCGAGAAGTTCGTCGCTCGAGCGAGCTCTTTGTTTTGGTCCGTCGCTCAAGCCAGGGTTTCTTCGCTCGAGCGAGAGACTGCGTCTAGGTATAGACCTGAGAGCTGTGTTTCTTGGCTCGATCGAGCTCTTCTTCGCTCGAGTGAGCTGGTTTGTTCATCGCTCGAGCGAGCGTTCCGTCGCTTGAGCGTGCGTCTGGTTGCAGACCTGAGGGTTTGAGTTGTTGGCTCGAGCGAGCAGTTTGTCGCTCGAGCGAGCTTCTAGGTTGTTGGCTTGAGCGAGGATTTTCTGTGTCTAGTCGCTCGAGCGACCAAGTCTTCGCTCGAGCGAGCCTGTTTTATTTAAATACGCAGCAGCGGTTTTTAAACATTTTTTTTCATCCTCTTTTGTTTTAAAAACCCTAGGTCCGTGTTTTCTCTCCCTCTACACACCTTCTCTCTTAGGTTTGATCCACTTAGAGTGTATTTCTACCCTAGGTCCTTTGTTAAAAAGTTAGAGTGGGTCGAGGGCTTCACTTTAATCTGAACAATCTTGGATTTGGAGCACATTGGGTTTTCGCCATCTTCTCCATTTGAGTTCTTCACTTCGAGGTAGGGATTTCCTACTCCATATTATAGGTTTTGTCCTAAGTTTTGGTATTTTTGATATGTTGGTGTCATTTTGGGAATTTTGGGAAAACTAGGGTTTGTATTATAATTTGAGAATTTAGGGACTTGTTTATATATAAATTCCATGTGATTGTGAATCATGAAAAATGACATTGGTAATGTCAAGTTGATAAAATTGAACCTTGGGTTAATTTTGAGGAAAGGGGAAAAGCCCTAATTGTTGTAATAAATTAATTTGTATAATTAATTTGGGAAAAATGTGGAATTGAGTTTAATTCATGAAATTGGGGAATATGAGATAAATGGTGTAGTTGAATAGTTTAATCACTCACCTATGAAAATGTTGAGTTTACATTTGTTGATACATTTATTTCCTGTTTAGAAATAACTGTTTTGGGCTATCGGTGGGGATAGTCGTGATTGTTGTAGACATTGCATGTTGATTAGGGAAACTGAAACTAATCACATTGAATGAGTCATTGATTATGACAGTTGAATTAATACAGCGAATTTGTGTATTGATTGAATATTGTGTATGACAAGTGTTTAATACATTGTATATGCATATTGTTTGGGAGGAGATAGGGGATGTACTCCATGGTTTGAGGGAAGATAGGGGGATGGACTCTCAAACCTGTTTAGGAGAGAAAGGGGATGGACTCCATTAGTACAGCAAATCTGTGTACTTATTGTTGTATGGAAGTGTATTAGTACAGCATATATGTGTACTTATCAATTGATGGAAGTGTTTTATTATGAGTCTTAGTCTCATTTAATTGTTAATATCAGAAGAAATATTAATTTGAGATGTAGTCTCAGTTTGTTGCTTGGCCAGGTTCTGAGCCATGTCTGTATAGATGGAAAATTGGATAAATAATGGAAAGTGAAACGTATCGTGGACATAGTGGTCATGAAACTGTATTGTGATAAAAGTGATTTATAAGTGTAACCATCTATTGAATGCTATTGCTTTAGTCAATTTCTATATTTGGTTTAGTATATCTCTGCTGGGTTGTGGCTCACCCTATACGGGAACATCATTTTCAGGTCCAGGTGATATGCTACCTCCAAGGACTTAGCTTGGGAGGATTTGGAGTTGAAGACTCTGTTTAGATTAGTTGTTATTTGGTTTTATTTTGATATTACTTGTAAACTCAAGCCAAGGGCTTAATGTGTAATTGAGTCAGTACTCAGACTTTTGTGTCCAAGTGTTGGCTTGGAAAGATGTAAGCCCGTAGGGCATTGACTTTCGTTATTACATGTAATATCTTTTAATAAGATTACTCTGATGAATGGAATAAGGTTTTGTTTTCTTAATCAATGCATGTTAATATTGTATATAGTATGGGTTTATTTTGGGGACGTTACAACTTGGTATCAGAGCGTACCGGGTTTGAATACTTTGGGTACGTGGAAAGTGATTAGTATCACAATGGGTTTGGCTCGCTTGTTAGAGACTTATGTATGATAGTATGTGTTTATTTGATAACATGCTTATATGACTATTGGGTATGGGATTTAATTTCTAGATGTTGATTGGATCCTTGAGTTTCTATGAGTCTTGTTGGAAAAGCACTTGATCAATGCTGTTTCCAACCGGAACTCTAGCAACGCCTCGGGACTGTCATTATCCAGGAATGAAATTCGTAGGTGCTTATGTGATTATGTGCTTACGTGGAGTGAATCACTGTTGTCTAATGCATTAGGACGCGAGTGTTATAGCTTCGGCACATTTATTAATGTGCAAATGTATTAATTGTCTTTGTTGCCTTTATTAGGATGTCAGGACAAGGATGAGGACGTGGTAGGCATGGTAGGCAGGAGATGCCTATTCCGGATGAGATTCCGGAGCAGCAGGAGGGTATTGGTCAGGCCAATGTGGCCGAACCAGTAGGTCAGCAGGCTATGGGTGCCTTGGCCCGAGAGATAGCAGGGGCATTCAGGGAGTCTGTAGGCATTCTCAGAGCTGAGAATCAGGCCCAGGTTCATGTTGCAGATGCAGGGCCTACATTTCTAAAGAGAGAGTTCTTCTGGTCTAATCCGGACGAGTTTTTGGGCGATCCAAAAGAGCCGCTTAAGGCATATGAATGGCTTGAACAGACAACGAAGACGTTTGAGATGCTTGGCATCGAGGACGGGGTTCTGAAGGTGACCTTGGCATCTTTCCAGCTTAAGGGGGATGTGGGTCAGTGGTGGAAATTCATCAGAGGCCGTATAGGAGGGACTTGGGAGGCCTTTGTAGCTGCTTTCCAGGAGAAGTTCCTGTCTCCAGCTGTCAGGGAGAGGTTGAGGGAGCAGTTTTTCCAGCTTAAGCAGCTGAGCTCTTCAGTGGCCGAGTTTGAGGCCGCATTTACTAGTTTGTCCAAGTTTGCACCTGAGTTGGTGGCGTCTGAGGAACGCTGTTGTCTTGAGTTCGAGAAGAAAGTTGAGGCATGGCCTCAAGATGAGAGTTGGGGGTTCTATGACCGAGAGTATGGGTGTCTAGTGGATGTTGCAGCCCATATGGAGATCTGATGCAGAAGGAGGAGAGAGAGAGGCAGAGGGGCTCCAAGAGGAGTCGGATAGCCAGAGTGATAGCAGGAGACAGAGAGGTTTTAACCCTTAGCAGTCTCAGGGTAGCTTTACTAGATCAACTTTTCCAATGCCGAGTGCAGTTTCTGGGAAAGGCAGCCAGGGAGACATTACCTGTTTCAAATGTGGTCAGCTGGGCCACAAGTCTCCAGCTTGCCCGCAGAAGGAGGAGGTCAGAGAGCTGCTTCATCTTTAGCTAGATCGCACGGCCAGAGTCAGGGTAGAGGCCAGCCGCTCTTGTGTTATCAGTGTGGTCAGGCAGGGCACATGAAGAGGTTTTGCCCGCAGTAGTTGAGTGGCACATCTGGTGCATCTAGTTTGAGGCAGACTCAGAGTCATCAGCCAACTCAGTCTGTTCAGGCCTCGAGGGCCAATCAGGGGGCTTCATGTCGTCCCAGTCTGTGCAGCAGTCTTATGCTCCTAGAGGTGAGCAGGTTGATCAGAGACTGTGTGGGCGTGCGGTATGCTGTTACCGCGCAGGATCTTGTACCGGCTCCATCGGTTGTGAGAGGTACCTTCTTGTTTTGCAACTCGGTTGCTAATGTATTGATAGATACGGGAGCATCACATTCATTTATATCTGCTGCATTTGCATCTGTTTTGGGATTGGAGTTGGCACAGTTAGCATCTCCTATATGTATAGTATTGCCTGTTGGGGGTGAGTTGATTTTGAAACAAGGATGTTGGGGCTGTGATATAGAGGTCGCCGACCGCCGACTTCCCTTTCCTTTTGTAGTTATGCCCATGTCAGGATTTGATGTTATTTTGGGTATGGACTGGTTATCGTCATACCGAGCTGTTATTGACTGCTACCGCCAGAGGGTCACAGTTTGTACCTTGAGCAGGGAGTGTTTTTATTTTCTGGGGGATCGGGTTGGTAGTGTTTTGCCACTGGTGTATGATCCGCGAGGGCGGAGTGAGTTGAGTGGTCTCCTTGCTAGCCTTTTGAGTAGTGAGTGCGATGAGACCCAGACTGTGTTGCCGAGAGTGGTTTGTGAGTACTCGGACGTCTTTCCCGAGGATCTTGTTAGTTTGCCACCTCACAGAGAGATTGAGTTCTCTATTGACCTAGTACCCGGCACGGCACCGATTTCTATGGCACCTTATCGTTTTGCCCCAGCCAAGTTAGTTGAGTTGAAGATTCAGCTCCAGGAGTTGCTAGATAAGGGCTATATTCGTCCAAGTGTTTCGCCGTGGAGAGCACCGGCCCTCTTTGCTAAAAAGAAAGGTGGTGCTTTGAGACTGTGTATCGATTACCGGAAGTTGAATCGGGCTACGGTTAAGAATAAGTACCCTATGCCCCGTATAGATGATTTGTTTGACCAGTTGAAGGGTTCCCGTTGTTTCTCTAAATAGACTTGAGATCGGGTTACCACCAGTGAGGGTCAGGGAGGAGGATATTCCGAAGACGGCATTCCGTACGCGGTATGGCCATTACGAGTTTCTGGTGATGCCGTTTGGGCTCACAATGCACCGGCAGTCTTTATGGACTTGATGAACTGGATATTCCGGGAACTCTTGGAGTTTTGTAGTCGTTTTTGTGGACGACATTCTTAATCTATTCACCTTCTGAGGAAGAGCACGAGGAACACTTGAGAGTGGTGCTCGAGTTGCTTAGAGTCCATAAGCTTTATGCTAAGTTTGGGAAGTGTGAGTTCTGGCTAGGGGAAGTCAAGTTCTTAGGCCATGTGGTTTCGGGGAAGGAGTGTCTGTTGATACATCCAAGATTGAGGCAGTGCAAGATTGGGCACAGCCTAAGAGTGTGTTTGAGATCCGCAGTTTTCTAGGATTAGCTGGGTACTACCGACGGTTTGTGAAGGATTTCTCCAGGTTAGCTTCGCCGTTGACTAGACTGACTCGGAAGGGAGTCAAATTTGTATGGAGTGAGACTTGTGAAAAGTCGTTCCAAGAGCTGAAAGTTAAATTAACCACCGCTCCGGTCTTGATTATTCCGGAGAGAGGGTTGGGTTATGCAGTCTATTGTGATGCCTTACGAGAGGGTTTGGGTTGTGTGTTGATGCAAGAGGGGAAAGTGGTTGCCTATGGCTCACATCAGTTGAAAATAGACGAGAATAATTACCCTATGCATGACCTAGAGTTAGCAGCTGTAATCTTTGCCTTGAAAATTTGGAGGCATTACCTTTATGGTGAGAGGTTCGAGGTATTCTCGGATCATAAGAGTCTGAAATATCTGTTTACACAGAAAGACTTGAACTTGAGGCAGAGGAGGTGGATGGAGTTCATTGAGGATTATGACTTCGAGTTACATTATCATCCAGGGAAGGCCAATGTGGTGGCCGATGCCCTTAGCAGGAAATCTGTTGGTGACGTAGCTAGTATAGCCATCCGGGAATGGGAGATGTTGGGTGCACTTAGGGAGTTTGAATTGCTTCTAGGTGAATCTGTTGAGGCTGCGGCCTTATTTTCTGTTGTTGCGCAGCCTACACTTGTGACTCGAGTGTTAGAGGCACAGAGAGGTGACCTTGAGGTAGAATCTCTCCGAGAGAAGATCTCCAATGGGAAGGTTGAGAAGGGTTTGACGGTGTATCTCGACCAGAGTGTGAGATACCGAGACCGTCTGTTTGTGCCGGAGTCTTGCCGAGAAGAGGTACTCCGAGAGTTTCATCATTCACGTCTTGCGGTGTATCCGGGAGGCACTAAGATGTATCGGGATTTGGGTCGCCAGTTTTAATGGCGGGGTATGAAGAGAGATGTGGCAGCTTTCGTGTCTAAGTGCCTTACTTGTCAGCAAGTGAAGGCCAAGCATCAGAGGCCAGCGGGTTTGTTGCAACCCTTGCCTATTGCCGAGTGGAAGTGGGAGCATGTCACTATGGACTTCGTTGTAGGTCTTCCGAAGACTCAGCGGGGTAGTGATGCTATTTCGGTGGTTGTAGACCGGTTGACTAAGTCGGCGCACTTCATTCCTATGCGCGTGAGAGATTCGATAGATCATCTTGCCAACTTATATATTCGGGACATAGTGAGGTTGCACGGGGTCCCAGTGACGATCGTCTCAGATAGAGATCCTCGTTTTACTGCCAGGTTATGGCAGAGTTTGCAGAGTGCCTTGGGCACTAAGTTGACCTTTAGCACGGCTTATCATCCTCAGACTGACGGGCAGTCCGAGCGTACTATTCAGATCCTTGAGAATATGCTTCGGGGTTGTGTTATTGACTTTAGTGGGTCGTGGGAGAGGCACTTGCCTTTGGTGGAGTTTGCCTACAACAACAGTTTCCAGTCTAGTATCGGTATGGCACCGTTTGAGGCCTTATACGGCCGACCGTGTAGGTCTCCAGTTTGTTGGGCCGAGGTGGGTGACGCATCTTTGTTAGGTCCAGAGTTGGTGAGGGAAACGACGAAGAAAGTTGAGCTTATCCGTAGGAGGCTTGTTACAGCCCAGAGTCGTCAGAAATCTTATGCCGACCGTAGGAAGAGACCTTTGGTATTTAAGGTGGGTGATCATGTCTTTCTGAAGATATCACCTAGGTGGGGATTGATGAGATTTGGGAAGAGTGGGAAGTTGTCCCCTCGATTTATTGGCCCTTTTGAGATCCTTGAGAGGATTGGTGAGGCTACCTATCGTTTAGCTTTGCCACCGCAGTTATCCGGAGTTCATGACGTGTTTCATGTAAGTATGCTTTGGAAGTATGAGCCGGATCCATCGCATGCATTGGATTGGACCGACTTAGAGGTAGATGAGGATGCCTCGTATGAGGAGAGGCCGGTTCGGGTCTTGGATAGGCGGGATCAAGTTTTGCGAGGCAAGACCATCCCTTTGGTAAAGGTTTTGTGGAAACATCACGGGGTGGAGGAAGCCACTTGGGAACGTGAGTTGGAGGTTCGAGAGAAATATCCGGATCTGTTTGTAGATGCTTGAGCATATGTTGTTTATTTTGTTGTAATATTGAACCTTAAGTGTATTGAATATAACTTAGGTTGTGAAACATGGTTTATGTTTTGAGTTGATGAAAGTATTTTGAAACTTGCCTAATAATGGAAGTTTAGTGTAACATTGCATATGTTGAATGTGTTGTAGAAATGGAGTTATATCATGAAATTGAATATGATATGGAAATGGGAATTATGTATATTGAAAACTGTTGAAATTGAAAAGAAATTGCATATTGATAATGCAGGTTGAAATATATATTGCGAAATGCCTCTTGATGAGAGATGAAATGACCGGTATTGGGTCAAGTTGTTTATCATTGTAATGTAATATCATTGGAAATTAAGAAAAACCTATTTTTGAAAACTTATGCTTAATTTCGGGGATGAAATTCTTTAAGGAGGGGAGGTTATAGCGACCCCGGTCTTTTCCCATTTGGTTGTTGCATTCGGACTTAGGTTCTGTAGATCCTGTTGTTATATAATTGTTGTTGTCGTCCTTTAATTTCTTATTTCTGAGTTTTGGGATGCATTGAGCAGGTTGTTACAGGTTGGTAGTGTTTGGGAGCAAAGGGTTGCTGCCCAGAATTTTGACCCTTCGCTCGAGCGAGAAGTTCGTCGCTCGAGCGAGCTCTTTGTTTTGGTCCGTCGCTCGAGCCAGGGTTTCTTCGCTCGAGCGAGAGACTGCGTCTAGGTATAGACCTGAGAGCTGTGTTTCTTGGCTCGATCGAGCTCTTCTTCGCTCGAGTGAGCTGGTTTGTTCATCGCTCGAGCGAGCGTTCCGTCGCTTGAGCGTGCGTCTAGTTGCAGACCTGAGGGTTTGAGTTGTTGGCTCGAGCGAGCAGTTTGTCGCTCGAGCGAGCTTCTGGGTTGTTGGCTCGAGCGAGGATTTTCTGTGTCTAGTCGCTCGAGCGACCAAGTCTTCGCTCGAGCGAGCCTGTTTTATTTAAATACGCAGCAACGGTTTTTAAACATTTTTTCATCCTCTTTTGTTTTAAAAACCCTAGGTCCGTGTTTTCTCTCCCTCTACACACCTTCTCTCTTAGGTTTGATCCACTTAGAGTGTATTTCTACCCTAGGTCCTTTGTTAAAAAGTTAGAGTGGGTCGAGGGCTTCACTTTAATCTGAACAATCTTGGATTTAGAGCACATTGGGTTTTCGCCATCTTCTCCATTTGAGTTCTTCACTTCGAGGTAGGGATTTCCTACTCCATATTATAGGTTTTGTCCTAAGTTTTGGTATTTTTGATATGTTGGTGTCATTTTGGAAATTTTGGGAAAACTAGGGTTTGTATTATAATTTGAGAATTTAGGGACTTGTTTATATATTAAATTCCATGTGATTGTGAATCATGAAAAATGACATTGGTAATGTCAAGTTGATAAAATTGAATCTTGGGGTTAATTTTGAGGAAAGGGGGAAAAGCCCTAATTGTTGTAATAAATTAATTTGTATAATTAATTTGGGAAAAATGTGGAATTGAGTTTAATTCATGAAATTGGGGAATTATGAGATAAATGGTGTAGTTGAATAGTTTAATCACTCACCTATGAAAATGTTGAGTTTACATTTGTTGATACATTTATTTCTTGTTTAGAAATAACTGTTTTGGGCTATCGGTGGAGGATAGTCGTGATTGTTGTAGACATTGCATGTTGATTAGGGAAACTGAAACTAATCACATTGAATGAGTCATTGATTATGACAGTTGAATTAATACAGCGAATTTGTGTATTGATTGAATATTGTGTATGACAAGTGTTTAATACATTGTATATGCATATTGTTTGGGAGGAGATAGGGGATGTACTCCATGGTTTGAGGGAAGATAGGGCATAGACTCTTAAACCTGTTTAGGAAGAGAAAGGGGATGGACTCCATTAGTACAGCAAATCTGTGTACTTATTGTTGTATGGAAGTGTATTAGTACAGCATATATGTGTACTTATCAATTGATGAAAGTGTTTTATTATAAGTCTTAGTCTCATTTAATTGTTAATATCAGAAGAAATATTAATTTGAGATGTAGTCTCAGTTTGTTGCTTGGCCAGGTTCTGAGCCATGTTTGTATAGATGGAAAATTGGATAAATAATGGAAAGTGAAACGTATCATGGACATAGTGGTCATGAAACTGTATTGTGATAAAAGTGATTTATAAGTGTAACCATCTATTGAATGCTATTGCTTTAGTCAATTTCTATATTTGGTTTAGTATATTTCTGCTGGGCTGTGGCTCACCCTATACAGGAACATCATTTTCAGGTCCAGGTGATATGCTACCTTCAAGGACTTAGCTTGGGAGGATTTGGAGTTGAAGACTCTGTTTAGATTAGTTGTTATTTGGTTTTATTTTGATATTACATGTAAACTCAAGCCAAGGGCTTAATGTGTAATTGAGTCAGTACTCAGACTTTTGTGTCCAAGTGTTGGCTTGGAAAGATGTAAGCTCGTAGGGCATTGACTTTCGTTATTACATGTAATGTCTTTTAATAAGATTACTCTGATGAATGGAATAAGGTTTTGTTTTCTTAATCAATGCATGTTAATATTGTATATAGTATGGGTTTATTTTGGGGACGTTACAGATACATTTGGTTTTAACGGCCAAGATGAATCCTAAGTTCATATACATTTAGATCAATGGTCTATATAAATTTAGTTCCCACCCGTTTGAGCTCATCTCTCCATCTCTCCCACATTCTCTTCAGCTCCCTCTCTCCCACGTTCTCTGTCACATTATTGTCTTTCATCACCACAGCCATTGAAGACCCTTTGATACCCACCTTCCCTCTTCGCTACGCTACTCCTCCTTCCCTTACAACCCTTCGAACTCGGCTCCCTTCGCTATCCACGCTACCGACGCTGCTCTTGCAAGGTCAGATTGAGTCTTTTCATTCGATTTCTGCCTCTCCCCTTCTCCCTTTATTTTTGTTTTTAACTAATTTCCCTTGCTGCAGTTCCAACCCCTCTCTGTTCTTTGGGTTTGATTGGTGTGATTTATTTTTTACCCTTCTCTCTCTGCTCTTTTCCTTCATTTCGTGAATACATAGCAAGGAGATTGTATATTAAAGTTTTGTTTATTAATTACATGTTTTGTATTGAATTTTACAGATTGATTTACGGTTTCCTATGCCAAAATTGAATTTTCTATGCCAAAATTGCTTTTTCTGTTTGTTTTTAAGTACCATGTTTTCATGAATTAGTCAATACATGGATTTCAGATTTGGGAGTATTTATAGATGTTATAAATATGGTTAGATTTCTCAAGTTTACTACTAATCGATGGATTTCAGATTTGGTATTTATAGAATATGGTATTTATAGATGGATTGATTATTTCTTAAACAAATATTCTGAATATTTATGAATATGGTTACTTCAGAAATGAAGGAAAAGAATGGGTGAAGGAAAAGAATATTCTGAAGTATATTTGTTTATTGCTTTTAAACAATTTTACTATTGAATTGCCAAGTAATATGGTTACTTGCTATTGAATTGTCACCAAATATTCTGAATATTCTGAATACCAAATCTATAGCAATTCTGAAGTATATTCTGAATATTTATGAATATGGTTACTTCAGAAATGAAGGAAAAGAATGGGTGAAAGAAAAGAATATTCTGAAGTATATTTGTTTATTGCTTTTAAACAATTTTGCTATTGAATTGCCAAGTAATATTTGCCAAGTAATATGGTTACTTGCTATTGAATTGCCACCAAATATTCTGAATATTCTGAATACCAAAATGGTTACTTACAGATTGATTTACGGTTTCCTATGCCAAAATTGAATTTTCTATGCCAAAATTGCTTTTTCTGTTTGCTTTTAAGTACCATGTTTTCATGAATTAGTCAATACATGGATTTCAGATTTGGGGTTATTTATAGATGTTATAAATATGGTTAGATTTCTCAAGTTTACTGCTAATCGATGGATTTCAGATGGATTTCAGATTTGGTATTTATAGAATATGGTATTTATAGATGGATTGATTATTGCTTAAACAAATATTCTGAATATTTATGAATATGGTTACTTCAGAAATGAAGGAAAAGAATGGGTGAAGGAAAAGAATATTCTGAAGTATATTTGTTTATTGCTTTTAAACAATTTTACTATTGAATTGCCAAGTAATATGGTTGCTTGCTATTGAATTGCCACCAAATATTCTGAATATTCTGAATACCAAATCTATAGCAATTCTGAAGTATATTCTGAATATTTATGAATATGGTTACTTCAGAAATGAAGGAAAAGAATGGGTGAAAGAAAAGAATATTCTAAAGTATATTTGTTTATTGCTTTTAAACAATTTTGCTATTGAATTGCCAAGTAATATTTGCCAAGTAATATGGTTACTTGCTATTGAATTGCCACCAAATATTCTGAATATTCTAAATACCAAAATGGTTACTTACAGATTGATTTACGGTTTCCTATGCCAAAATTGAATTTTCTATGCCAAAATTGCTTTTTGTATTTGTTTTTAAGTACCATGTTTTCATGAATTAGTCAATACATGGATTTCAGATTTGGGGGTATTTATAGATGTTATAAATATGGTTAGATTTCTCAAGTTTACTACTAATCGATGGATTTCAGATGGATTTCATATTTGGTATTTATAGATGGATTGATTATTGCTTAAACAAATATTCTGAATATTTATGAATATGGTTACTTCAGAAATGAAGGAAAAGAATGGGTGAAGGAAAAGAATATTCTGAAGTATATTTGTTTATTGCTTTTAAACAATTTTACTATTGAATTGCCAAGTAATATGGTTGCTTGCTATTGAATTGCCACCAAATATTCTGAATATTCTGAATACCAAATCTATAGCAATTCTGAAGTATATTCTGAATATTTATGAATATGGTTACTTCAGAAATGAAGGAAAAGAATGGGTGAAGGAAAAGAATATTCTGAAGTATATTTGTTTGTTGCTTTTAAACAATTTTGCTATTGAATTGCCAAGTAATATGGTTACTTGCTATTGAATTGCCACCAAATATTCTGAATACCAAATCTATAGCAATTCTGAAGTATATTCTGAATATTTATGAATATGGTTACTTCAGAAATGAAGGAAAAGAATGGGTGAAGGAAAATAATATTCTGAAGTATATTTGTTTATTGCTTTTAAACAAATTTGCTATTGAATTGCCAAGTAATATTTGCCAAGTAATATGGTTACTTGCTATTGAATTGCCACCAAATATTCTGAATATTCTGAATACCAAATCTATAGCAATTCTGAAGTATATTCTAAATATTCTGAATATTTATGGTCATGTATTTCATATTTCTCAAGTTATAAATATGTGGGTATTTGTGGGTATTTATAGATGTTATAAATATGGTTAAATATTTACAGAATTGTTGGTTTCAGATTCTAAGAATTTTTTAAACTGAAATGGAGTACTTGGGTTTTTTAACTACTTTCATGGTGTTGCTCTGTAAAATATTCTCACTCATTATGAAAGACGTGAATATCACAAAGAGCTTAACATTCTCTATGATTTCAAGAGCAGGGTTATTTTTCTTTGTTTGGTTTTTGTTCTGTTATTATAACCTTGCAAGTAAACAAGGGCAAGGAAGCATAGGATTAGTATCCAGAGTTTAAAGTGCATTTTCTTTGGCTGAGTGGATGAGATAAAGGCTGAAATGGAGTACTTGGGTCTTTAAACTACTTTCATATTGTTGCTCTGTAAAATATTCTCACTCTCTCTATGGGAGCTTGCCTTTTAAGATTAGTATCCAGAGTTTGGTAATGAGGTGCGGTGTTGAAGAGAATGAAAGAGTAGAGAAAAAATGTTGATTTTTGTAGCACCTAATTTTTTTTGTTGAAGAGAATGAAAGAGTAGAGAAAAAATTTAAAGCTGAATTTTGATGGTTGCTGCAACTGTTGAATAAGATGTTTTACCAAAGGTCCTTCACCATGCTATTTTGTTTCAAAACAAAAACAGGACAAATTGAATCTCATAACAATAGTGCATTGTCCAAGTTTTGTACCAATATAAAAACCTCAAACATCAAATGTCAATTCACAATGAAAGGCATTATTTATCAACCAAAAAAAAAAAAAAATCACACAAAGGCATTATTGTTGTTTCTGATGCATTCTAATTCTAAACACTTATGAGTTTGCTAAATACTTTTGAAATACTGATATGAAGTTTTTCTATATTTGTTGGGTTTTTTTTTTGTGTTTTTCTATTGTTTTTTCTTTCTTTCTTTCTTTGGGAGTGAGGATTGGTAAGCTGTGATAAATTTTGTTTTTGTTGCGGCAAGGGGTTGGTTGGATATTTTGCTTATGGTCATGTATTGCTTAACAAATATTCCAATTTTATTTAGAATTTTCAGAAGTATTCAGGATTTTCAGTTCAAGCTTGGAAGCAAAATGAATCTGAATGGGTGATTTGGGTTTGTTGTTGAATTGCCAAGTAAATGGGGGTTTTGGGGCTATATTGATTTGTAAATCATGGAGGAATTAAGTTAGTTAGAGTTTGTTGTTGAATTGCCAAGCAAAGAGTTTGCTTTTTGAATTTAATCACATAATGTAATGAAATCTCTTTTTTGTATACCAAAGACCTTAGGAACACTTATTTCTTAAATTTTCCCTCTAACATTATGTGATCAATTAAGGGAAGTTACAAAAAGTAAGAGTTGAAAAAAAATAAAACCCAAAGAAAATATTGATTGATTTTTGTAACTTAATTCTTTTATCAGTCATTAATTTATATCTGTGTTGACAATGTGTTGTGTTTTTTGGTAGTGTTTGCATTGGGTAGTCTATTATTATTGTGCAACATTGTTTGTGTTTAGTTTGAATTGGGTGGTCTATGAAAAACCTTTTAATAGTGTGACAATGCGTGTGTTTGTTTTGAATTGGGTAGTCTCTTTTAATTATCATATTGGCTCTTTTTTGTATTTTACAGGTGAATGAAGACTAGAAGCGAATTGTAATATCGGCTCCCTTTTATAGGTCTACATTTTTTTAAGGTTAAGTTTTTCTTATCTCTCTAATGATTTTGTAGTTATTGTTCTGGGAGTTACAATATTAAACTAAACGTGCACTTCTTTGATTGATGAGTGTTGAAAGAGTGGCAATCTCGAGTGAGCAACAATTTGTGCATACTTCGTTCAATTTGTTTGAAAAGATATGACAATCTCTTTCATCTTTATCCTAAATGGCATCCAAAGTGGTAAACTCACATGAATTTTATAAAGTTTTATGTTCCACAGTTATCTTAGTAGTGAAAATGGATTTTTTTTAAATATATTTTTTGGAAGGGTGACACTTTTGCGAAGTAAATTTTAAATTTTCTACTTTTTTCCACGGTATGTACTATGAAAATATGTCATATTCCTAAATACTCTCCTATTTAGACTTTATGTTCCTAAATAATTTTTTGAAATATGTCACGTTCCTAAGTACTTTTGCTTTTTTGATCTTCTTCCTTATTCATGCTAAATACTCTACCACTGTTGGTTGGATATGAATCTATAGGAATTGGATGAGATAAAGAAGCTTTTGAAAGAGTCAAGGGTTGTTCATTGATAGAAGGAAACAAACCAATGACACCCTTGAACTCTCCAATTAAGGTAATCTCTTCAAACTTCTATGTTGTATGATTTATTTTTGATTTTTTATAGAGAAAAGATTCAACCATTTAAGTTGTTTATATGGGAGTGCCTTTAGGCACGAGTGATATGCTAGCAATTCATATTAGGCATTTTTTTTTTCTCTGAATAACATTCCTTTAATCCGTTTGATTTGATTTGATTTTTTTATTATTTATTTCATATATAGTTACTAAAATGATTATTGGACCACTTTAAAGTCCTTTTATTATAGTTATTTTTTAATGCAACAATTTCAATTTTAAAATTGTCGTAGTTGATGTAATTAATGACTTCCAAATTAATCATTTGTGTAATTACTTTTATTTAAAGTACTTTTTCATTTACATGATTAGTTTAGTCACATTAGGACATTATATGAATGCAATGATTTTGTAAATTCAACCAATGGACTCTTAACAGAATTATAGAATTAATGAGTTAATTTGTTTTAAAGCTATAAAGCTGAGTTCGAGTTTTTATTTACTAAGATTCAAATTCATGGTCAAATGCATGGCTTCTTTGTGTTAATGATTAGGATTTGAATTTTTCAATTAATTGATTTTGAAATTAATATCTTAATTGGTTTGAATTTGTAGTTTCATACTTTTCAAACTTTCATTAGCAAAAGTCTTCTTATTTTTTTAGAATTTCTTATTGGTTGTTGAGAATTTCATCATGCTATTTGAGTCATTTAGAATGTTTCAAATTTTAAGCAATTTGTTAAGTTTTATATATTCCAAACCTTCTATCTTTAAAGCTTCGTCTTAAGTATTCCGATTTTCGTTTAGACACTTCTTATAAATGATTTGGTAATTGTTTTGGAATGTAGGAGAGCTTAGGCATCATTAGTTTTACAGTTACTTTTGTCACAACTGATTTCTGCCCTTTTGCTGATGAAGAAACTTATCTTGATTTGTCATTTTCAAGTGTATGTAATTATGCATTTCATTTTCAAGTGTAAATCTGAAACTTTGTCATGTGTATATGTGAAAGTAATTATGCATATGTATTTTCATAGCAAATGGGTTTTATTCTGTAATGTGTCCGTTCATAATTTTTTTTAGAATCTGTTGGGTTCAGATTGTAATTGAAACTTAGCATATGTATCAAATGGGTTTGGTTTCAGTCTTTTTCCCCTTTTAGTGTTGTTGCCTCTCCCCTTCTCTCCATGTCGGGCTGTGACTACTATAAACAGACAGGTTTTTTTAGGGTTTTGTTTACGGGTCATTTAGGTTTTTTTAAAATCAATCTAATACATTTTAGTTCACTGGAAACTCCCACAGCTTTTGAGTTTGTGAATTTTTTTTCAAAAAAAAACAGGGTTTGGTCAAAACCTCCCACTTGAGGGCATTGTAAAAGTTATATCTGACAACATTGTATTTTCCAGTGATGCAGTGTTGATGTGATAAAATTGTCACTTGGCTGGTTCTGTTTTTTTATTAAATAGAATGACCATTGTATTTATTTTTTTTTTTGGCATTGTAAAAATTAACTCAACTAACTGGTTGGGAGCTGAGGGAAGGTTTTTACTAATCCCATAAGCCTGAAATATTGAATTCTCTTGATTCCACAGATTTTAGAAGATAATAAGCCTGAAGATATGCAGGTAAGGATGTCTAAAACCTACCTTTTTTTCCTTCGTGTCTTTTCATTTTTGTGAGGTTCCCATTAAAGTGTTTACATTCTTTGCAACAGGTAAATCCCTCTAATTCTAACTAATTAAATTATTTATTCCCTCAAGTCTTTTTATTGGCTGTTGTAAACTCCCACAGCTTCTGAGTTTGTGAAACTTCCACAATTGTTTGAGTTTGTGAATTTTTTTTCAGATAACATTGTATTTTCCATAATATAATCAAATCCAATTTTTTGACTTTCAGTGGAAACTCCCACAGCTTCTGAGTTTGTGAAATTTTTTAAGTTTGTGAAACTCCCACAATTTTTTTAGTTTGTTAATTTTTTTCAGATAACATTGTATTTTTCAGTGATACAGGGTTTGGTCAAAACCTCCCCCTTGAGGGCATTGTCAAAATTATATTTGATAACATTTTATTTTGCAGTGATGCAGTGTTGATGTGATAAGATTGTCACTTGGCTGGTTCTATTTTTTATTAAATAGAATGATCATTGTAATTTTTTTCCCAGTAAATTTTTTTTCGATTGAAGGCATTGTAATTTCTTCCTTAACCTTTTATAATGTATGCCCTGGAATTTATATAGATTTGGTTAAACATCAAACACATTCCCTTACAGTAGATGATCAGAAAAACTGGTAGTTGATTGTAATTTTTCTATATAGATTTGGTTTAATGATCAGAAAACTGGTAGTGTAGTGTGCTTGATACATATATGGTTGAAGATCATCTAGCATGCTTAATACACCATTGAGGGTTATTCTTTATTACTTTTTAATCTGAATGTTATTCTCTGTTTCTTTTTTCATTACCAAGGTGAGTTTAATTTGATTGTTGATTTAGAATTTTTTTTTCCCTATTTGTTGGTGCGCTTTTTTTATTTTTATTTTTTTAAAGTACATTAGTTAATGACAAGGCTTTTTTTTTCCCTTTGATTTGATGTCCAAGTCTGAATTTAGGACTTATTTGTTCTATTTTTTTTTATTTCATACTTTAATACTAATACAATTTGTTATTGACGTGATGAACATGAGCATGGAGAGAAGCCTATAGATCACCACTACAGGTGGTGATGGTGTAGTTGGTGGTGGTGGCGGTGGTTTGTTGGTGAAGGAGAAAGGGAGGCCACGAAAGTATGAATCAGATGGTAACTTGAGACTACCATCTATATCATCACCACCATCAGGTTTTTCTTTCTCACCTCCTTTTCCTTCTTCTTCTTCTTCTGAGTCCTCTTCTTCCAAAAGGGGTCGTGGCAGACCACTTGATTCTGGTAACTGCCAGCTACTTGCTTCTTTAGGTGAGTTCAAATCAAGCCTTTAAATCAACCTTTTCCCTTGAGATTGATAATTTAGTTGTGTACAACCTTTCCCTTTGCTGCAATTCAAGACTTCCTCCATCAAACACATTGAAAACAGTAGGTATGGTTTAACTTGATTTTTATTTTTTTTGAAGTACATTAGTTAGTGTGATTTGTAGGTTGTGGATGAAGTCTTAACGAGGCGGAAAGAGATTGAATGGTGAGCTTTTTGATAAGTGTATAGGTAGTGTTATTGCACATGGTTAAATTGGAATGCAAGTGTTTATTCATTCTCTTCATGGGTTTTAGGTTCATTGAAGGAGATTTTGATGCGTATGTGGAAAGAATTCGAAAACCTTATGTATGGGGTGGAGAGCTTGAGTTGCTGATGGCATCCCATCTTCTCAAGTGAGTTCTATTCACTGTTTCAGTGAAGCATTTATGTTGTCTGTATAAAGCAATTTATGTGCAAAAACCAATATCATAGTGTTCATCAAAGTGTTTTTGCATATTGGCTCGTATACAATGGTATTTGTCTATTTATGAGTTTGACAGAAGGGTTTGTTTGTCTCATCAAAGTGTTTTTATATTAAATTTATAATCTATATAATAAGATTGAAGGGTTGGGATTACAATTATATTCTAATCCAATATTATTTACACCGTGCCTTCAGGCACGGGCATGCGCTAGTATTATTATAAAATATCACGTATTTATATTCCGATATCAATAAATATAATTACTCAGAGTTCACAGTTATATGGTCTTACATATTTGATAAAAAAAATTGATAAAAATCTTGGGGTCTAGCATTTTTCAAGAGAAAGAGGGCATGGAAGAAAGGGTGCGAATCGTGCTTTTATGGTATAGTTTTGGTGGCTTGTTGTATCGGATTCATATTTAAAATAATCAAATATTAACACGGTTTATATTTGTGTTAATCTTAATACGACACGTTTACGATTAGCAAAAGTTCATATTCCAAATTATAAGTAAATTATATCATCTATTTAAAAGAAAAAAGAAAACCTTATTTCACATCACATAAGAGCAACTTGTTTAAACATTGATACACAATGATTATATATATATATATGTCAATATTTATGGAAATAATTAAAAATATTCATCACTAATACATTATATATACATCCAATCTAAATTATTATCACTCATTAATATTTAAACATCTAATAAAATTTTAAAAGCAAAACAAATTTCATCCAATACCAAGCTAGTAATAATATGATATAGGTATGTCACATCTAAAGTAACATTATTGTGATTATTTCACATTGACTTCTTTCATAAAAACATTGCGGCCACACATTTAAAAACTCTTATGTCTACTAATCTTGACTTCTACTAATTTATCATTAATACTTTATTAGGTATATATTATATAGAGCTTTAAGTTTTAAATGTAACGGATGAGAATGAATTACTCAAGGTATAATGGTTACTAAATTCAAATTATATTCGGATTACATACGAGTTAATAGTAAGTCCGTGTCAACGTGTCGATACGAATTTTCATACAAAATAAATGTGTCTATTTCAAGTTTTGCATATTCAATCTAAATACAACTCATTTAATATTTATGTTTTCAGATTATATCATATTTAAGTTCAAAATCAAAAAAATAATTAATCTTAACTCTCTAATTATATGTACAATCCAAATCGTGATGACAAATTACGAGTCAAATTATTATCCTTAGAGAAAGGGAAGTCAGATTTCAACACTCTTCTTTTTTTTAGGTACAACGGAAATAAAAAATTTCAACACTCTTCCTAATTGGAGAAAAGGACCTGCCCAGGTGAGATCGATTTGTGAGCTAGCCAGTATATATATTTTCAAAAGAGGAATTTTAATATACTATCCTTAAAAAAACAATAGTGTGTACTTTTAGTTATGTTATTTTTTTAATTATAATTATTATTATTTTTAAGGGGGATGCATCAATAAATTCCAAATTAATAACTTATGCACTGTTTAGTCTTAAAAGTTTTCTTATAGACTGAAAGGTCCCATTACAATGTTAATAACATCAGATACAATGTTAATAACATCAGAGTCATGTTACAAATATTAGATTTCAAACATCTAATGTTCATCAAATTTCAATCATGTTTGAAAATATAGGATGAAAAACATCTAATGTTCATCAGATTTCAATAAATTTTGAAATTATAGAATGAAACATCAGATCATTTACATCATTTACATCATGCTAATGTAAAAATGGGACTAAATGGAGTATAAGAAAACTTTTAGGATTAAATGGTTCAACGTTTCAAAAACTAGGACTTATGGGTAAATTTTCCTATTTTTAATTATGATTCATGAATTCTTTAATTATACCTTATGTTAATATTTTTATTTGTTAATTATAATTCAAAAAATTAAAATTATATTATTTTTTTAATTATAAGATGCATACGGTGCACACTCTTTGAATGGTGTGCACCGTAGTGTTTCCCTCTTTTCAAAATATTTCATTAAATTTTTTTTAATATATAGATTTACATGTATTAATAATTAAAATCATAAAATAAACCGAAAAAAAATATAATATATTTAATAAGTGTAATGAAAAATATGTGATTTCGTAAACCTCTAAGGGGGTGTTTGGAATGATCTATTTTTGTTAAAATAGTTAATAAAGATAAAATAAAATAAAATAATTTAAATAACCAATAAAATATTATATCTTATATATCAATCAATTATTTTTCTTTTACAACTAGCTATTTAATTACCAAAAAATTCACAAATAATCACAAACATGACTTTTTTTTAATTTTATAAAATAGCCAAATAGCCAAATAGCCAAAAAGTAAACTAAATTAGCCAAGTTGTCACATTCTTTTTCTATTTTTCTACACTTCTTTTTATAAAAATTTAATAAATGAACAAAATAAGCAAACCTCAAACCCCAATAGGTATGTTTAAAAGCAGCGATGATATAAATGATAGGAATTAAATAAGTTTTTTTCATATAGTGAATTAACGATTCAAAGTACTCTGATGATAACTGGATGGACTTGGGGTCACTGCTGTGGCAAATCCACAGCAGTGACTGTGGTGCTTCATTTTATGATGCATTATGAGATTATTTTTATGATCTGAATTGTTTATTTTGTAGGATTTGTTGAGTACTTCAAGCTTACCAAAAATCATATTAATCGGATATCAATAACTATATGATCGAGTTGCATATTTTTATACTATTTTTCAAAAGAAAAACTTCTTGTTTGTTTTTTTGGTTATCAATCATATAGTTATTGGTATTCGATTAATATGATTTTTGGTAGACTTCAAGTACTCAACAAACCCTACAAAATGACGGTTCAGATCATAAAAATAATTCCATAATACATTACAAAATGAAGCACCACAGTCACTGCTGTGGGTTTGCCACAGCAGTGACCCCTCATATAATTCTTTAATTCAATTATCATAATAAATTAATTATTTATTGAGGCAATTGTAAAAAAATAATATAAACACAAAATAATTAAAAGAGAAGTACAAGATTTTCATTGCACAATTTGATGTATAAATTGACTATACTTTCATAACATTATAATTACTTTGTCTTGATTTTTTTTTTTTTTTTCATTCTCCCGTATTTATTTTCGTGTTACATATGATATTGATGTAGGTATATCCTAAACATAATCTCACCATGTATTTGTGAGTCTTATAAGAAGAATAATAATAATGCTATGATGATTATATTTATATATTATATTTAATAATAAATTAGGTATAAAATATAAATTTAGGGATGATTTAAGTTGGTTAAAAGTTAACTTTTTAACTTTTTATAATTTTTTTGTCTTTTTATATATAAAAAACGTGAAAGATAATATGATGTAAAAAAAATTAAAAAATAAAAGCTTATCAAATTACCCCTTAATATTGTAACATTACTGCACAAATAAATCGTGGAGTTGACGATGAATAAATTTTGCCAAACCAAGTTCCATCAACCACCACGTGTGAACGGACATCTATATCCTCAACGACCAAACCATTTAATTCATTGCTAAAATTTAAGGCAAAACAATTATTATTCTTATGAAAATTAAGTTACTTAATTTTGTGGAAAGTTATACTGGAGTTCAGTCACGTGATACTTTAGAGTATTATAATTAGTGAAAAAATGTGAGATTTATAATTTTGTGTTGATCAATTGAGGAATATGAGTAGGACATGATGAACGATAATTAGTGAAGGAGTATTCAAAGAATATGAACACGTGATACTTCGAAAATACTCAATAATTTTTTTAATTTTGGAACATGGCCGACCTCTTTTCTGAGTCCAAATATGGTCGGCCTAATAATGTTAAAGGTTTAGTTTCTCTTTGGTGTACTATTTAGATTGGAGGGTCAAGTTCTACTTATTATGTGTTTATTTTTAGTTTATTTTGCTAATTAGAACCGTTTAATCTTTAGTATCTCTTCAATAGATTAATCATAGAAAAAACTAATAAATATACTGTTTATGTTTTGCTTATATTATATTATATAATTTATTTTTATTTTTTTAAACAAAATGTGATGTGACATATGACTATTGCTCTCCTATTAATTTTATTTTTCTCAACAAATAATCAACTTGAAAATCGATAAAAATTGAACAATTCAAATCAACAAAATAAAAAAATAAAAATAAAATCCATAATGGATTGATGTAAACCTTCCAATTCAAATAGTACATTGATGTAATCCATGTTTGTGGTAACATCTGGACCGTTGACAACCATTGTTTGTCTATCTTATCTAAAACACATATAGTAACCATTTAATAATATGATCTTTGGCATCCACAACACAAATTTGAAATTATTTTAGCATTATGATCTAGCATTATTAATTATTTTAATGAGATGCAGACTATAATGAAGTGTTTTTCAAGTAGCTTTAAATTATCAATAGGTTTTATTTTTAAAATTTATTACTCGTTAAATTTTATTAATAAATTTATTAAGTGATAAATATATTAATTTCTCTTATTTTAATAAATAAATTTATAATGATAAATTTATCAATTAAAACATATATATAAATAAATATAATTAATAAAAATCGATAAATGTCCCGTAATTTTATCCAGCTGGTGATCCCATCCTTTTACTGGATGTGACGCGGCGCAGCGGGTACGCGATCTTTGAACATACAACAACTCTTACGCGTTTCGCCGCATCTATCAAGATGCCGTGAACAATTTGATGGACAACTCTCACAAGATGTTTCTTCTTTTCTTTCTTTTTTCTTCACTGAGACATGTGATGTTAATGTTGAAAAATAAGTAAATTATACTTATTTTTTATTTAAGAACGGTCAATTTTAGTCAACTTTTTATTTTTTTTTATAAAAATATATGTCAAAGGTTAAAAAAAAAATTAATGTGATAATTTTATAAGTCGGGTTTGATTGGGGGTTTGGGAGGAAAAATTATATTAGTCTGTGGGACCTATCAAATTTATTTCTGTGTGCACTAAAATGTCATAAGAATAATAATCGCATGGGAGTGTATGAATTCCCTCTCATGGTGAGATTAGCATTCCTATGAGAGGGTTGGGATAACTAATCTCCTCACACAAATTGATGATTAAATTATCATTTTGTCTTCCACTTTATAAAACTAACAAAATTATATTATATGTGAGAAAGGTTTTTAGGTAATTTTATAGATTTAGTCATAACTAACTAATATCACCACGCTAATGTACAAATAAGCACACTTTGGCCATGTTTGTTTAGCGGGGTAGGGGTTCACATTGGATTAGTATGGGTGTGAGTCCCACGTACACCTTATTTGGTGATGATTTGGGAGGTGGATTAATAGCGTAAGGGGTTTAGTAATCCCTCTCAGGAGGAGGAGGATTAGCTTAGTTAGATTTTTGGTCAAATTAGAAAAATAGTGAGTGGATTGAGTCTATTTTATATAAAAATTTATTTTTTAATTTATTTTTTTATCAAGTGCACCTGCTTATTTTAATATTTGTTTTAGTTTTTTTTTTAATACAGAAATACTTTTATTTATTTATTTATTTTATATAAAGATAATTTAACAATCTCATCACTAACAATCTCCCACAAAAAAAAAAATACACTTTTACTAACAATCCTCATATTAACAAGCTCTTCACTAAATATCTTTTCACTAACAATTTCATCCAACCTAATCCACCAAACAAACGTGACCTTTATCTTGTATCTCTAACCTAATATCACAACACTAATAATCATTTCACTCAATCCTACTGTTCTCGTAATCTCATCCAATTTAATCCGTCAAACAAATGAGGCCACAGTGACTTTTTCACTTTTTGCCATAAACATCACTCCTCCAACAAGGCCTTACCTACAATTTTATTAACATATCACGTTGATCTCTGCATTTTCAATTTTAACAATTAATTCTAACATTTTAAATTAAGTTTCAATCTTATCTATTTGTTCATCAACCATCGATAAATTTAACGGAAATTGAAAGTTAAATAATTAAAAATGAGATTTTAATAAAAGTGTAGGAGTGTTAATAAGACAATAAAAATGTCATGTATAGTTCATATGACAAGTTCTGTCAACTTTATCAATGATAGATGTATAGAAAGATGAAATTACAAGTTAATTTAAAATGTAAAGGGTTGATTGTTAGAATTGAAAGTAAAAAGATTAAAGTGAAATTTTAATAAAAATGTTGAGAGGCTAAGTGTAATTAACACATTAAAAATATATTAAAAAAGCATATCTTCAGTATTTTTTTTGGTTCAGCCATCATTCAATAGTTAATCCACAGGCGGCTGCTGGAGATGAAGAAAGCAATGGAGATGATTCTCTTTCAAAAGGTGTATTGATATGTATAAAAACATATAAAAATATGTTAAAATATGTGAACTATACATTAAAATTATAAATATTTTAATTTCATATGATAATAATTTATCATAGCTTTTTTTTTTTAAATTTAAAAAAATTCATTTTAAAAAGCAATTCTAGGATGGACATGTCTTTCATAATTATGGACCAACTCCAAGACTATGCTTGAAGTGGGGCTTGACCCAAACAACAAATTATATATAACATATAATTTTGTATATAATATCATTTAACTTTGTTGTTATATATAAAAATAAAATTCAAAAATGAATTCAATAGAAAATTTGAGCTCCTAACTTGAGCCAACAAGAAAACAATATAAGCATATTTAAATTTATTTATGAATGGGCTATATAGATTGACTCGAGATTACGTGATTTATTCTCTAAGTAATTCAAGAGGTTAATTTAAAGATAATGATTAGCTCAAGTTGAGCCGTAACTTAGGATAGCACAACTTGTGTAACTATATAGAGCAAATTCAACCTAGGCTTATTGACATATGCCACCACTTAAAAAAAATTACTCATAAAGACACTTTAACAACGCGAGTTCTACTCTCATTCATGCACTCTCTCCCCTTTTCCCCATATAGGTATGTTCTTCCATGGCTAAAAAAATACTCTCCCCATGTGCTGAAGTTCTTCCATGGCTAAAAAAATTACTACCCTATATGCATTGGTTAAGAAATAAATAAATAAATAAAATTTAAAACTCTAATACACATTTTACGTATTCTTATATTTTTATATATTTCTAAACAATTTTTGTATAATTTAATATATTTTCAACACATACTAACCTTAATCAAGACTAAAAGTGTGTCAACCTTAATCAAGACTAAAAGTTCAGTGTCACAATCATAGACGCATAGTATAATATCACCAACCAATAATAAACATACATATGAAGGATAAACTCCAATGCCCTTTAGGTGGTAGTTAACAACATCCCCCAAAGAAAAATTTCAAATCATAATTATCTAGAATATCAATGTGCAACCTAAAATTGAGAATTACCTTCTTCCTTGTCAAGATACGGATATCACCTTCTCAAATTTTGAAAACAGCAGCAAAGCAATTATTCAATACTTCCAACACTAAACAGAGATGCTTTAATTCCAGCTTCTGGATAAAAAGCATTTCTTGCATGATATTCACTGCTTTTCAACATGAAATTGAGATTGCTTTAAATTCCAAACATGGCATACACCACCATCACAGTTCTTCATGCACATATATAACTATGACGTGCATTTCATGAAACATGCAACTTCCCGCTGTTGAAGATTGCAATATGACTGCAGAGCCACAGACGTACGACGTGTCCCACATTCAAATTGCCGACTGATTCTCTTCATCTGAACTACAGCAGCAAAGCTTCATGAATTAACAGCAATGATCCATCCCTGCATACTGTTATAAAAACATCCAGTCATTAACCCTGTATCGACAACATTTGAACTCTATCAGACTTCAAATTAATAGAAGACATCATTCAGAACCATTTTCACAACAAACGTTTTGTTTGACTGATTCTTCCATCCATAGAACTTAAATCCATTATTCCTACAATAAGCAAAAATACTGGGAAGAACAAACAATAAAAAAAAGTCTGCTTTTTGGTATGCAACTGATGGTACAAGTTCTTATGAAATCACCCTTCATCCATATTGCAGAAATATTGACATGAAAATAATAAGCTAACTTTGCAATTGATGCTTCATAAATGAGGCAGTTGCTCGAACAAGAAAGTGAATCTTCAGTAGGGCCACAAGTCGAGCAAGATCCAAAATCAGTATGGTCTGTACCGCATGGGCCGTCTGAACCTTGGAACCCTTCTGCACAGTAGGGGGGGAAAAAAAAATCACATCAATCCTAATTTACAACTTCAACTCTAGGTTTGTGTTTGGACCTTGGATTTTGGGAGGGATTTGTGAGAACAGAAAAGAGAAGGAAAATGTGAAAATTTTTAGCATTATATTTCATTCATATTTCCCTTCCTTCCCTTCTTTTGTTTTTTGTTTTTTCCACAAGTCCCTTCCCAAATCCAAGATCAAAAAACAAGCTAAAAATGCAAAATAGTTATCCGAGGCAGAAACAATCTTTCCCATCATAGGAGGGAACAATAAAAGCCATATATTCAAATTAATTGTAAGTAAAAACTCTGAAGAAGAGATACATTTTTCTTTCTATCTATGTTTCCCTGCTAAGGAACTTGTAATAGAAGGATAACAACAAAAAAAACCTTGGTTCTGTTATTATTATTTATTTTTTTTTCATTTTTCAAATTTCTGCGGCTCCAGAACTACATATGGGGTAGACGATGTTTATTTTTATTTCCTAATTCCATGATTGTTAAAATTTCTAAAAACATACATGAAAGGTTTGAGATTTCCCAATGGATCTAAATTACAGATAAAATCTTAGGTTCTTTTCCCCTCAAGCTACTAGCCAATTAGAAGGCCTCTAAACTCCCTCTTCATTTTATTACCTTCTCATTACTCTGTAGTCATTAGCTTATATAAAACGTGTTTTACGCATTGTCACAGATTGAGAACTTTCCATTTGGACACTCAAAGATCTGTATAAATGACCTAACTGAACATGAGCCATGTTTTTTTATCTAACTGGCAGGGACAAAAGAGGAAAAAAATCCAAAGCAGGCCCAAAGAGTGACTCATAAATTTATATCAAAATTCTATTTACATTAAGGACAAGTAAGGAACCTATCTACCATAAAAGAAACAATACACTAAAGGTGTGGGAGCCGAATAAGTGGAAGAGTTGGGAGACGCGTACCCCAGAAACTGGATACTACTCGGCTTCGTACTGCGTAACTAGGGCGCCGAATACGTCAACAAGGCCGAATAGACGAGGGTCAGTAGATCCAAATAAATGTAAGGTGAATAGGATAAACGTAGGCTCAGGCCTCGAGGCCCAAAAAAGTGAGTATAAATACAAGAACCGCAAATCCAGAAAGGTATATAAGAATCACTTCACTTAACTTAAAGAAGAAGTTATCTTGAGTGTCTGAACTAACTTGTCCGTCGGAGTGCTAATCCCAGCACCCCCGACCGGAGTTTTCCTCTTTTCAAGTGACTAGCTGAGGATCACCAGCGCCTCCCAGGATCAGAAGAGTATTTCCAAACCACTTCTCCACAATTGGCGCCGTCTGTGGGAATACTCAAATACATCCATGGCAGGCGTGACCGAAGATCCTCCGATGGCCACCGACAACTCGCTTGGACAACAAATCATCGCGGCAAGACTAGCCTCAGACCTCCGCTCATCGTCAAAGCCAACGCAAAAGACAACACAGGCGACCATGGCGCAAGCTAGGCAAACCAAACAGAGGTTGGACAACATCATCGCTGAGAACGAACGCCTTCGTCGTGATCTGGCCTCGGAAATATCAAAATCCAAACGAACGGTGCGCCAGGCTTCTGAGCGACCACCGAGGGCAGATGATCGAGGATCCCGGGCCCGCAGCAAGCAACTGACGGCGGCTATGCGACGACAGATCCCCCTGCGGTGTTGGCGAAGGACGAACGTCTTCACCAGTGCGTCCGGAAGGATGTGGTCGAAACACCTGCTCCTCCGCAGGACGCAATTCCGCTTGATACCGTCCACATGATATACAGCCTGCCAGCAGCCCCGGCCGTACATGCGATCCAATCACATCCAGGTCCCCAACAGCAGCTCACGCCAGCGAAGCGGCCCCGAGAATCGCCAAGTATCACCTTTGACGATTCCGATTTGATCGGTGTATCACTCCCTCACATCGATCCGTTGGTTGTTGAGCTGCGCGTCAACCGGTTCACCGTCGAACGCGTTCTCATCGACCAGGGCAGTACCTCGGAGGTTATGTATTATAAAACCTTCATCAAACTCGGATTCAACGAGTCAGACCTGACTCCAGCCCCTTATCCACTATTCGGCTTCAACGCCACTCTAGAGTACCCATTGGGAAAGATCAGCCTACCCGTTCGAGCAGGTTCCAGAACGGTGGACGTGGAATTCTTGGTCGTCAAGCTGCCGTCGCCGTACAATCTCATCATGGGGCGATCATGGTTGCATACATTGCAGGCCGTCCCAAGCACCTATCATCAACTGCTTCGTTTCCCAACAGAACACGGCATTGAGCAAATCCGCGGATCCCAGAAATCGGCACAAGCATGTTATCTCCTCGCCGCCAGAACGCCAAAGGAACTGCAAGTAAATTCCATTGAGGTGCCGAATCGGGAAATCCTGGATGACGTTGGGCGGAATCCAAATGAGAAAGCCACAGAAGATTTAGACCGAGTTGACATTGATGGCAGCCCAGAAAAGTTCTTCATGATCGGCGCCTCTCTGAATCAGGCCGACAGGCAGCAGCTGATCTCTTTCTTGCTCAACAACCTTGACGTCTTTGCATGGACTCCGTACGAAATGCCGGGAATAGACCCGTCAGTTTCACAGCACCGTTTGAATGTCGACCCGAAATGTAAGCCAATCATACAGAGGCCGACGGTCAGCCGCGGAGCACACTGCCGCCGTTGTCGAGGAGGTAGACAAACTGCTTGACGCCGGGGCAATTAGAGAAGTTACTTACCCTACGTGGCTTTCCAATACAGTGGTGGTGAAGAAAAAAAGGGACTTGGCGAGTGTGCGTCGACTTCACGGATCTGAACAAAGCTTGCCCCAAAGACTGTTTTCCTCTACCTAGAATCGACCAACTCGTCGATGCGACGGCACGTCACCAACGCATGAGCTTCCTCGATGCTTACAGAGGCTACCATCAAATCGCCATGCATCCAGATGACCAGGACAAAACTGCCTTCCTCACCCCAAGAGGAACCTATTGCTACAAAGTTATGCCCTTTGGGCTGAAGAATGCAGGGGCAACCTACCAAAGACTGGTCACTGCCATGTTCAAAGAGCAACTAGGCCACACTATGGAAGTATATATAGATGATATGGTGGTCAAGTCCAAAGAAGAACAGAATCATATAGCCGATCTAGAAAAGACATTCAGCATCTTACGCAAATACAGAATGAAACTGAACGCTTCCAAGTGTGCGTTTGGAATCGGCTCTGGCAAATTCCTGGGTTACATCGTCAATCACCGAGGAATCGAAGCCAACCCGAGGCAGGTCACAGCAATTTTGGAACTCGGCTCCCCCCGTTCAGTAAAAGAAGTCCAAAAGTTGATGGGGATGGCCGCTGCACTTAACAGATTCATCAGCCGGTCTACAGATCGCTGCCGACAATTCTTTCAGACACTACGGCAGGGTAAGGCTTTTGAATGGTCCGCCGAATGTGAAGCAGCCTTCAACGGGCTCAAGACGTACCTCCGCACAGTACCTCTCTTGACAACACCCGCCGCTGGTGACCCGCTCATCCTATATCTGGCAGTTTCCGATAGGGCCGTCAGCGCCGTACTGTTAAAGGAGGAGGAGGGTGAGCAACGGCCAGTGTATTATGTGAGCAAAGCAATGGTTGACGCCGAAACATGCTACATTCCGCTGGAAAAACTCATCTTAGCCCTAGTCATGGCGGCAAGAAAATTGATGCATTACTTCCGGGGACATAGCATTAGGGTGCTAACAGATTATCCCCTCCGATCGGTACTACGGAGTGCAGAAGCATCGGGACGTGTTTCAAAATGGGCTCTTGAACTCGCCCAATACGACATTCGGTTTTTACCTAAAACTGCAATCAAGGGACAGGTGTTGGCCGACTTTGTTGCCGAATTCACCGGCGAGCTTTCCAACTTCAAACCTGATGTTCGACCAAAGGCCGAGGTTCTACCAAAGCCGAACTGGAGAATTTATGTCGGGGATATTTGGCAATTATACTGTGATGGATCATCTAACCAAAGGGGCAGTGGCGCCGGAGTTGTAATCATGTCTCCAGACGGCGCAGTGATCGAGCAGGCCGTCAAGCTTGGCTTCGAAGCATCAAATAACGAAGCCGAATACGAAGCCCTTCTAGCCGGTCTGCGGAATGCGCACCTTCTCGGCGCTCGGCATCTGCTTGTATTTTGTGATTCAAAGTTGGTAATCAATCAGCTAAAGGGGGAGTATGCGGCAAGAAACGACCGTATGGCGGCCTACATGAAAACGGCCAATTCCTTGCTGGCAAAATTCGACCATCATGAACTGAACCAAATAACGCGCGATCAGAACACACACGCGGACGCCTTGGCATGCTTAGCCTCCGCCATCAATTCTGAGATCAAACGGACCATCGAAGTAGGTTTCATCCCTGGAGCCGAGTATTGGTCCTTCGGAGGAAATCCATGTCAATATTATAGAATCCGCACCAAGCTGGATGGACCCCATTGCTGCATTCCTCTCTTCTGAACAACTCCCAGAGGACAAAAAAGAAGCACACAAGCTGCGAAATAAAGCCCTGCGATATTATCTGGATCCGCAAGGAGGACTTTACAAAAAGTCCCTCTCTGGTCCATATTTGGAATGCGTACACCCCGACAAAGTGGAAGAGCTTCTGACAGAGATACATGAGGGCAGTTGCGGTGCCCATTCCGGCGGACGCTCCCTGGCCCATCGAGCTATAACGCAGGGGTATTATTGGCCGACAATGAGGGCTGACGCGGAGAGTTATGTAAAAAAGTGCGAACAGTGCCAAAAGTTCTCCCCATTAACCCATCTGCCTGCCGAAGAGTTGAACTCTATCACCAGCCCCTGGCCGTTTGCTCAATGGGGACTTGATATCGTAGGACCATTGCCCAGGGCCCCAGGGAACAAACGATTCTTAATCGTCGCGACAGACTACTTCACAAAATGGGTCGAAGTGGAGGCTCTAACACATATACGAGATGCCGACATTAAACGCTGTGTGGAGAAACATGATAACACGATTTGGCATTCTGAGAGCTCTGATCTCAGACAATGGCACCCAGTTTGATTGCGGCGTGTACCGAGAGTTATGCAGCAAATACGGCATTCGTCCTTACTTCTCGACACCGGCCTACCCACAAAGCAATGGTCAGGCCGAAGCCTCTAACAAATCCATCTTGGACGGCATCAAAAAGAGACTGGAAAAAGCTAAAGGCAAATGGGTAGAAGAATTGCCGAGTGTATTGTGGGCTCATCGGACTACGCCAAGGAGATCCACCGGAGAAACGCCGTTTGCTCTATGCTTCGGAACCCAGGCAATCTTACCCCTGGAAATCGGACTCCCAACCCTGAAATCGCAAGTTTTTGACACGGGCCGAAACGACATGATGCTTGCCCTAGATCTGATTCTAATTGAAGAACGAAGAGACCGCGCCCTGGCATCCATGGCACGCTACCAGCAGCAGCTCGCCAAGTCGTACAATCAGCGAGTTCAGTTGCGCCGATACACGCCAGGAGAGCTTGTCCTAAAGAAGGTACTTCCAGCCGACCGAAGACCGGCCGATGGAAAACTGGGTCCAAACTGGGACGGCCCCTATCAAATTGAATCCATCGCAGGAACAGGGGCATATCGGCTCTCAGACATGACAGGAAGAAGCCTGCCACGGCCTTGGAATTCTACACACTTGCGTAAATTCTATCATTGACCCGACTTGTGGGCTTGATACTTGTACGTGATCCATCTTTGTAATACAAAGTTTCTCGTTTTCCCAAGTTCACCCCCAAGCCTTGATTAATAAGGTCCGATTAAGCCTTCCAAGGCCAAAATAAAGACTCCGGATTCGGAGCGCCCTTCGTGGATATCACGATCGGCCAAAATAAAGACTCCGGATTCGGAGCGCCCTTCGTGGATATCACGATCGGCCAAAATAAAGACTCCGGATTCGGAGCGCCCTTCGTGGATACCACGATTGGCCAAAATAAAGACTCCGGATTCGGAGCGCCCTTCGTGGATATCACGATCGGCCAAAATAAAGACTCCAGATTCGGAGCGCCCTTCGTGGATATCACGATCGGCCAAAATAAAGACTCCGGATTCGGAGCGCCCTTCGTGGATACCACGATTGGCCAAAATAAAGACTCCGGATTCGGAGCGCCCCTCGTGGATATCACGATTGGCCAAAATAAAGACTCCGGATTCGGAGCGCCCCTCGTGGATATCACGATCGGCCAAAATAGACTCCGTATTCGGAGCGCCCTTCGTGGATATCACGATCGGCCAAAATAAAGACTCCGGATTCGGAGCGCCCTTCCTGGATATCACGATCGGCCAAAACAGACTCCGGATTCGGAGCGCCCTTCGTGGATATCACGATTGGCCAAAACAGACTCCAAATTCGGAGCGCCCTTCGTGTATATCCCGACTGGCCTTTCTGAGGTTTGTATTCAGACCACTTGATTGGCCGAATAAATATTCAATAAGAATCATTGGCAATTCAGACCGGCCAATACGTGTCCAAACATTTTACGCCATACAACACAAAACTTGCCAGAAAGACGAAGTAATACGATTAATTAAACACATAACATGTCAAGACCAAATACAAACGTTGAAAAGAAAAGAAATTCTATTTATTCAGCGCAATGTCTATTCAATCGGCACCCTCATCGTCGCTCTTCTCAATTTCGAAATCGGGATAAGGAAAGTGATGGCGATGATACAGGGGCAAGGCCAAATCAATTCCCGCAGCTTCGAGGGATTCCTCGCTTTGAAGGGCCTTGATCCAGCCGTACTTGAATCCACGATTTTCACATCGACAGACCTCCTCGACAAGGTCTTGTTCAGTCTTCTCTATCCCGAACTTCAGGCCATCCTGAAACCCCTTTTCATAACCCGAGGTCTGTTGGGTTCCTCTCCCCGCACCAACCAATTTAGATTGATCGGTCGCAACCGACGCGCTCGCTCGAACATTCTTCAGTTCCCGAAGCTCACGCTCAGCGTTTTCCGCGCGAACCTCCAAATTGCGATTCCTTTCATCCTTTTTCTCGCTCTCACGTCGCGCTTCTCGCAGACGCATGCAGACTTCGTAGGCAGTATATAGTCCTTTCACGGCCCCGTGGATGCCGTCTCGAAATACTTCGAAATCTCGACGTCGACCATCGATTGTTGGACTTCCGGCGGAAATATCTGTCGAGCGAACTCAACTGCCACATCTGGGTCTTTGATGATAGAGTCCGCCTCCGTCATTGGTCTATTCCTCATAGAAACCGCAAAACTTAACGGCTGTGGCGTCGCTTCAGGCTCGATTCTCGGTTGCCTAACCTTTCGGGGCGATCTGCTTCGATGACTAAGGAGCTGCTGTGTTACCCGATCCTTGGACGTTCTTTTTCCCGAACGCGTAGGCTTACTTTTGCGACTCATTGCGACGTCTGATTCAGTCAATCTTCGTCCCTCCCCAATTTCCTGCATAAAAAGTAGGGCCTCTGGCGTGCACCCGCTCCATTTATCCTTCAATATTTGCAACCTTCTCGAGGCAACGTCAGCAATCCCAAACGTCAACAATCGGATGCCAACTATCCAGTCCGCGAGTTAGGCCCATTCGGCTTCCCAAGCTCGTACCCTGGCCAAGGCAAGGGCAGATCTATTAATCTTATCGGCCGACTTTTCAAGTGCAAACGGCCGACCAGTCTGTGCCTTGGCCAGCCCGCGAGTTAGGCCCATTCGGCTTCCCAAGCTCGCGCCCTGGCCAAGGCAAGGGCAGATCTATTAATCTTATCGGCCGAATTTTCAAGTGCAAACGGCCGACCAGTCTGTGCCTTGGCCAGCCCGCGAGTTAGGCCCATTCGGCTTCCCAAGCTCGCGCCCTGGCCAAGGCAAGGGCAGATTTATTAATCTTATCGGCCGACTTTTCAAGTGCAAACAGCCGACCAGTCTGTACCTTGGCCAGCCTGCGAGTTCGGCCCATTCGGCTTCCCAAGCTCGCGCCCTGGCCAAGGCAAGGGCAGATTTATTAATCTTATCGGCCGACTTTTCAAGTGCAAACGGCCGACCAGTCTGTGCCTTGGCCAGCTAGCGAGTTAGGCCCATTCGGCTTCCCAAGCTCGCGCCCTGGCCAAGGCAAGGGCAGATCTATTAATCTATCGGCCGACTTTTCAAGTGCAAACGGCCGACCAGTCCGTGCCTTGGCCAGCCCGCGAGTTAGGCCCATTCGGCTTCCCAAGCTCGCGCCCTAGCCAAGGCAAGGGCAGATTTATTAAGAAGCCGATCTAAAATAAAATAAAATAAAGTAAAAAAATAAAATAGCATTCAACATTTATTGAGCACAACTCACGTTATATATATATACTCATGACTGTAGCAACAGATGAAAAACACTAAATTAAAAACTGTCAGTTGGCCGGATCAGCCATCAGAATCAGATTCCAATGGCTCAACATCCACTTGCTCATATGGTATCGGCATATTCAACGAAGCGTTAGCAGCAGCAAGGGCTTTGAGCCAGCCATGTTTGAATCCCCGATTTTCAAACTTGGGGACCTGGTCAACGTACTCGGCGAGCCCAGCATTCTTCCCGGCCTCGAACACTTTGGAAGACTCCGAGTCGGCCGCTTCCTTCGCCGCCTTCATTTCAGCCAACTCAGCCTCCAGTCTGGAGATCGCCTTCTGGGCCAATTTGAGCGTATCTTCGCTCGCATCCGCCTTCTTCTCGGCATCCGATCTCAACTGATTCGCGCTACGAGCCCTCTCCATCTCGGCATCGGCCCTTGAGGCTTCCTTATTCACCCTCAAAGCCTCGACCTCGGCCCTTCTCCTCTAGCCCTCAGCTTCCTCGCGTAGATGGCCAATCTCTTTGACGGCGTCGCGACGGCGACGGCCCAAATCAGCTATCCATCCGACGGTCTGCAAAACAAGCATTTAGAACCTTAACTTTAACAGTATTCGGATTAAGTAAAGCTAAGTTCGACTATGTACCAAAAGCGCCGATTGGGCGGCTAGTGCTGTCGCATTCAGATCTGTTTCCACCCGAAAAGCCTCCTTGTCAGACGGCAACGACATGGACGTGGCCAAGCTGAATGCGACTTCTGGATCTTTGAGCGTCGATGCATCAGAAGAAATCGGTACGTTTCTTACCGTCAGCCGAATCACAAAAGGAACGACCACGCCCGATCCCTCTAATCGAGGACGTTTGCCGCCGTGTTCCTCTAAGCCGGCCTCAAACTCGGCAGGGCGTTTCTCTGCCTCAACTTCTTGACCGGCCTGCACGATCACAGAAGATTCGGCATTCCAATTTGTCGCCGTTTCAACCTCAACGCGCACGGACTATGATCCGCTAACAGGCAGGGAGAATTGAGAGTCGGTGGCGAGTGGTATTTCGGACGGAAGGGCCTCCGCTCTTCGCCTCGCAGCCAACCTTTCCGCGTTCGCCTTCCGGGCAAGTTGTGTCAGGCTTAACCCTGCCATGTCTTCGAGGTCTGCAGCGGGAATACTCTCCAAACTGTGAACAACGCCGTCAAGTGAAAGATCCCCTCGACCAGTAGATGGGGGATCGGCCGAATTCAATACCTCGTCAGATTCGGTTTCAGACTGCTCCGATTCGCTATCAACTACGTCCCGCTCTGAATCGGACCCTTCAAAACCAACCTGCCTCAGGTTTTTGAAGTCAGACAAAATAAGAGCGATAAGAGAATCTTCGCCCTCCGGAACAGGGATATTTTCCGCCGCAGAGAAGGTCGTATATGTCGGCTCGTAACGAAGCAGAATATACGCCGACCTCCCTTGTTTCTAAAGACTTCGACGGTCGAAATATTTGAGCGCGACTTCTATATCCAAAAGAACGGCGCCGTCAGTTGAAGGCAGAACTTTCTTCAAAACGCTCCCTGCAGAAGACAAGCCGTCACATTTCAAAGAAGGGGCTTCACAATAAAAACGAACAAATAATAAAACAAAAGCGAGAAGGCAATCAGCCACCTTGCTCGCCCCTCCGTCTAGGAATAGGGTCGGCGTGATCCTCTCCTTCGCCAAATTCCCAGTTACCCTGGACAACGACCATAACGTCATCAACTCGTTTTCCAGAACTGGAAAGCATCGTAATCAGATGATGGTCGATATCCTTGGCCCTAAGAAACGCCCGTGCCGACCAGAAGACTTAGCCAAAGCATAACAATGCCGGATGGCTGGAATGCCAAGGTTAATTCTTAGGCGACGGTTGAGCGATATAATCCCATTATGATTCCAAAGAAATTCACATTAAGTTGGGAAGGGATTAAACCCCAGTAGCGAAGCACAGCCCTAAGAAACGGGTGAAGGGGGAAACGGACTCCACCCTCTGCAATTGACAAAAGGGGAAAGACAATCGTGGTTTCGTCCTCCCTCTCCATATCAAGAGTGCCGTCTGCCACAAGCGACAGACGGACATCATCAGGAATGAAGAAATGGCGTTTAAAGCCGGCGATTCGATTTGACGAGAGGAGGTCTTTCAAATGTTTCGCCATGACTTAGAGTAAGAATATGCCAAGGAAGGAACAAACCAGAAAAAGTCTTCAAAGCAAAGGAGGAGAGAATTTACAAAGGACGAAAGGGATATCGGAAAACAAAGTTGCGGGGAATATCCAAAAGGCAAACCAGCGATGAGCGTGACGTGATACACGAAAGGGTGTCAAAATTTTAAATCGCAATAAATGAACATATGTGCGAAGGGGAGAAGTCGACACGACAACCGAAAGAAGTGCGCTTAGATATCCGCATAACGATGAGGACAGCCGCCGAATTTTGGCTCTGACCTTTCGAAATTCAAAACCAAGCACTCTAGCTAACTGTCGTCAGTGAAGTGCTTGGGGGGCAATTGTGGGAGCCAAATAAGTGGAAGAGTTGGGAGACGCGTACCCCAGAAACTGGATACTACTCGGCTTCGTACTGCGTAACTAGGGCGCTGAATACGTCAACAAGGCCGAATAGACGAGGGTCAGTAGATCCGAATAAATGTAAGGTGAATAGGATAAACGTAGGCTCAAGCCCCGAGGCCCAAAAAAGTGAATATAAATACAAGAACCGCAAATCCAGAAAGGTATATAAGAATCACTTCACTTAACTTAAAGAAGAAGTTATCTTGAGTGTCTGAACTAACTTGTCCGTCAGAGTGCTAATCCCAGCACCCCCGACCGGAGTTTTCCTCTTTTCAGGTGACTAGCTGAGGATCACCAGCGCCTCCCAAGATCAGAAGAGTATTTCCAAACCACTTCTCCACAAAAGGATTTATAAAATAAAAATGATTTAAGGATTATACTAGGAGAGGCCTTAAAGAATATTACTTTGTACAAAACTTACCAATAAAGAAAAACGTTGCACAAAACTGTGAAATCACTGGTGCTTTGATCTTCCAGCTGCAGTGGTGGGGCTTCAGGGAGAGAGAAGAATATGGGGGAGGGGGAGGGGGAGGGGGAGGGGGAGGCGGCAGTGGTTTTGGAAGTGATGGTAGGCAAAGTTTTAAAAGGCTTTCTTGAGGCTCGCCTCGATGCTCGCCTCGCCTTGAGGCTAAGGTAAAACGCATCAAGGCTTTGATTTTTAGGCATTACTCCCCAAAGGCTTGCGCATCATAGTTTGAGACATGCGCCTTAAGTGCGCTTTTTGCGCATAAGCATGTGAGGAGTATGCACATGCAGAAGTTGCCTTGGGCATTTGTTAAACTTAGTTTATTGGATTGTTTAAACATAAAAAATTAAAAACAATCCATTTTTACAACTATATTCTACTGGAAAAATTAAGTAAATAATCAATCAAGAAAAACACAGTTAATGGTCAAGTGAGAAACTCAATCACTGAAGTTAAGAATATCGATTTCTCTTTCAATGAAGGAAAACTTCCTTCTATGCAGTAAAATGTTCAACGCATTAAAGCGAAAAGTATTTACACATTTATATTTAATTTTGTTTTTATTTTTTTAACTATTTAAAAATATTTAATTTATTCAGTAAATATTAAAATTTGAAATTTGAAATGCTTACGCTTCAACGCCGTGAGACTTACGCCTCACCTCATGAGGGATAAAACGCCTCAAGGTACGCATTCACCTTTAAAAACTTTGATGGTAGGAGGAAGGCCCACTGCTGCGGTTTTAAAGGTAGAGTTGCAGGCAGTGGTGGGAAGAGGTTGTGCGAGAGGAGGGGAGGGGGGCTGCTGTTGTGGTGCCGTGGGAGGATGGGTTGATGCCACAGTGAGACAGAAAAAACTTATGAGCAAATTTCACTTTATCCCCTTGTGGGGTTTGGCCCATGTGCGGATAACCCCCTTATCATTTGAAAATAGCTACATAACCCTCTTGTGATTTGTGGACCAAAGTGCACCACTGCACCACTAACTTCTGTCAACAGAAGTGTAAATTTACTCAAATGCCCCCCTCATCATCTTCTAAACCAATATATATTACAAATTGCAAACAATGACTGGAGTTCAGTCCAGTTTCTGTTTGCAGTAATGGACCAGGATAAAAAATGCATGAACCTCCATTGATAGAAACATCTGCATTGGCAGCTAACTCCCTGTCTTTCCATTGCCTCACTCACTCCCACTTCTCCAACCCCAACCCAACCAACCTCACATATCCACTTTCATTACAGAGCTCATTAATTTCAATTATCCACTTTCATTACAGAGCTCATTAATTTCAATAAATTTTAAAGTAAAATCAAGCTTAAAATCGTAATTTAAATTAAAATCTTTATTGATTTCCTAGTTGTGGAGAGAAGGCATATCAATATCCATCTGTATCACCTCTAATTTTTCTAAAAATGAATGCCAAGTAACAATTGGATTCAGTAGCACAATCTCATCATCTTCTAAGTCCTTGTTCGAAAGGGCTCATCTCTCCAACTGGTGGATACTTGTGAAGAAGCATCCATTGATGATGAACTCTCAGTCCATTGTTGTTGAAAGAACTGTTTGACGCCTTTGATAGCAGAAGCCAAGCCTCGCGATCTGTTCGCTTCTCCATTTGCATGTAAACTTTTTAAACCTTTTGCCTTGACATTTGGGTGTGAGGTAATACGGGTGGTGGCCATGGTTTTGGGGTGGTAATGGAGGACTAGGAAGGGAGAGAGATGAGAGAAACAAACAGTACAGAGAGAATGAAGAAAAAAAGACATATTTTGTAAATTTGAAAGCATGCAAGGGTTATTTTAACTTAAAAAATAGTATACTCTTTGTACAGGCACGTGGCTGTCAAAACATGTTAACTCGATGGAAAAGTTAATGGTGCATTTCGGTCCACAAACTACAAGGGGTCATGTGGTTATTATGAAATGATAAGGGGATTATCCGTACATGGCCCAAACCACAATGGGATAAAGTTGCCCAAAAGTTATTTATGCTTGGCTAGTGAACAGCCATTTGAAATAAGAGTGCTGGAATGGCTAGCATGTTTGAGAGCTGAAATAAGGAGTCTGGCTAAAATGGCTAAAAGAGCTTCCAAGCCTGTTGGAGATGCTTAACATATCATTTTTTCCCAAAACTCAAAACAATTTCTTTCCTTCCATTGCATCAGGGACTATCACAAAGTTCAATTTTAAAGTTGATCCTAAAACAATTCTCATATGCCAAGCCCAAGGGAAAATGGACTAGCTAAGAAGTACTGACACTTCAAAGAAATTACTGTGTCCATGTCAAATACTCGTCGGATACTTTTTGACATGTGTCCGGCACATGTCCAAATGTGTTCTATTAGTTTTTTAGACTTAGACAAGCTTTAGACATTTGAGGGACACACATGTTTATCGCTTAGACACATTAAATGCATAAAATAGCTTGGGATCCGATGATAAAAGAAAGATGATATAAACCTTAGGCACATTAATACTTGTAAATCCCTTGTTTAGACTCTAGGAATTACTGTTATATTGTATTATTTGTTATCTTTTAATAACATCACAACATGTATATATGACATTGACATATAATAAATATATGAGACTATATTTTGGGTGTCCCTTAAAGTGTCATGTCCTGCATTTTTTTTTTTAAATTGTCATATCAGCGTGTTCGTGTCGTGTTGCATGTCTGTCTTTCTGTGTACAAAATGCATACTGCATAGTGCTACCCTTAGTAGCAAGAAATTCCTATTTGGATGACACATCTTACTTAGAAATTCGATTGTAAACTCCTAAGTAACAAACTCACTCCTATATTGGAAAAAACTTTCTCCCATAGAGGAAAAAAACTTGTTCCCAACTGGGATAGAACCTCTCAAACATACAAATCTCAAAGAAACAAAAGAAAAACAACTTAAACTTATTTTAGTACTTTCTATTTACATAATATTTTGCTTAAACTTAACAAAGACAATTTGTAGTTGACATCAATATTTAATATTTATTCATATTTTAACACATATATACAACTAAGCAGGAAAAAATAATTGGATATATAAAATATATACACTCTCCCATAAGTGCTTCCAACCTAAAAAACTTCTATATACCGTCACTCCCTGCTTCGTGCAAATAAAGGGCTATCTTTAGTACCTAATATGACGGAATCCTTCATATGTTATTGAGGCAAGTGAATGAAAGTTTGTCCTCCATGACAACACTGTATTGGATCAATCTGCCTGAATTCCTCACCAAACAATTCATACCTTGTAAACCATTGCAGCATTGTAATTTTTTTCTAATATGTATTTGATAGGCATAACTTTCTCTAGTTCTCTTAGCACTAAGTGATAGCAAAACCAGTATAATAATGCACTATTGTGGTGCTTGAGTTGGTGGACAAAAGAAAAGAAAATTGAAGTTGCAATTGGCATCATAAGGTTCCCCTTCCCGACTATCCATTAGTTTAGCAAGCAACCAAAACACCACCTAGATAGGGGGTGTTTGGCAATAGGCCTTCTTGGCTTTTTGGGCTAAAATAGCACTAAAAGACAAAATAAGCTAAAATAGCCAATAAGACAAAATGTCATATCAAATCCATAATAATTTCACTTTTTCTCTCATAAATATCAGATCTAACTACAAAAAAATTCAACCCTCTTCCCAAACACAACTATTTTAGCCTACTAAAATAGCCAAAAACTAAAATAACCTACTAAAATAGCCAGCTTCCCAAACACCCCCATATCTTAATTGCCAACTTTCCATTTGTCTAACAAGCAACCGAAGGCACCTAGATAATTCTATGCTTACCCATATCCATATGAAGGATAGAAAGGTGGAACAGGCATGAAGGGCCTTCGTGTTCGAAAACCAATATATGGGTTCGGACGCCTTCCTCGATACTGTTTCATCCCTGGAATATTAGTTCGTTTTGAAGAAACCTGCAGAACAGAATCCATTGCATATTAAATAATCATCTCTCTCTGCTGCAAAGTAATTAATTGGATCAATGTAAGTTCAAAAACCTTCAACTGGCGGCCATGCAACTCTGATTCATTCAACAGAAGAGCATTCTGAACAGCTTCAATTTCCACAAACTCCACATAAGCAAATCCTTTAGGTTGACCAAACTTGTCTGTCAAAATTGTGACCCTGTTGACTGTCCCACAGGATTGGAAGTGTTGTTGGACCTCCTCAGGTGTACATGCATAATCTACCTGAAGTTTAATCATAGTAAAGAGAAAAATGATTATTCACTCCTTAACAATGTTTAGTGTTTACTCACAGAGAGATGATATGCTTCAGGAAACAGGAATAGATACCATTAAAGCAAATTACAACAAGATCCCTAACAATGGAGTAAATCCAAGAGAACTAAAATGGATTAAAGACACTGGAACAAAACTTACTTAAGTTGACAAACTACACCAGTTTTGTCCAACTAGATTCCTCATATATAAGTTCTTCAAATTACATTTAAAGCATAAAAAATTTACAAAAGAATCTATGACTGACTTAATAGGTCCAACAAATTCATAGGAAGAAGTAGCGTTTCATTTCCCAAATCAGAAACACACCCCAAGATGAATGTCAAGTACACAAAATACAGCAACAATTCCAAGTTATGAAGATTAAACCTTTATTTTCCCAAGAGAACACTTTCTTTTAGTTTAAAACAAATATTTATGATATTAATACATTACTCATCACACAGACAGAGAGAGAACTTTGTGCATATTATTTACTTATTTTTGGGTACAACGGAAAGTAACAAAACATCAAACAGGACTACGCCCCATCAGCCCCAGCCAGGTACATAATATCCGCAACTAAAGTGCTACGGATTTCCGCTGGCGGGTCATTGACAATAAGCAATTCAGCAGGTTGATTAGCTCCTAATTTTGCTAAAGCATCCACACAGATGTTTCCTCCCCTTCAATAAGCCATTGATGGACTTCTAGAAGCCATTATCTGGATTCTACAGTGACTATTTGAAACCCTTTCTATTTTACTCTAATTCCACACTAGATGGGTTGCATAAAAGTCTCCGATGCACCAGACACATTTCCAGGTATTCTAGATGGAAGTATTCAGCATCAAAACATGTATAATGAAGTTGAAACAAACCTAAATGCAATTCTAGACAAATGACAAAATTTCTGAATGTGATGAGCTTGCATCAAGATTTAAATGAGCTACATTTCTTTTTAAACCCATCGAGTAAAATGATATTGATAGGCATGTAGAAGATAATCTATCACGTGTGATTATTCACTTATGCAACAAGCTACCATGGCAATCACATGGTCAAACAGCCCCATTACATCAATGGCCACATACATGCTCTAAAATTAAAAGGTTTTATAACAAGGGAGCCTCTATTCTCACTCCACTTTGCTCCAAATAGACTCTCTTCTTTGTCTTTATTATACATAGTTACATTAATACCCTTGAAATTTTGGTTTTTTCAAGGAGTGTATTTTGTGTGAAAGGGTATTAATGTAACTATGTATAATAAAGGACAAAGAAGGGAATGTATTTGGAGCAAAGTGGAATCGGAATAGTGGCTCCCTCATAACAAATACGAATATTTATGGCCAAGATATACCAAGTAGATCAGAGATCCTCGACACTGGCCAGATTGTCTTGAAGGTGAAACTGAAGGAAAATTGTCCTTGGAATAAAGCTAACAGGAAGACTTTGAATGTTTTTGCAATGTGGTCAGTGAGTGCAACATTGTTAAATAAAAGGTACCACTCCATTACATTTTTCATGCACTCGTAAACTAAGCTTAAGCAATGACAAGAAATGTTTAGAAAAGGAAGTAATAAAATTAACAAAGGGATTTCCAAATCTATACAGTTTGATGTTTAACAAAAAGCATTTATAATTAGAACATGTAAACTTTTTTACTCTTGTTCAGGATGCATATGAGAAGTTCCTAATGCATATGGAAGGGCTTGAACCTCTTAAGAAAACAAAAGAAAGTAACTTCCTTAAGTCCTCATTGCTTGTATATTTAAAAAATGTTTAGAAAAGTAACTAAAAAAAATGTTTAGAAAAGGAATCCCATGACAAAACTAGGCATGGATCCTGAACTCAAACACTTCATGCTTGTTTGGTATAGTTTTCAAATCAATTTTTGAGAGCTCAAAACGCAAAATTCGTTTGCTTTACAATGTGCTCAAAACTGTTTTCAATCACTTTTTCTATCTCCTCTCTCCTTCTCTCACATCCTATACATCAATCAATCACTTTTTCTCTCTCCTCTCTCATCCTCTCACATCAATCAGTCACTTTTTCTCTCACATACATCTATTCAACTACAAATCATCTCAAACTACAAAACTATTTTCAAAATTTAGAACCAAACAAATTTTCAAAATTTGAAAACTCTTTTCAAAAACTCATCTTTCAAAATTGATTTCAAAACCAAACCAAATGGGCCCTTCATTTTCCTATGAGAGGGGAGGATGATGCTTATCAATTTGTAAATTCTAATAAGAAATTGAGAGAGTAAGAATAGAAGTACAAAGACTATACTAAGAAGGGGCGAAAACTATCATTTAGAACATTTTGAACTGAATGCAAACAGATTTGATAGCATAAAATTACTAAGTAGGTGTTTGGCCTGTACTAAAAAAGTGCACTTTTTTTGCATACATACACTTGTTTGGGTCACATCAATCAACATCTCCTCTCTACTTTTCTACTCACTTTCTCTACTTTTCTACACATTTTTTTTATAAAAAGTCAAAAAGTGCACTTATTTAGAACATCCCAAACCACCCCTAAATTTAACCATTTTCTTAATTCTTTTTACATAGATCGTCATTTCCTTGAAATAAAGAGAGATAAAAATTACTAAATTATTTACTCTTTGTTTTTGGTGGAAGGAATCATTTTTGGGGGAAACAAACAAACAAACAATATATATTCCTCCATGTCAACTATATTTGCTTCTTGCTACTAATTACATAGCAATTATATGATGAGCAACATTTTTCTCATAGCACCACCTCCATGTCAACTATATTCGCTTATTGCTACTAATTACACCACCATCACTGCCACCACCATCATCATTATTGCTAATTTGGTATATTATTAATTCTAAGCTCTCTCACAACATCAAAAAGAAAGAACAGAGTGTTCTACTGAAGATAATAGGAGGATGGTAAGATGCATTTCAATATAGGCATTAAACGGATTCAAACAAAAACATGCGATCCGTTTGTATGCACAAATCCCACTTCTAATCAATAACCAATCGTATCTATCCTTCCAAACAGTTATGTACTGATATAGATATATACACATTGAATAGAGGTAGACCAAAAGCATGCAATAACAAGGACAACTCAAACTGTAGACTATATTAAAAGACATAAAAAGAAAATAAAAATGATCTGAAACAAGAAAAAGGATTGTAAAACCTCACATTACCAACATATATGGAGCGTGAATCCACCTCCTCCTTTTCAGCCTGAGTAGCAGGACTAGAAGAGTCTTCAAACATGCCCATAATAAAAGTAAAGATTAATGAATTAAGATAGAAATGTTGACACCAAAAGGATACCTTGAAAAATCTAGATACGAAGGTATTAGGACGAAATGGATAAATTTCTTTTTACATGATAATAAATGGGCAGTCCAAACATCAAACAACTTTATCCTCAAATTCAAGAATATAAAGTGGCAAGGAATTTCTTTTGACATAATAATAAATGGGCAACCCAAACATTTCAAACAACTTTATACTCAAATTCAAGAATATAGAAAATCAAAGTGGTAAGGATCATATCAAGCCCTCTACAATAGTCTACAAGAATGTACACTTCCAAATGAGTGACATACTTAAATCAAACAGTCGAAAACACTGGTATGAGTATTGATACTCATGAGAAACTAATGATCTATCATTAAGTTTCTCCATGACTATTGATTGAAAAAGCAATATCACAAGCATTATATGAAATGCATTAATGCATGTATTTATCAATTTTTTTTCAATGTTGGAAGAAACCTCCTAAGAATGTACACTTCCAAATGAGTGACATACTTAAATCAAACAGTTGAAAACACTGGTATGAGTATTGATACTCGTGGGAAACTAATGATCTATCATTAAGTTTCTCCATGACTATTGATGAAAAAGCAAGATCACAAGCATTACATGAAATGCATTAATGCATGTATTTATGATGGCAGTCAATTTTTTTCCAATGTTAGAAGAAACCTCCTAAGCTCTCTCTTTGATACAAATGAAGGCTCTTACCACTAATTTGTGTATTACATATTTAAACACAAATATATAGTTCCCTCATCTAATGATTAGCACTATAAAAGTCTTTAAAATTCATTAATTAAAAGTGATATTGTCCATAGTGGAACCAAGTTAGTCCTTTGAGAAATCACTGATTATCAGCCACAGTTTCATTAGAAAATATTAAATACTAGGGGGTTAAAAATGGCAATGCAGCCAACATGCCTCGTAGTATAAACAGGAAAAAAAAACATCCCATTTTAATAAAGTTACTGTATAATACTCTCTAGTATGTTCCTCCCTTGAAACATATTCACAAATGACTTAATCACTCATGTTATAGAAGAACACTAAGAAGCACGGACACAGACACGGACACGGACACGGACACGGACACGGACACGAACACGAACACGAACACGGGACACGACACAGACACGCTGCTATGCCAATTTTCAAAAAATACAAGACACGACATGTTCAGGATATGCACGAAATATATAATTTTATATATTTATTATCATATATAAGAATATATTATTCAAAGAAAATAAAATAATACAATATAACACTTAGTTTTTTAAATTTACATTATTTTTGTTTTATTATTGTATCTTAAGTTATTTAGTTCAAACTTATTCATGTGTATCCAATCGATGGACATGTGTGTCCTCTAAGTATCCGAAGAGTGTCCTGATTTTTTTTTTTTATAAAATAAAACACGTTTTAACGAGTGTCAAACACGTGTAGGGAACATGCTTCTTCGGAAGAACATATCAAGCCAAGTGTGGAGATTGTCAAACTAATAAAATATTCAAACTTGGGTTTAGGAGATCATATTCGATCTAGCTCAAACTTAACAGTTCAAAGTCCACCAAAACTCAAGCTTATCTTTAGCTATGCCCAAATGATTAAATGAGCAAAAAATATTTTTCTTCCTTTATCTTAATTTAAGATTTAAAAAATTAAAAAAAAAATAAAAATACATGGAAGTTGATCTAGAGAGAGAGAGAGAGAGAGAGAGAGAGAGAGAGAGCATACTCTTAAAGGTTCGACCAAACCATGAAAATAAAGAGCGGTGTGTCTTCAAAACCGATTGCCCTCTTTGACTCATCCTTTAGGGTTTCTATTTTTCTAGTCGATCTACGGAAGTTTATCTAAAGAAGCCAAAGGAATAAATAGAAGGTTTTGTTGTCAACACAGATTTGATTTTGGAGTTAACAGGTGCGTTGCGCAAATTAATTTGATTTTGGAGTTGATAGGTGTGTTGCGCAAATTAATTTGATTTTGGAGTTGGCAGGTGTGTTGGTCAAATTAACCCTATTTTGTCTAGGTTAGCCCTTAAAATAGTTCAGGCAATGCATCTAGGACGTGATTGTAAAGTTTATAGTCTACAACTACGTGTACATTGGGGATTGGATCAAAGAAGAAAATATATTGGAGAAAAATAAATTGTAAGCCAATCAAATGCTAGTATGATTCTGTTTCACTTGAGATAAATAACTCATTTTCATATATGCAAAGGGTGTTTCCTTGTTTTTCTCAGTTTCATTTTGTGTTGTTCGGTCTTGTACCTAAGTTTCTCATTTAAGATCGTTACCTCTATTCTAATTTATAGTCAATCTCATAAATCTATCAACTTCGATGTATTCTTGCATTTCCATCTTTTCTTCTTTGATCAAATCCCCAACGTACACATAGTAGAAGACTAGAACCATTACAATCACATCTAAAAAACATGGTCCCACCTAAAGTTGGCCCCACCATCTATCTTAAGAGCCTAACCTAGACAAACTAGGGTTAACTTATGAACAACTCATTAAGAAGTGGGTCCAGCCCAAAGATAATAAGGTTGAAGCTCATTTCTTTAACTGTTAAACAGGTATAAACAAACTCGTAGTCTAATAAAGCCCAAGCTACTCATGGATAGCTTGATTCTTGGAAGCCTACTCATATAAGGAATGAAACATCACATAGTTTGCTTCATCTTCGAGCATTGATGAAGAAAATTTGGAAAGTTTAAAATGAAATTAACACCCAAAGATATAGCCACAATTGGTAAATGTAGCCAAATGTGAAACATATATTATAAGATACCTTTCATCCCTTAAGATTTTTTTTGTAGCTATGAATTTTGAACATTTGAAGGCTTATATAACAAAATTTCAAGATTTCAAGAACATAGCTTAGATGTTGAAACAATTTTCAACAAATGAAAATATTTTTTAGTGTGCCTCAATAGGATGATGACCATTCTGTTTGGCAACATGTGATTCACGCACAATGCACCTGATTGTCACTTTAATACCTGTGAGTATTTACATTTATGAGTGGGGATTTGTGGCATTTGTAATAAATTTGTCAAAATTAGGGGAGAGGGGGGAGAGTTATATTGTTTACCCTCAAACTTTTAAATGATGAAATAATACAAATGGTGAAATCAATACTTTAAAAGGAAGGTGACACCAAATGGGTGTTCCCTTTATAGTATACTATAAATATTGTTTGCCACACTGGATGCAAAGAGATAAATGATATACATAATATTCTCTAGCAAGGTTTAAAATCCTGACAGAATCAATAGGCATATTGATTGTAAACCAGACCTCTTTTTCACTTATCACATTTCAATATAATGTTTTTGTTCAACTCATTTATGCATGCTTTTAATGTAGATTTGGTGATGCAACGTACTTTTTAAGGTTTTCATATACCATTATTCACTTCATTTTTTATATAGATTTTTAAAGCATAACAAGACCCTTTTATTTTTAGCTGAATTCTTATTTTTATATAAAATTTATATACTATGTGATCTAAGCTATTGAGGGAATTAAAATTTTCTTTAATGTAATCTTAACGTACTCATAGTTGTCAAATTGCGAGTGTCATAAAAGATGTAAATTCTAATTTTGAGAATCGTAAATTAAATTGAATCGAGAATTGTAAGATTCAACATTTTAAACTATAAAATAAATTATGTTGAACAAATATGGCAAAAAAATTTAAAAAAATTGATTTTAGCACATGTTATACAATAGTTGTTATATAAAGGCATAATTACAGTGTCTAAGAATCTTATAACATTGAGCATACCTCCAAAACCCAATAAATGTGGAGTAGCAACATTAATGGTAAGTTAACAACACTTTGCATATTTGAACAATTCATCATCAATTTCAATTTCCTCAACATCATTAATGCTAATTCATATTAATCACTGACCAAGTACAACGAGGAGAACCCAAAAAAAAAACTACAATTGAACAATTCATCCAACTCTGTTGTTGATACAAAAGTAGCATAACCAAAGATCGATCAGGAACAGAGAGAGAGAGAGAGAAAGAGAGAGGACCTTGAACGGCGCCCATTTCCTTTTCAACTTTGGATTGCATTTCGCGAAGGGCGCCTGCTTCTTCTTCAATCTCCTTGAGTCTCTTCTTCATGTCCTCCAAGTCCTATTCAACATCAAAATTAGGGCAAATTACATAAGAGAGAGAGAGAGGACTTGGAGTTGAGGTCGTCGTCTTCAGCCCTAGACATGTCGACATCGGCATCCATCTCTCCTTCATCGGGTATATCTCCTCCGTACACTTCATGTTCCTGCTCTTGCTCCTGATGCTCCATCTCTCTCTCTCTCTCTCTCTCTACACTCTCTCACTCCCTCATATCTGTATCTGTATAGACTAGTGTTTTCGAACAAGGTAGATAGAGTTCTGTGTCTACTTGTTTCTGGTCTCTCTCTCCGTGGAAACGAAGAATAATAGGGCAGGGATTGAGGGAGTGGGTGACCCGACCCGGCCCATCGTTTTATAAAAATTTATATATTTATTTTTAAATTATTTAATTGCATGATAAATTTAAAATTGACATTTACACATAAGTCCTAGTTTATTAATTTATACTCAATTAAATTTTAATTAAGATTTTTTGAACGTTCTAATCCTATTAAATTTTTAATTGTAGGAATTGTCCTTAAAATAGTGTTCATCATTTATGATTATTTATAAATGAACTTAATGATTTGATATTTATTTTGATTTTCAATATTTTAAAACATCAATTTTCAAATTAAAAAAACTAAAAAAAATTATGTGAAAAAAAATTTAAAAATTGAAAAAAAATTGAATTATTTTTTTGTGCAAAACGAAAAATTTTGTGTCTATAAAGGAGCATGATGATGAAACATTGATGTGAAAACTGAAAAAAAAAATTAAATAAAAAAAACTGATAATGTTCTCAGTTTTAAAACTGAAAAAAAAAAACTGTTAATGTTCTCGATTTTATTGGATAATTGAATCAAACTAATAAGTAGAAGGGCAAAATATTAATCTCATGCTCTATTTTTTTATCAATTAGTGAAACAATTATTTAGAACATTACTTGCAAAATTGATAATGTTTTTAATTTTAAAAATTAAGAAAAAATGATAATATTCTCAGTTTTACTAAATATGACTTATTTGTTCAAAAAATCTTAAATAGGACCTAAGTCAGTATAATATTTGTAAATAGGACTTTTAGATAATTACCTCTTTAAAAATAACAACAAAAAAAAAAAGGGAAAATTACTAGATTCGTTAAATTCAAATGTTAGTTAAAAAGGTCAATGATTTATTTTGAAAAGTTAGTTAAAAGTTATTTTTTTAAATTTTTTTAAATTTATAAAAAAAATAGAGAGGTAATGTGACATAAAAAAGTCTAAAGGCTAATAAGTTAGCTTTTAACCTAATTATCAAAATAGGCCTTTTAGTACTAGATTTTTTAATACTTTAAATTCAAATATTTATTTAAGAGTGGTTCTATTAGCACTTCCTGAATTATTTTGGACCCTCTAATTTTTTGGACCACTACTTATAAATTTTGAAACCCTTAAAAAAAATTTCCCCCCAAATAACACCAAAACTATCCTTATGAAAACATTTCACCCATTGAATGCATATCCCCCATACCCAAAAAAAAAAAACCCTACTTCCAAAAAAAACCCTAACAAAGCCTACAAAGAAGAAAAAGAAGAGGCAATGTGATTACTGTCTCTGCTGCCTCATTCACACTATCACAGTTGGTATGCTCTCTCTCTCTCTCTCTCTCTCTATATATATATATATATATATATACACATAATTTCTTCGTTTTCTTATAATAATTTATTCTCTTACAGAAAAAAAAAATTATAATAATTAGTTTAGTTTTCTTAGTAAAATAGGTCCGAACCAATGAATAATGTTCGGTTACCTATTTCTGAACAAATAATAAATATTCGGTTATTGGTTCGTAAACAATTAAACAATGTTCGGGCTTGTGTTTCCGAATTTCGGTCATATGTTCGGGAGTTCAGTCTCGAAAAAATGACGAATAGATTTTACTATTTTTGTCATTTTTTTCAAGAAACTTACCCTTACAAAGCCAATCCCCTCTTGAGATAAGAACAATATCAAAGCTATGAACCTCCTCTAAGCTTTTATTGTTGTACTTCTCTCGTCTTATGGAGTTGTGGTTACCAGAAAACTTTCATTCATTGTCATTGCCGGAGAAGTGTAGATAATCAAATGGTTATCACCGTTACCGCTAAAATATTGCCACCATAGGGTTTTTAAGGTTTTGAGGGTGGGTAGGTTTTGAAGGTGGGATTTAGAGAAGATGGATAGGTGGTGATGGAGGTGGGTGCTCTCATAAATCCTAATTCATGATGTAGTGGGTGTGTAGATTTAATTGTGAGATGGGGTGTCCCAAAATTAATGATGTCCTTTGTAGTAATTTTATTTGAGGTTATTATTGTAATTATAAAAAAAAAAAAGCTAAAAATTCAGAGGTCCAAAATAATTTATGGAGTGCTAATAGCAGCATTCTTATTTAAATGCCTCAATACATTTAATAAAAAAGACATAAAAAATGGAAAAATTACAACTAAAAAAATCAAGATTTAATTTTTGTAACAAAATAAATCCTCATCTACAGTGGTGGATTGGACCATGCAATTGGCTCGTTGAGCTCATCACGACTCTACTTTGATAATGAGAATTATTTATTTTGTAAATTTATATGCATAGGTCAGGCATAAAAATCAAATTGATATCGGGTTGTTTTGGAAAGATAGTTAAAAATTAATTTTTTGGCTTTTTTTGAATTTTTTTTTTTTTTTGGAAAAAAAAAATGAGAGATGATATGACAAAAAATGAATTAAAAGTTAAAAGATGACTTTTAACTATCGTTTCAAAATACCCCATCATAATTATAAATATATCATACATCACATTGTATGCAAATAAATAAATAGTGTAATTATATTAATAGTCCTTATATTTGGGTCATTGAGTTATTTTGATTTATGTAATTTCAATTTGCTCAATTTTGATTATGAATTTATAATTTTGTCTCAATTTGATCCAATTGATTATAATTATTATCATTTTTTTATATAAAAATTGGCTCACGAACGACATGTGCCATGCTTTTAAGAGAAAATTTATAAACTTGATTAACTCAATGGGCAGATCTCAACGAACTTAATGATTATTTTTTGTCAAAAATCCTAACAACATTATTAGTTGGATCAAATTGATACAAAATTTAAAATGAAAAGTCAAAATTAAACCAATTGAAAATATAGGAACCACAATGACATAATAAACAAAATGTAAGGACTGCTAGCATAATTTATCCTAAATAAATGGTTTGTTTTAAACTCATACATATTGTCATTTTTTGCATATAAATGTGATGCAAGATGTATTTATATAATTATTAAATCAATCTTTTTCTTTTCTTTTCTTTTATGTATGATCAATGTATAAATGACAATAAAATTAACGATTTAGATCATTATAAGAAGCCTTGTGGTAGGCTGTTTAGCAGACCAAATTGCAAGGTAAATTTAGAGAAATTGTTCTAACTTTTTATATGACATAATAGCATAGATCTAAGTACCAAAAAATTAGAGTGCTGATTCGAATATGGACCAGTATACCGATGAGAATGAAATTCGCAGTCATAGCGGCCAAGTCCCAGTACATATCGGTCTAAATCCAATACATGGATGAGTTGTGCTCTGTTTTATGCTCTGTTTTTGTTTTGTTGTTGTTGTGTTGTCGTTCTCCCTGAGTTGCTGGCTCCTATTCGAAGTCCAAAACCAAACCAACCTCTCTTGTTAACACACATCAATCTTTCTTCAATTCTCTTGGATTCTATATATGTTGGTTTCTCTTCTTCTGCTGGACTATTTACTAGTAAACAGTATATTCTTGTGTGGAGCTTTAATAAAAGTGGGCAAGCACAGAACCGATGCAACTTCCAAGCTTCTTTCTGTTAGAAATGGTTTTTGAAAAAATGTGGAAAAACAGAATTTTTTCTAAACTTTGGTCTAATTTTTAGGTGGGACTCATGCGTCGAATTTCGCGGGTCAAAATGGTAACACGTTCTATGCCGCATTGTGATTCACATGGTATATTTGGTTGCTCAAAACCATTATCGAGTGAATGGGAAATTGAAGCCAAAGTGAGCTCCATAGAAATGGAGTTTTTGGTGGAAATTCCTAAAGGTTTGAATAATGACTTGTCTCACATTGGTTTGGTGGGAAAAACTTTATGGGTTTATAAGGTATGGGATTGGAACTTGGGGTAGGCCTCAAGGGGCACCCAAGTTTTATAGAGAGAGAGGTTATTGGTAAAATGGGCTGAACCCAGACCCAAAAATTACCACACGAACGCTACCACCGCCTGTCCGTTCGGTCGGTCGGTCGGGCGGGCGAGCTGCGCTTGGGCGCGGGTGCGTGGTGCATGGTGTGAGGTTGGGTTGGGCTTGTCCGGCCCAATACCTATCTTTTTGGGCCAAAAACATTTGAATTTATTTTTTATGTTTTCGGAAAAATAAATTCTGGCAATTTTGAATTCAAATTTTTAGTTGGAAAATTCAAAACTTTGGTTACACCTCTTCAATTTTTCTGTACAGATTTTATCTGTCCAAAACAAATTCAAATCTCTGCAAATTAAATCGAATAGATTCGGTTATCAGTTCAACAGTCCCGAACAGGTTTGGTACTTATTTAATTCAAAACAAACAGCCACTTTTCCATCTATAAATAAGACATGTCCTCATTTGGATTACTCACTGAATTTTTGTCCTCAAATTCTGCTTTACTATCTCTACATTTTGATGCATTATTTTCTTGTGAGAAAGAGTGTAAACACAAAGTATATTCGTTGTGCGAATAAATTGTAGTGCTACATTTATTCGTTATTGATCATTTTATCCTGGGAGATAGACGTCCGCAAATCTGAAAGTACCGTGAAGAAGACAAATCTGTCTCAAGAACACAATACTAAACATTGGACTTGATCAAAAGTTTGTTCAAAAAATTAATCAAGTAAGTTGTTGATTTATTTTCTGTTTTATTATTATTTATTTAAATCAGATTTTGATTTTGTTTTTGTAACAAAATAAAAATCTGTTTTTATTTATTTATTTTTATTTATTGGTTTGATTTTTGTAATCAAACAATCTCTCTCATTTCCTATATTTCTTTTGTATTCCTTTTGTTATTTAGTACACAAACAGGATTTATTTCATTAAATACAGTGAAAATTGTCCAACAATCTTAAAACAGATTAATTTTTGGTGTCTTTATTATATTTAATTTTCTATGATTGCACAAAGTGATATTCTGGTTGGAAAATACAAATAGTAGTAATTTACTATTTGACAAATAGTAGTAATATACTGTTTATTTTCTTTGACAACTAGTAGTAATACACTGATGTCATTAATAATTGCAGAATATTAATTTGTGTTACAGAAAATTATCGTGGTATTTTATTTTTCTAGTTTTAGTAACAAGGAAAAATAAAATTATTTTGTATTATAATTTATTTTCTAGTTTTAGTAACTAAAAAATTAATTTGTGTTTTAGTTTTTTCTGATTTTTGTAATAAGACATTATGGCTGTGGAAAGTAGTACTTCAAATCCGGTAGTTACAACAACTTCGGTCCCTATCCAGAACCATGTTCAAGTTCCGATAAATCATGGAGAAAAATGGGAAAAATTTAATGGCATTGAGTTTAAGAGATGGCAGCAGAAAATGCTATTCTATCTTACAATTCTAAATTTGGCCCAGTTTCTCCATGAAGAGGCTCCAGTACTTAGAGAGGATAAAAGTGATCGGCAAGTTGTTGCCGCTGTAGACGCTTAGAAACATTCTGATTTCCTGTGCAGAAACTACATCCTCAATGGCCTTGACAACATGCTGTATAATGTTTACAGCCTTATGAAAACAGCAAAAGAATTATGGGATTCTTTGGAGAAAAAATACAAGACAGAGGATGCCGGCACAAAGAAATTTGTTGTCGGTAAATTTCTGGACTTCGTTATGGTAGACTCCCAAACGGTAATTTCTCAAGTTCAAAATTTCCAATTAATTTTGCATGATATTCATTCTGAAGGTATGTCTCTTAGCGTGTCTTTCCAAGTCACTGCTTTAGTGGAAAAGTTACCACCGGCTTAGAAAGATTTCAAAAATTATTTAAAACATAAACGCAAGGAGATGACCATGGATGAATTAATTGTAAGACTAAGAATTGAAGAAGACAACCAAAAGGCTGAAAAGAGGAATGGTAAAAATCCCATTGAGTCCAAGGCTAATGTGGTTAAACAAGTGCACAAACAATATAACAAAAAGAGGAAATTTACTAGAGATGGTCCTAAACAAGGCAACAATAATAGTAATAAGAAGTTCAAAGGAAAATGCTATAATTGTGGCAAGACCGGACATTGAGCTTCTAACTGCTGCCGCCCTAAGAAGGATTGTGGAAGTACAAGCAAAAAGACCACCAATCAATCCAATGTGACAGAATTAGATTACATCTCTGACGGGGTAAATGACATCAATCTCTCTGTTGTGGTGTCTGAGACTAATTTGGTTGGAAATCCCAAGGAATGGTGGGTTAACACTGGGGCAACTCGTCACATTTGTGCGGACAAGAAGATGTTTACTACTGACAATGAGGCTGCAAATGGTGAACAATTTTTCATAGGAAATTCTTCTACTTCTACTGTGGCTGGACAAGGAAAGGTGATCTTGAAGATGACATCAGGGAAAGAACTTACCCTCAACAACGTACTGCATGTACCAGACATCCGAAAGAATTTTGTTTCTGGCTCTTTGTTAAGTAAAAATGGTTTTAGGCTTGTATTTGAGTCTCTTCAAGTTGATGGTCTGTTAAGTGATGGTCTCTTCAAGTTGAGTGATGGTCTGTTAACTTACTATTAATGAGAATAACACATCTTTTGCTTATATTCTTGAGTCGAATTTATGGCATGGTAGATTAGGACATGTGAATTTTGATGTTTTGCGTAGATTAATTGGTTTGGATTATATATCAAAGTTTGAAATTGATCATAATCACAAATATGAGATTTGTGTAGAAGTGAAACTAACTAAGGCTCCATTTAAATCGGTTGAAAGAAAAACCAAACCTCTAGAATTAATTCATACTGATGTATGTGATCTTAAATTTGTTCAAACTAGAGAAGGTAAAAAGTATTTCATAACATTTATCGATGATTGCACAAGATATTGTTATGTATACTTACTTAGAAGTAAAAATGAAGCTTTACAAATGTTTAAACTCTACAAAACTGAAGTTGAAAATCAATTTAGAAAAACCATTAAGATGGTTAGAAGTGATAGGGGTGGTGAATATGATGCACCATTAAATGAATTTTGTGCACAATATGGCATTATTCACCAAACTATAGCACCCTATTCTCCACAGTAAAATGGAATTGCTGAAAGAAAGAATAGAACCCTTAAAAAAATGATGAATGCCATGTTACTAAGTTTAGGCTACCACAGAACTTGTGGGAGGAAGCAATATTGTCTGCTAATTATGTTCTTAACAGAATACCCCACAAGAAAACCAACAACACTCCTTATGAATTATGGAAAGGTCGACCACCATCCTACAAATAGTTAAAAGTGTGGGGGTGTTTGGAAAAAGTAGAAGTTCCTGTTTCGAAAAAAACAAAGATAGGACCAAAAACAGTAGATTGTGTGTTTATTGGTTATGCTCAGAATAGCAGTGCATATCGGTTTCTGACTAATAAATCAGAAATACCTGATATAAATGTGAACACTATTGTAGAGTTGAGGAATGCTGTGTTTTTTAAACATGTCTTTCCTTACAAGAAAGGACATGAATTAAGTTCATAGAAAAGAACTTATGATTGTACACAAAGTCAAGAGACTAATGACAATCAAACACAAGAGACTAGTAATAGTCTCGACCAACAAGATTTAACTGATGATGAACCAAGATGAAGTAAGAGAGCAAGACCATCAAAATCCTTTGGTCCAAATTTTCTGACATACCTGTTAGAAAACGAATTTCAAAGCTTTAAGGAAGCAATGACAAGTCCTGAAGCACCTTTGTGGAAAGAGGCTATTAATAATGAAATTGAATCCATTATGCAAAATCATACTTGGGAATTGGTAGATCTTTCACTTGGTTCTAAACCTCTTGGATATAAGTGGATATTCAAGAGAAAAATGAAAGCAGATGGTTCAATAGACAAGTATAAAGCAAGAGTTGTAGTAAAAGGTTACAGACAAAAGGAAGGTCTGGACTATTTTGACACATATTCTCATGTGACAAGAATAACATCCATCTGCATGCTTATTGCCATAGCAACATTATATAATTTAGAGATACATCAAATGGATGTTAAGATAGCTTTCTTAAACGGTGATCTAAATGAAGAGATCTATATGGAGCAACCCGAAGGGGTTGTAGTTCCAGGGTAAGAAAAGAAAATTTTTCAGCTTGTAAAATCTCTTTATGGATTAAAACAAGCACCTAAGCGATGGCATGAAAAATTTGATTATGCTATGCTTACTAATGGGTTTAAGATAAACGAATGTGACAAGTGCATCTATGTTAAAAACATTGACAAAGGTTATGTGATCGTTTGTCTTTATGTGGATGACATGCTTATCATTGGAAGCAGTCAAAACATGATCAAATCAATTAAGCAAATGCTGAATAGAAGATTTGATATGAAAGATATGGGGGTCACAGATGTTATATTAGGAATGAAAATTACTAAAACATCTGATGGATATGCATTATCTCAATCACATTATATTGAGAAAATTCTTGGTAAATTTATCAAGGATGATATGAATGTAGCTAGGACACCTGTAGACATTAGTCTTTATTTATTGAAAAATAAAGGTGATGCGGTGTCTCAGTTAAAATACTCCCAAATCATTAAAAGCCTAATGTACCTTATGAATTGTACTCGTCCTGATATAGCTTATGCTGTTAGTAAATTGAGTAGGTATACTAGTAACCCCGGAGAAGACCATTGGAAAGCGATCATTCGGGTTCTTAGTTATCTAAGATTTACCTATGATTATGGTTTGATCTTTACCTGATATCCAGCAGTACTCGAAGGTTATTGTGATGCCAATTGGATATCGGATACTAAAGATTTAAAATCTACTAGTGGATATGTCTTTACTTTGGGAGGCGCTACTGTTTCTTGGAAATCCACGAAACAAACATGCATCGCACGATCCACAATGGAATCTGAGTTCATTGCTTTAGACAAAGTAGGGGAAGAAGCAGAATGACTTTGTCACTTCTTATAAGACATTCCAATGTAGCCAAAACCTGTGCCAGCTATTTGTATTCATTGTGATAGTTAATCTGCAATAGGCAGGGCACATAATCATATGTATAATAGTAAGTCACGACATATTTGTCGTTGACATAATACCGTAAGACAATTGCTCTCAAATGGAATAATCTCAATAGATTATATAAAATCTAAAGAGAATATTGCGGATCCGTTAACAAAAGGTTTGACAAAAGAGCAAGTGTATAGTTCATCGAAGGGGATGAGATTAAAGCCTATTACATAAGAGTCATCATAATGGTAACCCTACTTATATGGCTGGAGATCCCAAGAACTAAGTTCAAAGGGACAACTAAGTTATGTGTGGTTTGCTAGAAACCACCAAGGGATTAAAATTCCCTATCCATTTCTGTGGTGAGAGTGATATCTGCAACATGTGTTGTACGTAGGGGTTTAAGAATAAGCTTAGCTTTTAATGATTACTTATATCTTGATTTAAGCATAAAATCAACACGAGTATAAGAGATACTCACAATAAGAATCACCTATATGAGTGTCGAACTGGGGCCGGTTCTATGAGAATGAAGAGACTAAATTCTCTAGAAGCACTTATGAACAACCAGGAGCGTTCAAGGCCAAAATGAACACAACCATGAGAACCACGATGTGTCATAAGATATTTTGTGTGAAATCTATTGTCTTGGCTTGCACAAACAGCTGAACAATTCAAGGCATCGCGTCCATTGGTTAGCTAGTAAGTCCGATCGGTTATCACTAAAGAAGGTTTAAGGCCGAAAGCTACCTATCTTGATACAAGATATTTTCGATTTATACTCTTTCGACAAATTCTGCATATTGTTGCATTTCTGTTGTCATCAAATTCCATTCATGTGGGAGATTGTTAGAAATGGTTTTTGAAAAAATCTGGAAAAACAGAATTTTTTCTAAACTTTGGTCTAATTTTTAGGTGGGACCCATGTGCCGGATTTCGCGGGTCAAAGTGGTAACACGTTCTATGCCGCATTGTGATTCACGTGGTATATTTGGTTGCTCAAAACCATTATCAGGTGAATGAGAAATTGAAGCCAAAGTGAGCTCTATAGAAATGGAGTTTTTGGTGGAAATTCCTAAAAGTTTGAATAATGTCTTGTCCCACATTGGTTTGGTGGGAAAAACTTTATGAGTTTATAAGGCATGGGATTGGAACTTGGGGTAGGGCTCAAGGGACACCCAACTTTTCTAGAGAGGGAGGTTATGGGCAAAATGGGCTAGACCCATTGGACCCAAAAATTACCACACGCGCGCTGCCGTCCGTCCGTCTGGTCGGGCGGTCGGGCCGGCGGGTGGGCTAGGCTTGGGCGCGGGTGCGTAGTGTGAGGTTGGGTTGGGCTTGTCCGGTCCAATACCTATCTTTTTGGGCCAAAAACATTTGAATTTATTTTTTATGTTTTGGGAAAAATAAATTCTGGCAATTTTGAATTCAAATTTTCAGTTGGAAAATTCAAAACTTTGCTTACACCTCTTCAATTTTTTTGTACAGATTTTATTTGTCAAAAACAAATTCAAATCTGTGCAAATTAAACCAAACAAATTTGATTATCTGTTCAATAGTGTCGAATAGGTCTTGCACTTGTTCAAACAGGTTTGGTACCTATTTAATTCAAAACAAACAACCACTTTTCCATCTATAAATAAGACAGGTCCTCATTTGGATTACTCACTGAATTTTCGTCCTCAAATTCTGCTTTACTATCTCTGCATTTTGCTGTATTATTTTCTTGTGAGAAAGAGTGTAAACACAAAGTGTGTTTATTGTGCGAATAAATTGTAGTGCTACATTTATTCGTTGTTGATCATTTTATCCTGGGAGATAGATGTCCGCAAATCTAAAATCACCGTGGAGAGGACGAATCTGTCTCAAGGACACAGTGTTAAATACTGGACTTGATTCAAGAAATTAATCAAGTAAATTATTGATTTATTTTCTGTTTTATTATTATTTATTTAAATCAGATTTTGATTTTATTTTTGTAACAAAATAAAAATCTGTTTTTATTTATTTATTTTTATTTATTGGTTTGATTTTTGTAATCAAACAATCTCTCTCCTTTCCTATATTTCTTTTGTATTTCGTTTGTTGTTTAGTATATAAACATGATTTATTTCATTAAATACAGTGAAGATTGTCCAACACTTTCTATGCTCTATTTCTGATTCGTATTTTATTTATTTGTTTATTTATTTTCCTTTTGTTTTGTATTTGCTGGAAAAGCCACTATTTTGTATTTTTTAGAGAGAGAGAGAGAGAAAGAGAGAGAGAGAGAGAGAGAGGATAAGAATGTTAGTGAAATGGATAAGAAGAGAGAGGTACTCAGGTACATGAAGGTGCATGTGTTTATGGTGGATTTGTAGATTGTAAATATTTAGGGTTTTTTATTTATTTATTTATTTTTTTTATTTATTTTATTTTTTTTGGTTATACACCTACACATTTGTTTATATTAATATATACATATATATATTTTTCACAGGAGAGGAGACTCGAACCCAAGAATTTTTTACTTGAAAGTTTAACATATGCCCAAAAAAAAAGCTTGAGACTAAAATAAAATATATCATTTAGTTGAAAATGAGTCAAAAGTGCTCCTACATATCAAAATTTTGATTAAAATGTGATAAATTAAGGCTAAAAGAGTCAAAAAAAATGTATAAAATTGAGTTCTAGAGAGATTGCTAATGATTTTTCAAATTTCACGGCTGCGACACCCGATTTCTGATACGTACCGGCCGATACTACCGATACCGATACGCAGCAATCGATACTGTTACGTTATCCGATACCGCGATTTAGAACTATGCATAATAGGTTCTATTATTCTTCACATAATTTGCTTGAATTTACATAGGAAATAAAACAAAATAATGGATACCAAATATAATTTCCTATTCAAGTATCTTTCTCTATAACTATATGGTTACATGATCAACACAACTAAACCCAAATCATCTTTAGAAAGAGCTTGGAGATGGTGTGGGTGAGAGTTCAACTTCCTCATCCGAGTAAGAATCAATGGGTGAAACTGCTAAATCATAATCTTCCAAGTAAGCATCAATGGGGGAAGCTGCCGTTGCATCTGCACCATCATTGGCCGGTTGTGGTGCAATTTCTCCCATTGACGGTGCAATTACAATAATGCTAATGTACATAAGGAGCATCACAAAAACTATACTGAGTTTTGCCATGGTTGATGAGGATGATGATTTCTCTTGTGTTGGTCACTAGGGGATTGTTACGAAAACAGGTGTCTATATATGGGTGGGTGGTGAAAATGGTTCTATAGCTAGCGTTCTAGAAACATTTATTAGCACTAGATTTGTTTAACGGCCTTTATTACTATTTTAATGAAAGGAGTTTCTTTCTCCTCATTTTAATAAAGAGAATAGGAAGGGGGAAAAAAATTAGAGACGTATATACTTAAAATTTTGAGGATTACTACTTTTCAATTGGATGACCTAAATAAGTGCACTTTTTGTCTTTTTACGAAAAGATGTGCAGAAAAGTAGAGAGGTGATATGATAGAAAAAAGATAAAAAGATAAAAAGATGGAATATTTTAGAGTTGCCAAACTTGGAAATATGGATTGGATTGCCTAGTCCTTTTAGTGGATCTATTTTTTGGACCAAATTTAGCATTTCGAACGGTTAATATTTTAAGATTCATCATATAAATTGTCTATGTAAAAAATTAAATTGATTGGATAACTGTAAATTTTGGACTTCTTTTTCAAGTTTAAATCTGAATATGACCGTTATGCTCAGATTTGTGGGGCACATCATATGTCCTGTTTCAATGATTTGAACTGTTCGTTTCGTATGGTTTTCTATACATATCATTCATGAAAAAAATTAACTTGATCCAATAATCATAACCTTTTCATTTAATCACATTTGTCTATGAAAAAATAAACGATAAGAGTGTTTTTGAAAATAGACCATCTATTTTTTTAGAGATAAATGCGATAAAATAAAAAAGGTTATAATTATCGGATCAAACTAATTTTTTTCATGAATGATATGCATGGAAGACCCTACAAAATGAACAGTTCAGATAATCGAAATGGAACTCATGGTGAGCTTTACAAATCCGAATATGACAGTTTTCTTTAGATTTAAATTTGAGAGAATCCCAATCCTAATGATAACTACATGCTCAAATTAGTTTTGTATGCAAAAAATAGACATAAGTATGATTTTAAGTATAACCGTTCATTTTTTTAATATCAAACTAATTCGAATATGTGGTTATTGTTATACGATCAACTTAATTTTTTGTATGAATAATTTACTCTACGAACCTTAAAATATAAAGGACTCAAATTATCAAAATAGAATCTAATTGGACGGTGGTCGAGTCCAAATTTACAAATCGGAGAGGAGTTGTCTTCTAAAATTTTTGCAATATTTTTTGGGAAAAATTAGTATAACACCCCTCTCTAACTTTGGATAGTATGAGAGATCCAATATGTTTTTCTTATTAGTTAAGATTTCTCAATAATATTATTAGAAAAATTTCAACTTATCACAGAGAAATTTAAACTCATCAATTTCTCTGTGAAGAGCTTAAATTTCTCTATAAAATATATATATATATTCTTTGTGAAGAGCTAGAAATTTCTTTGTGAAAATGTTGAGGGACTTCAACTATTACGAAAATGTTGTATGTACTTTATCTTATAAATCCTAATATTAGGAACCTTAAACTAAAAATTCCAATTCTAATTGGAAGTAGAGGAACAGGATTAAACCATTAAAAAAAATATTAAAAAAAACAAAAAAAAAACAACGAATGGTCGGCATTGATATTGGCTTATTGAGAGAAGAAGAAAAAAAAAGGGCTTATTATTTCCTATATTTAGTAAAGGAGGCATTCTTTCTCAACACGAGTACATTTTTTAGAAGTTAAATTACACTATTTTCTTTTTTAAAATTAAAAAATATATATTGAGTCTCATAAGATTAACATAATTATATTGAATTTTTTCAAATTTTTAATTCACATCATATTTAATCTTCTTTTTCCTAAGTAATCCATTAGTAGTATAGATGAAAAAAAATTATAGTGTCATATATTTTACACTGAAATATATACATTACTTTGCTTATCCGGGTCTTTAACACCATCACTACAAGAAAAAACAGAATTGGCGACTAAAATTTGAATTTTCGTTGCTGAAAGTAGCACAATTGGCGACTAAAATGGAATTAGTAGCCAAAAGTGAAAACTTTTGGCGACTAAAATAGTTTAGTAGCCAAATGTATAGTTATTGGCGACTAAAAATCAGTTTAGTCACCGATTATATGGGTTTTAGCGACTAAAAAAATTTTAGTAGCCAAAAGTGAAGGTTTTTGGCGACTAAAAACATTTAGTAGCCAAAAGTATAGGTTTTGGTGACTAAAAAATAGTTTGGTCGCCGATTATACGTGTTTTACTAACAAAAAAAAATTTCGTAGCCAAAAGTGAAGCTTTTTGGCTACTAAAAAAAATTTAGTAGCTAAAAGTCAACAATTGGCGACTAAAATTTAGTTTAGTCGCCCAAAGTGGAGGGTTTTGGCGACTAAAATTCAGTTTAGTCGCCAAAAGTGGAGGTTTTAGGCGGGAATTAATTCTTTTAGTGACTAAAAAATAATTAGTAGCCAAAAAGTATAGAATTGGCGACTAAAAAATAGATTTAGTCGCCAAAAGTGGTCTCTTATTTTTTTAAGTAAATAATTTATTTTTTACATAAATTATATTGAATAAAAATAATTATGTTTATATATATAGTTTTATATTAATACGGGTCAATATACTATATAAATAATATATGTTGCATATATATTTATGTGGTGTTGTAGTGGCATAGTGGAGAGAGTGTGTTGCTAAAGATTTAGAATGTGAGAGATTGGTGGTTCGAAACTTTGCAAGAGTAGAGGGTAATTATTTTTTTTCTGAAATAAGCTTTTGGCGACTAAAATGTGTGGTCGCCAAAAGCTTAAGTATTGGCGACGAAAAAAATATTCGGCAAATGTATAAATTTAAAAAAAAATAATTCACTATTGGCGACTAAAAATTTAGTCGCCAAATGTATAATTTAAAAAATATAATTGAGCTTTGGCGACCAAAGTTTTAGTCGCTACAGACTCCGTTTTTGGCGACTAAAAGTTTTTTAGTTGCCAATACCTTCCCCGACCGTGTTTTTGCGACAAAACCGGAGACTAAAAAATTTAGTCGGGGAAACTAAAAAGTCGACTTTTGGCGACTAAAAATGGACTTTTGGCGACTAAAAATTTAGTCGCCAAAGGTGCTTTTTCTTGTAGTGCATCCATACTAGTTTAACTGTTTTAATTATATTAAAAGGAAATTTAATATAATTATATTAAATTTGTTGGGCTTATTGATAGTCATCAATAGAAATAGAATCTTGGTGAATCAAATTTAGAACACACCTCACTACTTGCAACCATGACCTCGGTGCCTTGTTTTGCAATGTGAAATTAGAAAAATAATTTGTATACAAAAAATATATTTAAAATTATGTATTAATGATATTTTTGAAATTATGAAATTATAGTAAGTATTTTAATTGAAAATAAAAGGATTACAAGAAACAACACCATTTTTATGAAAATTTTAGACCATATACAAAAGAAAATGATATTCTTATATAATTTTTGTAGAACATTTTTCTGCCAAAAACAATGTGGTACTTTAAAAAATAGAAATCAATTTGATGAATATTTTAATTTAAAGTAATAAAAATCAAAACATGCATATCAATCTGTACTAATTTATGCATAATTTTTTCTATCTGCATAGTACTACTCTAATATGTATGATGGCTCACTTGAACTTTTTACCTCCTATATTATTTAAATATGATAGATCCTTTGTATACATATTATATCTATTGCGTAATACATACATATCTGTTGGAGACGAAATAAAATGGTAAAATAAATAGATGACAAATTTCATTTCTCAATGTATGCATACTTCTTATTCAACCATCTTTCTCAATATGGTACATCAGCACAACCAAACCCAAATCATCTTAGGAAGAGGTTGGAGATAAGGAGGGTGAGAAAACAGCTACCCCATCAGAAACACATTTGCTCCAAATCTCATCACTTTGTGACAATACTTGGGACTCACTCACATGTCTTCTAATCCAAGGTAGGTCAAGAATTCTCTTAATCAGCCCATCATGGCATGGCTTTCCCACCTGCAAAAGGTTCTTGCAGCATGGAGCGGTAACTGTCATATTTCCAAAAACACCCTCAAACACCTGCGAACCACAAGTATCGGTAAAATTCTCAACACATTTTTCCAAGTACCCATCAATGGGTGATGGTGCTAGTGCCAGTGCAAAATCTTCCAAGAAATCATCAATGGGTGAAGGTGCTAATGCTTCGTCGCCATTGTTGGCCGATTGTGGTGCAATATTTTCTTCCATTGAGGGTCTAATGGCAATGTACATAATGAGCATCACAACAACTATAGTGAGTTTCGCCATGGTTGATGAGGATGGTGATTTCTCGTGTTGGTCACTAGGGGATTGTTGGGATGTAGTTTTTTTTTTTTTAGGTGAATAAATTGGGATGTAGTTAAATGGTGAGAAAACTGGTGTTTATATATTTGGTTGGGAGTTTTAAAAACATTTATTAGCACTAAATTTTTTTAATGATCTTTATTTCAATTTAATGCAAGGAGTTACTTTGTCCTCATTTTTATAAAATTAAACAAATAGAAAAGTACTATAGACAATATATGTGTATTATTTCATTTTTTACTTATTTAATGTACATGGCGATTTCTTATTTAATAGGGTTGCCATATAGATAATGTCACATGGTACTTCAGAATTATCTAATTAATAAATTTTCCTTCACAAGAACATAGAAGAGACGTATTATTTCATGCATCCTCTTAATATTATACACTACATGGTAAAATATCTTCGGAATTGCAATACAATAGGTGGGACATTTCGGCCTTGTTTGGAAACAAATTATTTTAGTAACTTTTTGACTTTTTACGAAAAGATATGTAGAAAAATAAAGAGAGTGATGTGACAACTTATAGTGACTTTTTGGTTAAAGCATGTAATTGCCAAACGAGACCAACGAGTTGGGTTGCAAGTAAATATTCAATTATATGAGAAATTTATGGAATTAAAAAAGGTTTCACTCTTTGCGTGAGAATTTTTCTTGAGGATTTTATGGAATTAAATTAGAGAACATCATTATACTAAAAAAAATTACAAAATCAATGTTAGTCATCCTCATAACTTCTACTTTCAATCCAAAATGTACTGTGTACTATGCTCCAAACAAAAACTTCATTATTCATAAATGAAGTCAATTAAAGATTGTAAAAAGGGCCTATTTAGAATAATTATAAGGGAGCTGTTGTAGTGTGCTAGGCTTGAAACTTGCACACCATATGCAAGTTAATTCTCAGCCATTAGATTTGATTAAATTAATCTAAACCCTTCACTATTTTATACAGTTTATACCATTCACCTGCTAAACCGGTTGAAACTTTCCCAGCCATTCTCTCCACTTTCATCAGTCACCTCTCTCTCTCTGTCGTTTGGCTAAACAGGACTCCTCTCTCTCTTCTCTGGTCGTCTTCCATGAATGGAGATCGAAGTCGCAGGCTGTGCAAGGATTGAAGAGGTAGGGCTCTGAAATCCCTAAAAATTTCTCCCCTTGCTCCGAATCTATGGTTTCTCCCTCTCTCTCTCTCTGATTTCTCTGTCCGTTCTCTTGCTCGTTATCATCTGTCACTCTCGTCTCTTACTTTCGAAGGCTTCTTGAAGATCTCTATTTTCTCCAGTAGCTTATTGGTTCAAAAGAGTTCTCATTGAAGAGGTACGACTTGAAATCGCTAAAGCTCTATTTCTCGATAAATAGGCAATTCCATGAATCAAACTGTTTCTCGCACAACTTGATTATAAGATATATTGGGTGAAATTTGTTGGTAGAATTTGATACATTATATCTAATAATGGATTCTTTGCCTAGTTGGTTACTTACTGTCTTACTTGTTCTTTTTTTAATTTTTGTTTTCTATATTTTATCTTGTCTCTTGCCTATTTACAGTTTGAATGTAATATTTGTTTCATGGCCTCATGGGTTTCAATTGAAAAATTAGGGATTGAAAAAATTAGGTTTGGGGTTGGGATTATTTCTGTATCCATTGTAGTTAACTTATTATATTTTTAATTGATTAAATTGTCTGTGTAACTTGATTTTGATTTTCATTCAGTTGGTAAATAGGATAAATTATTCAATGCTTGTGGAGTAATGGTAAATAGGCAATTCAAGTTGTTCTGAATCAAGTTCCTTCAAGTTGTTCTCAATCGACAATTGACGATCTTCTGGAGGTGCGAATTGCAAATCTCTCTCTCTCTCTCTCTCTCTCTCTCTCATAACGAACAGAGCTATGTTCCCAATCTCTGTTGTTGTACATTTTCGATGTCATTGAAGATGCTTTCAAGATCACACTGATTATCTGTGCGTGAGGTGAGTTCTCGTTGGTTCATTCAAATTTGTTCTATTTTTATCATTTTGATTGATGTTAAGAGTGTAATTTTAATTTATATTTTGGTTGATTGATGCTTATTTTATATTAATCTATAAATCTGGAGTGTTCTTGTTCTGTTTCTTTAGGTTTTGTAAGTTGATTTTGTGTGTATGTTTTTTCAAGTGTTTGGTATAGAACACAAAAGTTTCTAGGGTTTTGATTTTGGTTTTTTAATTTTGTATAATTTTGAGTTTTGAAAGCTGTTAATTGATGAAGCTAGGGTTTATGAGGTTAATTTGATGAAGCTAGGGTTGGGTGGATGTTAATAGGGAAGGTGCATTGATACTTACACAACTATGGCTTTAGTTTTCGAGTTTGAATAAGACTTTTTGACTGGAAAAATAAAGCCCTAAGCAAGTGCATGTGGGTTTTCACGCTATGTTGGGTTGCTTTGACTTCATCCACTATCATTTTATAATCTTCACCTCTACTTTTATTTTTGGGAAGCCATTCCAAAATGAAAGGTAAAATTGAATTCATAAATTAAACTGTATCTAGCACAACTTGATAGTTTCTAGCATTGATTGTGCCCTATGATGAGGTTGAGGTTGTTCACTTAGTAAGATGACACTGCCTTAATGAAATTCAATTTTATTTAATTTTTTGATAAGTACATCTATTAGGATAGATAAACAAGTGCTATAATGGCTGTGTTTCCTTGGTGGAGGCCCGACCTGCATGCTCTTTGCTTTCCAAACTAAACCTTGGGGAAATTGAACTAGATAGCAGCCTGAGTTTAGTGTAGCATGATATACTGTCCTCTGTCTCTATTCTCTTCTTGCTTTATTTTTTTCTTTTTTCTTTTTTTTTCTTCTTTTATAAAATGTTTTGATCGTATTTTCTTTTCCTTTGTCATGTTTTTGTTAGGTAAGGTAGAGAGACTCAAACTTTAGTCTGTTTATTAAGGTAATGCGACCTACGTAGCTGAGGTATCGTTTTTTGCTTATTATTAGATTTTTTTTAGTGTTTTTCTTTTTTACGTTGGAAACTTAGTCCAAGTGTTTGTTAACTAGATTGTTATTCAACTAATCCATTCATGTGTGCATGTGGTGCAATTGATGAATGTATTGTACAACCTAGATGTCGTAGGATATTTTCAATTCCCACATTAGTATATATGTCAACTGGTGAATGTACTATAACTTTTAACATTTTTGTTTGTTTTTTCCCTAATCAAAGATACTAGAAGTTTATTCTTCTTGTCTTTCTTCACAAGGAATTCTGATTGAAGCCTAATGGATTAGTTACATGTGGTATAATCCTATTTCTAACCATTTGCAATTTATCTCTATGCCTCAGTTACATGGATGTTGTTAGTTATTTTTAACCATGTGAGGAACTATGCTTTTAATCTTTGGAAGAACAAGGGATTGAGGGAGGTGCTGTCTACTACCACCGGTTTTATATTTTTCTTATTTGATTGTGTGGAAAGTAGTACTAATATTGTTAAGGATGGACCCTGGTTTTTTGGGGGGCACTTTCTTGTACTGAAAAAGTGGCACAATATGATGAAATTATCTAAGGAGAGGCTTGATAGAATTCTGATTTGGATTAAGTTGTTTAACATTCCTTTGGAATATTGGGATGATGATGGGCTTAATAGGATTGCTAGTGCTAGAATTTCATTTGCTAAAATATGTGTGGAAATAGGATTGGATTCTTCTCTTCCTACTGATTTTCTAATCAAATGTGAAGATCAGAGTGTTGAGATTGGGGTTGAATACCTGTGGACTCCATCCAAGTGTTCAAAATGTAAAGTCTTTGGGCATATGGAAGATAAATGCATCAAAACTTGAGTGGAGAATTTGTCCAAGAAAGTATTTCATAGAAGGTGTAAACTTTTGGTGACTAAAAAAATTTAGTCATTTTATGTTCAAATTTTGCCGACGGCAAAAAAAATTAGTAGCGAAATTATACTTTTGACTACAAAAGATTAGTTATTATTGATTAATATTTGCTGACAAGTAATAATTTAGTCATTATTACCGCATGCCCCTCTTCTCTATTTCACACAAACACTTTCTTCTCTGTTCTCTCTCACACACACATAGAACGGGCACCACCAAACCTCACCTCAAGCTGCTGTGCTCGATTATCCGCTTTTACAGAGTAGAAGTCATATAGCGGAATGTCCTCAACTTGCCATCTCAAAAACTCTTTCTTCCATGTAGCCAGAATGCCTCTTGGCAGCACCACCAGTGGTCTAGCATGGGGATACTTGGCCAGAAAACTCTGCATAAAACTAATTATCATGAAATTTTTTCCAAAGCCTGGAGCGTGGGCCATGATGCAGCCACCTGGATTCTCTACAACCAAGTTACTCAGTAGAAAATTGAAGCCCTCAACTTGATGCGGTTTCATCTACTTTTTGTGCCTGGGATGAGTAGCAATTTTAGTGACAGCAAAATCCTGTCCACATAATTTAACCCCATCATGAAATATTTCAATTGCTTCCTTGTCCTTTATAGTCCAGCCTCCATAAAAGTATGTGTGTGTAGACCTTGTGCCCTAAATCAAAAAGAAAATGGAGCAAATTAGTCAAAGAAAATCCAATAGAGAGAAAATCAGTAGCTTTATACCTACAAAAAAAAGTTACGAAGAAAATTGAGAAACTGGTAAATTAGCAACATTGTAAAGTTACTGAACATATAAAGAAAATCGGTAGCTCCATACCTACTTTACTTATTCTGTCCTATGCACTGTAAGTTTCTTTTTCAGTTATATGATTTATTTTCTTGGAGCTATTTGCTTAATCAAGAGTTCTTGTTTGCATGGTAGGATTTACAGCTACGCCAGGGCTTATGTTGTATTTGTTGTCACTGTCTAGGTCCAAACTTACTCAGAATGGGTAATAGATGGAGAGTATGATTGGCCTCTTAAATGCTGCCTATGTCATGATGCGATTGAAGAGGGGACCAATCCTCAAACTACTTGATTGGGTTGCTTGCGTATGTGATCCTGCACATTGTTAAACCTCATGCATGTAATTTTTATCTTGAATGAAAGCTGGATGAATTATACCAAATTACTTACATTTTTTTGGGTTCATATTAGATATTATACATACATGCTGCTTGGATTCACATATTAAGGGTTTTCCTCTACACACTACTCCAGCTGGATATACTTGTCCTGCCAGTTCCACCCTGGTATGATTTGTTTTTTTATTTATTTTATGGAAGCTGACTAAAGTTTTATTTATTTCCATTCATTTCTTTTGTTTTTTAATGAACTTATTGTGGTTGCATTCCTTTATTACTCTCTTGTCTTGTACCTTCAAACAATTAGGTTCATAACTACTTTTTGTTGAAATTTCCAAAGACAAGTATGCATGTATCTTATTTGTGTTTTGTTTCTATTGTATCAGAAGCTTCAGATAAGAAGGGATTCATGCTAGTAGTGAACTAGTGATACTTGTTGATTTACCTATAAGAAAGTATAATCACTGTGAATCTTGAAAAACTGACAATCATATTTGAAAGTAATCATGAGGGAGTATACAATTGTAGATTAACTATGCTCCAGAATCTAAAAAGCCTTGTCTGAGGCAACCCAAGGTATCAGCCCCAAGCCTCATTTTTTGGAGGCTGAATTTAAACCACTCATTGCAATAAATAGTAGCAGATAATCATATCAATTGTGATGGCTCCATTGCTGTCAATTATTTTTTCATTTACTACGAAGTTTTGAGTTTTTTTGATATATATGACTCAAAATACTTCTTTTTGATGTCTATTTTTTCCCTTCTATTGCTTCAGATTCATACAATTGATGAAAATCAATTTTCATCATAGATTCCCTTCTTAAATTTGTCATATAGCTTTAATTGAGTTGTGAATATTTTTTTAAGCTTATTACAAAATTTTAGAAAAGTAAAAGATGAGGAATGCCAATTTTCTGTTGACCAAAGTTGATCTGTTGAATAAAAGATGATGCCTTTATTTATGTTTTGGGCAAAAACTCTAAAGCCAGCTCCACCACCCCCTAGTTTTATATAACAGTCTATATTAGAGAATGTGTACAACACTCAGCAAATGGTTGTTACACTTATTTGACATATTTCACTCTGATTAGTATCTCAAATATGTAGCAGATATCTGAATTAGACAGTTTTGTGTGTCTTTGATGGTTATGCCTCTCACTTAATGGCTCATATGCTTATTTCTTGAGCTCAACAGGTGCAAGAGAAGAAAGTGAAATTTTTTTTGACATGAACATTAACTCTTTTAAGGCTGCTGGAAATGGCGGTGTTGCCAATTCAAGTGGCTCTTCTAGCCTTGGACCATATCTTGCAAATGGAGGAAATGCAGATAAATCTTACCATTCTTTGAGCGATGACTTCTTATTCCCACCAGGGGGCATTTCATTGCTACATTTACATGCAGTAGTTGTACTCATCCTTTTTTGGTTATTTTCCTGTAGTAATAATAGTTTTCAAAATAAATAATGTAGTGTCAGTATCTTAGATTATGCCGTCATTTCAATAGATTTTTTTTTGGGGTGAATAAGACATAAATAAAACTAGAAAATATACAAATTTACAAGGGGTATGCCCCAGGCCCTACCATAACTATACAAAGCCACACATCAAGGAACTACTCCTCACTTAAAGCCCTAAAAAAAAAGCAGACGCGCCTACAGCCATACAAAGTTCATATATATCTAAGATCTTCAACAACAACCATATCCCAATAGAATAGGGGTCCTGTACATCTTCAGACCAAAAATGGGCAGCATCATATGGGATATAAAGAAATCCCCCCCTGAAAACAAGAGCTGTAGTGATTAGGCATGGAGAGCTCCACAGTAGTCACCGTAGCTTCATCTAGTAAGACTATACCAAGATGGCAGCACTTTAACCATAATGTAAATACATTCAGCGCACACAAGCTACTAGCCAAATCCCAAAATATAATAATTCTCCTACACAACCCGTAGGAGTAGGCCACAAACCTCAAAATATGATGCTCTATACCAATCAACAAAGGTTTATATAAAACATAATTACAACTGTAGAATAAACTAAAACTAAAAGCATGCCTAGGCGCAAGCTGCTGCCACCACCAAGCTTTAGTTCCTTTGGATAGGCGCAGATTGCAGCCACCTCCAATCCACTAGACCAGGACTTCAGTTATCCAAAAGGTCTCCATATAACTAGCAAAACACAACTGCAGGATTACAGGGAAGAAGTACCCATCTCCTGGATGCATATGTAATATGGAATCAATCAACATAACCTACCAGTAATGAAGTATGAAATAAGTATTACCAAAAATGGGGTAGTACAGATTACATAACAGCATTAGGCTACAACACACAATATATGGTCTCACAACACTCAATCCATACTTTAAAATCTCAGTACTCTTGTGATAGCTTCCTTAACCTGCAAATAAAGATGTACTAGATAAATAGAGATTAGTGAACCACTCATACATTGGCTGACTGCACTCAACCCACAGAATATACACTCTAATCTTTGGAGATATTTCATTTTAAGTATGTTTCTCACAACACTCAACCCTCAAAATCTGCTATAGAGCTCCACAAGCTACTGTACAAGTTAGCAAACAATTAGAATAACACACATTTTTGCTGACCTTCACTCAACTCTCATTTAGAAAACTCACATCACTCGACAGTCCCCAGTACTGATCATATGGGCTTCAAAATAGTCACAGGTAGGTTCCAATGAGCAAGAAACCAGCCATCACCTGTGGATCTAGGCAGATTGTTAATAGACAAAAGTCTCACTCTTATCATATGAATAATAGATTTAATGACCACCTCTTCAGGTTTGAATTCTTATTAAAAATCCTATTATTCTTTCAAGCCAAATATGGTAAATAGAGCACAACAGAGATAGTCTAAGAATATGTGATCTCAAAGATCTGCCCTTGGTTTCTTTGGTAGCCAAAGTAATCAAATTAGGTCGATGAAGATCAGGCCAATTCACATTGCACTTAGTTTTGAGAGCACTCCACACCCTAGTAGAAAACATGCAATTAAAGAAGAGGTGAGAATGACTCTCAACAGGATCTTGACAGAAAGGGCAGATTGAATTAAGAGTCAGGCCAAATTGTTGCAACCTATCACCAGTATTCAATCTTTCATGAAGAGCAATCCAAACAATAAAACTAACTCTAGGGATCATGTGGGGTCCCCAAAGTAGCTTATGCCAAGTAACTTTATCACACTTATACCTCCAATGATTCCAAGCAGAGTTGATAGTGAACTTACCATCAGGATTTAACTTCCAAATAGGTTGATCACTTCTGGATGGATCAGGTTTACAACTACAGGGAGTAGATGAAATCAGTTCCCTAAGTTCCCAAGAATTAGGAGTAGGCCACTTCCAAGACTCACCATCAACAATTTGATTGACTTTAGTCTCACTGTTGAGACAAGAGTCCTACAAAATTCTATCCCCAAAATTGTCCCAAAGGGGACCAAGAGGATGCCCATTATCATACCATAAGAAAGTGGAATCACCATTCCCAATCCTATGGGTTATCAGAGGGGAGACAACATTCCTAAGGGATAGAATCTTTTTCCAGACCCAAGAGGGTCATTAGGGTTTCCAAAAACTGTTGCCTTTGAGTAAATAGGATTTAACTCATTGACACCACATTGATTTCTCCCCACCTGAAAACAGGAACCAGATATGCTTAGCAATAGCAGCCCTATTCCAAGTCTCTAGAGACTTAAAGCCCAGGCCACCCTCATTTTTTGGAACACACACCTTATCCCAAGCAATTTTAGCACTATGCTTTTTAAGCTCAGTGCCAAACCAGAGAAAAGCTCTGAGAACACTCTCAAATTAACTTACTTATTGAAAGAAATTTCTAAATTAGCCAGGCCATATTCTGAAACAAGCACATAGTAGAAAAGGTTCAGAAAAATAAAATGAAGGAAATGAAAAAAGAAAAAGAAAAAGGAGGCAGCTAGGTTTTGTGAGTTGCACCTATGGTGCCTATCTTTAATCAAGATCAAGGCACAAGGATTGATGCAAGGTGCACAATCAGGAACCTACAGATTGCAGACTTTGCCCTGGCACAACACAACCTTTTACTGAACAGACTAAAGAGTATCAAAATTACTTTGTTTTGTTTTTAACTAATATGTAAATATGTACTTTATGTCTGTCTACAAGAGATTCCAATATGAACTTAATTAAAGAACAATATTTTTTTTTTTACAAGTAATCATCATATATATATGTATTTATGCGTGTTTATGAAACAGAAGTGAGACTGTAGGATGGAGATTTTTGCTACAACCATTCATTTATTTTTCAAACTTGGACTATCAAAATTGCATTGTTTTGTCTTGCACTAATGTGTCTGTACATATGTCTATTTTTTTCATGTGAAGTAATTATCATATAATTTATGTATGTATGATAAAAAAATATACACATTGGTATTTGGTACGCTGTTGAAGTCAGTAACATTCATTTATTTCATTCATTGTTACAATTTGCAGGTAACTAGCCATGAGACTAGCCTTATGGCAAGATATAGAAGGGTTTATGCTCATGCACGTGACTATCATATTAATTCTATTTCAAATAACAGGTGGTTGATCCATAATTTCGTTCTGGGCATATGTCAATTTCCAGATTTGGTAATTCGAAGAGTATTTTGTGTTGGTACTTCACATTTATGTTTCTTTGATCAATTGCAAATATATGTTTCTGTGTTCGCCTTGCTCACTTTCTCCCTCCCCTCTTTTCTATTTACCGAGCTCCCTTTGGATTTATCGATCCACTACAAGAAAATGCACTTTTAGCGACTACTTTGTCTCTCTCTCGCTTATCACTCTGTCTCTGTCTCTCTTCTCTATCTGTCTCTCACTCATTTCTCTCTCTCATCACACATCTCCTCTACCACCTTCACCACTACTGCAAATGTCATTCCACTACCACCACTACTACCACTGTTGTCACTCCACCTTTACGACTACCATTACTACCACTAACGCCACCACCACCACTATTGCCACTACTACTACCATTACCTCTCCTCTACCACCGCCACTCCATCTCCTCTACCACTACCACAACTTTACCACTAATCTCCTTCGCCATCACCTCTTATCCACCACCTTTACCACTACTGCCGCACCATTTCCTCTACTACAAAAAATTAGTTCCTGATTTATATTAACCAAAAAAAATGGGCTGCAAAAAAATATTTTCTATTGGCCACAAAAAATTAACTTTATTTTAACAGAAAATATTTTTCATTAAAATATTACCCCTACTTCTACCAAATAAAAAAAAAATAATTTTTTTCATTAAAATAAAAATGAAACAAATAAATTTTCAACCTTAGTAACCTAAAAAAAATGAAAAATAAAAAATAAAAAAAAATTAACTACAAAAAAAAAAAAATTCTTTCGTTTTCCTGCCTAAATTCCCCAACAGAAAATATTTTTCATTAAAATATTACCCTCTATTTCTACTAAATAAAAAAAATAATAAATTTTTTTCATTAAAATAAAAATGAAACAAATAAATTTTCAACCTTAGTAACCTAAAAAAAAATGAAAAAAATTTAACAAAAAAAAAACATTTCTTTTCGTTTTCCCGCATGAATTCCCCCCTCCTTTGTTTTCCATGATCTCAAATCCCCAATCCCTAACCCAACACTCCCTCTCACTCTCCTCTCTTTTATCTCTTTCGCTTCCTACGTCGTCGCCTCTGGTGCCGCCACTGGCGACCACCATTGCCGCCGCCACACCTCCTCCCTCACCGCCCTCTCTTTCTTCTCCTATTCTCTTCACCGGTCGTCTACTTCATCTTCTCCACTCTCGTTGTCGGTTCCAAAACCCTAACCCTACCTTCGGTCTTCTCCAATCCCTTCACAAGCCATATGTTCAAATCCAGACCCTACACTCCCCTCAACTGTTTTAGAACCTTTGTCTACAAAGGACTACCGTCGGACTCATCAGAATGGCGATCTCAAACGGGCTGATTGCGATGAGAAAGACCAGGTGGTGAGGCACATTAACACGTCAGAAACGAAATCAGAAGATGGACAGTTCATCTTTGCCCTAATTTTTCTCTCCATTTCTGTTCAAATGTAAGTATGATATAGTCGTCCTCAATGTGGGTTTCTTGGGTTACTGGTACTAGTCTTAACTGTGCACTTTATGTGTTTGTTTAATTGATTGAATAGTGTGTTTGTTGGAATTACAAAATAAATTTGTCATGTAGTGGTTTAAATGTATTATCATATATATTTAGCAAGAAATGCCTGCTTAAAATTAATTATCCAATGCATTGCATGAGTCCAACACTAGTTTTTATGACTCTGCAAATTGTTTTGTTGATAAAATCTTTTGGCATGTTCCATAGATTTGTGATCAAATTAGGAGAAAAAGAACATCTTTACATGTTTGTTTTGCATTTCTTAGTTGACCACCATGTGCAGCAGCACAATAATATTTGAGCATAGTCGAAGATACTATAACCTCTCCATATGCAGCAGCATAATAATTTTCAGCATAGTATAATGAATTTGAGAAGCATATACTACAGGCCACATTATCTGCGGACCTACCTTCCTAAAAAAAACATTGTTTATTTTAATTGTTGTTAAAATTATTATCATTTTATTTGGTAAGGTGATTGTTTTGTTGGAAAGAACATGCCTATGAGTTCTGCTCACATGGAACCCAACTTGCCTTTTTCTCTAGTTTTTTGAGGCCTACGGGATTTCATACTAATTATGTGATACAAAGAATGCTCCAAGCTTTTGCAATATGAATACGAAAAGAAAAAAAAAGTCATTTACATGGAACTTAAAAACTTTAGAAAAGTAATAAATAATAATCATAGAAAACACAAACAAAGAAAAAAAAAACTTGGGTTTTGGTTAAAGGCAAGAGAGGCTTTTGGAACATATTATCAAATTTTGCTTGAATTGAATTGGATGCACATGGCTGATATTAGATAATGATATCCCTAACATTTCCACCCCAGTAATTACAAGGCCTCCTTTTCGCTCCTCCTCTCTATTCCTTTTGTAATTTTCATTATCTATATAATTTTGAGTTCAAAATGGAATAGTTTTTTAACATCATTTGGTCATAATCGTTCCCATCTGCTAACCATTCAGATATTAATTTCAATTTCTTCATTCGTGTATGAACAATTTCTTCAAGTACTTGTAGTTGTGAATATGCATGACACATAAACCTCAAACAATTTAAAGTTATATGATTTACATTCACCCACAAATTCATAGTTTTCTGACTACTATTACTTTTAATGAAATTCCCCACAATTACTTTTGCATCTATGAACCATTAGTAACAACTTTTCCCTATGGATCGTTTGATGCTACCATCTTATCTATATCCATAGAACTGAATCATCTTAGTTACCTTGGTGTCCTTTGATTTAAGTTTTTTTCCCATCTAATTTAACTTGCAAAATTTTTAGGAAGATTGCAAATAAGGAGTATTGACATTTTTGCTAGTTTATATTATACAAAGTTGAGGTTTTAAGAATAAAGGTTGAGCTCTAAAGCGTTAACTGAATTTCTTAATTTTTTGGGCTAATTGAATTGGGGAATATATGTTTGTAGACCTGGATAGCCTTCTACCACAGATAGAGAGAAAGAAATGATTAATTTTTCATGAAAAAAAGAGGAAACATGTGGATATTATTATTAAAGTAGTTATGGAAGATGTTAGAGCTAGAATGAGTTCATGTAGAATGTAAAGAATGGCATTTGAAAACTGGCAAACTTGTATTCTTTTGACTGGAATATATCTATGACCATATATACTGAAACATTAATTAACTACTTATGTGTACTAATGATGCAGCCAAATTCTTGACGAGGAGAATGATTTTTCTACTATCTTGATTTGGGAGCTAAGGGATTGTGAATTCTTGAAAGATTTCCTAATTCATTGGTTGCTCAATTGCTGAATGAAGCTAATTTGAGTGTACATATGCTGTTTGCTTGATGTTATCATATCAGGCTGGGTTTTGAAAAACTCCTGAGCTTCTGGGGATGCCTGTAACATTTTATTTTCTTTTCTTTGTCAATTTTAAATTTGCATAATAATAGTAGTAATATGTGTATTAAATATAAAAGATAAAATAGAGGAAATAGGTTGGTGAAAGATGAGGCCCATATGATAGTAATTGTGATGCGGATGGAGCTAATGATTGCATGATCATCTAACTATCCTTCAGTAATCATGATTGGTTTGCATACATTAAGCAATCATAAGGTGCATGTTAGTCTCTTCTTTTTTTTAGACAAATTCCTTTTGGTTTGTGTAAAGTTGTTTAAAGGCATGCAATGCAGTACACTCCGCAAGAATGACATTTTCTTTATGCACATCTACTCAATACAGTCAATGATTAGTATGTGATTCAAGTGCTCTCTCTCTCTCTCTCTCTCTCTCTCTCTCTCTCTCTCTCTCTCTCTCTTTCTCATTTGTAGAACAATGGATTGCATATGTTGATACAACTCAAAAAATAAGGTAATTAATAGACACAAATGCTAATGACTAGTATTGATTCGATCGAGATTAGAGTGAAAAGTGTTTTCAAATTGATGAAAAATATCTCGTGCTTTTCTTATCTTTTTCTTGGTTAGTAATCTATGGCCTAGTCATTCTCATTCATTACTTTGACTAATGAGTGATTTGAATGGCCCTCATTTTAATTTAAAATGTCACTTCTTATTAAGTAGTCAATTAAAGATTAAAAAGGTATTCTCAAAATCATTTAGAGTACAAATTAGACAAACAACGGGATGGACTTCACCATATAGGATTATTAACTCTTCAAGGAATAAAACAGAGAAGAAAAAGAATAGTAGTTAAAATATAGGTTAAGAAAAAGAATAGTAGTTACAATATGTCACTTCTTATTTTTTTGGTTTCAAACAACTAGAAGTTTACGGAATTTTGTCCTTGTCCTTGTAATGGTGTTGGATGGGGTGTTATTTGGTGAGCATTTTTATCATTTGGAAGTGCATGAATTGTCTTCTCTGGTAAAATAACACAGAGCCCCCGGCAACTCTGATTGGAAGTGCATGAATTTTGGTTTTTTGATCAACTATGATTGGAAGTATGATAAGAGAATTGTTTAAATTTGTAGATAAAAATTATGCTAGGGTTTGAGTTTTATTGCGTTTTGGTCTAGGTAGAGACAACAATTTCTGGGATTATTAAGAATTGATGAGATAGGAGAGTGTAATGAGAGAAGAGTGTAAAAAGAATGCTACTGATCTCTATCAATGAACTCATGATGAGTAGTTTTAGTTACTGAATGTTAAAGAATTGCAAGTACATAAGTTTATCAATTAATGTTTAATTATCTTTCCACCTACACTATGGGCAAACAAATAGACCCTGAATTTTAAATTTGTTTCAGTTTTTTTATTGAAGGACTTGGGCATTTTTGCAGTGTTGTGCAACCAAAATTCAAATTATTGTCATGGTTGACCACAAGAGATTACTTGGAATTGTACAGTAGTGTGAAACAAAAACTGAAACATCTATTGACTAGCAAATTTGTTGTAGTGAGGGGTGAGGGGAGGGGAAGCGGAAGGGGAAGGAGAAGGGGAAGGATTGTTTGGGTGACTTTTTTTTGTCTCTTCATATGATTGTTTGTCCACAAAATAGAATAGAGGTCAGAAAAACAAGTACAAGAAATAAACTACTTCCTTACGTTCTATTCATATTAAGAATTTGAGACATTTATGGAAGAAAATGATTCTTTATTTCCCTTTCTCTTTTGAAATTTTTGTCTGAAGTCTGTGTGATTGTGAGTTAGACAGTTGGACAATTGGACAACAAAAATAAGAGCAGTCCAAAAACAAAGCTAGAAATTGAGAGCAAGCATATTTTGTTATTTGATTAAAAAAAGGTCAATTAATGGTGTTTGATTACAATTCTAGATTCTAGATTATTTGATTTTTTCAACTTTCTTAACCCAAAAAAATTGAGACTACTTAACTTACAATTGAAATTTTTTTCAACTTAAGAATGTGCTTGATTCTTTTAAACATGAGCAGAATAAATTTGAAATTTCAATTTAGAAGCTAAATAGTATAATGATAGTAGAAACAAATGAGAAAAAGAGACATTACCTTTTTTTTTTTTTTTTTTTTTTTCTTCTTTTCTTCTTTTTCTCCTTATGTTTTGTTTTACTTATTCTTCAATTATTGTTTCACTTAGATCTCTGCTTTTGCTCCTTTTTTTTTTTTCTTCTTCTTCTTCTTTTTTTTTTTTTTTTTTTCTTCATAAATGTAGGTTTGAAGCAATGTGGTAAGAGTTGCGGGCTTAGATGGTTGAGAACTATCATATTGTGTGGCTCACAGGTAGAATTTTGTTCCTCTTCTCTTTCCTTCAATTATTTTTCTTCATCGTCGCTTCTTTTTATCACCTTTACATTTACAGTTTTTTGTGCAAAATAGATCACTTCTTATTTTTAATCTCTATAGCAAAGGTTAGCAGCCAAGTGTGAAATCTAGCTTGTTTTATAGGAATTTTATAAGGTCTGTTATGATTTATGGTACAATGTTGCGTGGTTAACATAGTCAAAAAATGCATATGCATCTAAATGCATCAAGTTGATAACAGTAAATGCTGCAATTGATTGCTCATTGACTGAAGTCATGGAAAAAGTGTTACTTTTTCTTTTTGCAAATCCACATCATTCTATAGATCCAATTGGCACATGATGATGAGTGTGTTTGAACTTAACTCCCAGGCACATACATTTTTTTTACTTTTCTCAAAGATCTAGAATCCTTTATTTGTGATCTAAGATATTGGTTTCTGATTCAAGTCACAATTTTTTTTTTCTCTTCATTTTATCTCCTTTTCATATCTTTTCCGTTGATTTGTTGCAATTTCATCAAAATTTCATTGGAGACCTTTTTTGAAAGCTATAAATAAATTATCTTGCACGATACAGCTTCACTAATTGGTAGAGCTGGGGATTGTACCCCCAACTCTGGTGAGCTGGACATAAGGGCCTGACACTGGGCCACCCTAGAGGCTCATTAATGATTTTTTTGGTCTATACAGTTGGTTTGAACAGCCTTTTTGGGCTTTTTTGCCCTTCTTTTTTAAATTATTCTTTTGCATTTTTTTGCATTTTTTTTTTTATATAGGTAACGTCATTTCAATCTTCCTATTCTCCTTGTGTGAGTTTCCCATTTTTTGCTGGTTCAATGCTTTCTCCTACTCCCTCATAATCTCTCCTCTTGTGTCTAGAATGAATACATAGTAACTTTTTTTGCATCAATTTAGCTAACTATCCAAAGCTTCATGAATTTTGTAATAGCACCATGTGTTGAAAACTTAGACAGAGACTTACAGGAAGTAGGTTAGTGCATCATCTAATAGTAATTTTAGAACATGCAATTGTTTCTAGCTCTTTTTTGTTATTCCCATTTCAAAATTGTTTTTGGATTTAGATCATTGCTCTTATCTCTGTCATTGTAGGTAAGGAAGATGGAAGAAAGGCATGGAAATCTCCTACTGGACTATGTAAGTATCTTGAACCTAAAAGTTGTTAATTTGTTTTCCAGATAAAATACATTTATGCTTCCTAAAATAAGTTCATGCCACTTTGAGCCTCTAATATTAATTTTGTCCCTTAAATATTCAATTTGATTCAAATTAGTTTAATTTCAATTGGACATTTAAGCCTCTCCTATATATTTATTTCTCATCAATATATACATGCTATGTATATCTGTACATATGTAATAGATGCTATGTATACCTGACTAAAAAAAAAAATTGTGTTGGCACAATGAGGTTCATGATGGTAGGTATTCTTTAGTTTATTCAACTTTCCAACAACTGGCTTTATGATATTTTTCAAACTGTGTTGGCACAGGTCTGTTATGATTTATGGTACATAGGGGTGTTTTGGGAAGAGATAAAAAATCAGATTTTTAGATTTTTTATCTCCTCTTCTCTCACAGAAAAGCTGATTATAATCTGCTTATAATCAGCTTTTCACCAAAAATCAGATTATAACCATCTTCCCAAAACACCCCATAGTGTTGCGTGGTTAACATAGTCAAAAAATGCATATGCATCTAAATGCATCAAGTCGGTAACAGTAAATGTTGCAATTGATTGCTCATTGACTGAAGTCATGGAAAAAGTGTTACTTTTTCTTTTTGCAAATCCACATCATTCTATAGATCCAATTGGCACATGATGATGAGTGTGTTTGAACTTAACTCCCAGGCTCATACATTTTTTTATTTTTCTCAAAGATCTAGAACTCTTTATTTGTGATCTAAGATATTGGTTTCCGATTCAAGTCATAATTTTTTTTTTCCATTTTATCTCCTTTTCATATGTTTTCCATTGATTTGTTGCAATTTCATCAAAATTTCATTGGAGACCTTTTTTGAAAGCTATAAATAAATTATCTTGCACGATACAGCTTCACTAATTGGTAGAGCTGGGGATTGTACCCCCAACTCTGGTGAGTTGGGCATAAGGGCCTGACATTGGGCCACCCTAGAGGCTTATTAATGATTTGTTTTGTCTATACAGTTGGTGTGAACAACCTTTTTGGGCTTTTTTTCCCTTCTATTTTAAATTATTCTTTTGCATTTTTTTTATATATAGATAACGTCATTTCAATCTTCCTATTCTCCTTGTGTGAGTTTCCCATTTTTTGCTGGTTCAATGCTTTCTCCTACTCCCTCATAATCTCTCCTCTTGTGTCTAGAATGAATACATAGGAATTTTTTTGCATCAATTTAGCTAACTATCCAAAGCTTCGTGAATTTTGTAACAGTACCATGTGTTGAAAACTCAGACAGAGACTTACAGGAAGTATGTTAGTGCATAATCTAATAGTAATTTTAGAACATGCAATTGTTTCTAGTAGTTTTTTGTCGTTCCCATTTCGAAATTGTTTTTGGATTTGAATCATTGCTCTTATCTGTCGTTGCAGGTAAGGAAGATGGAAGAAAGTCATCGAAATCTCCTACTGGACCATGTAAGTATCTTTAACCTAAAAGTTGTTAATTTTTTTTCCAGATAAAATACGTTTATGCTTCCTAAAATAAGTTCATGCCACTTTCAGCCTCTAATTTTAATTTTGTCCTTTAAATATTCAATTTGATTCAAATTAGTTTAATTTCAATTGGACATTTCAACCTCTCCTATATATTTATTTCTCATCAATATATACATGCTATGTATATCTGTATTTATGTAATAGATGGTAGTCTGTAAGTGTTATATGATGTTAAGGGTCCTCTAACTATTTGAAAAAAATGCCTGACTAAAAAAAAACTGTGTTGGCACAATGAGGTTCATGATGGTAGGTATTCTTTAGTTTATTCAACTTTCCGACAACTGGCTTTATGATATTTTTCAAAGTTGTAAGTATTCTACATCTGCTTTAACAGCTGAGAAAGACAAGGAATTTTTTGAAGATAAGCTATCTTCCAGTGCAGCAACTCTTGATAATTTGCACAACCAAATGAAGACGTTGTCTTTGAGATTTGAGTCTTTAGAGGAAACTGTTGGAAATTGTAAGTTATCCTTATTTCCTATATCATAAAATGTTTTCAGATAATTTCCAACAATAAGAACTGTCGATGTTGCCAAACAGAAGCTTATCATAAATTTGTAAGCAAAGAACCAGGTATTTCCATTTGCTTCACTTCTTTTCAGAGTTATGAAATGTGTTTGAATTCTGAATGTAGGCAAAAGAGAGTTGAAAGAACTCAGCATTGAAAAAGAGGAGAGGGAGAAATATTTCAGAGATGAACAGTGCAAAACTGCCAATGTCATTGAGGAAAAAGGTAGCGTCTTCATTGACTGCTTCTGTTTATGGTTTGTTTCTGGACTGGCTACCCCATCAGGACTCAAATTACCTTGGTTCAAGACCAATTCATTGAAATAATGTATTAATGAGTAGCAAATTAAAGCTTGCATCCTAAAAAAGCTGCATGAAAACACTTTGAGGTTAACATACCTAATGGTTCACATCTTGCCTAGAGTAAGGTGCAGCCGAGGTCCATGCCTCACGTGACCACCTTTTCTTATTTGAGAAATTAATAGATTTGACCAAAATATGGGTTGTCATAATATCATTAACATTTGAAGACAATTTGAGCAGTTGTTGTAACAATAAGGAGTGTTATGTGAGTTGAATTGAGCTCGATTTCTATTACCAGTTTGCTGCTGCTGCCACCACGCTCTTCCTATATTAGTGATAGTAGTAATATCACACATTTAACTTAATGATTTATTTAATGAATTTTAATGCATTTGGAGTTTTACATAAGCTATTCCAATTGGAAACAGAGGCATACTTCTATACTCATGTGCTTGCAGAAGTGTTTTTACATGTGGGTTAGTGTCTAGGAGTTGTAAGTCTTATCACATGATAACAGCAATTGGCTTCTGATCTAAATTTTTATTAATAGACTTGCTTCTTGTTTTTCACACAGATGCTATGATCAAGCATTTGGAAGCAACTGTATCTACTACCAGATTGGATATGGAGAGCTTAAACTCAAATATGGAAGAGTTGCATGTTGGTTTGAAATTTAAGGAGGACGACAGTCAACGTTTGAGAATCTCGGAAGAGATCTAGGAGAAAGAAAAGAGTGATCTTCTAAAATCTGTGCAAGTGACATTGAATGAATTGACAAAAAAAAATGTAGATACCCCTCACGAGGATGGAGGACAAGGTGAGGATGAGGGACACGAAGAAGAGTTGGGAAGAGATGAAGATGATGATGATGAGGAAGATGAAGAAGAGTCGGGAACAGAAGATGTTGAAGACGGAGACGAATTTTCTAAGGAGCCTTGACCTTGGCCTTTTCATTGTTTTACTATGCTTAGACTAAATTGATAGTTGAATATGTTATGGGTTTTGTGGTTGTCCCAATTTGTTTATGAACACTTTTTGCTTACTTTTGGGAGCTGTCAAGGGGAAGCTATCCGTGACAGCCACATGGTGGTTTTGGGGTTGTTTTGAATTTTCGACCCCGAAACGCCCTTTTTCGACTAAGGTTAAGGCATTTTCGAGTCTAACTCCAAGCCTACGCGTCCTAATTATATTTTGACAGTTGTCACAAGTCTTATTTGTCAAGGGGAAGTTGTCCATGAGATCCACACGGTGGTTCGGGGGCTGTTTTGAATTTTCGCCCCCGGAATGCCCTCTTTCGACTAAGTTTAAGGCATTTTCAGGTCTAACTCCAAGCCTGCACGTACTAATTACATTCCGAAAGCTTTCACAAGTCCTATTTGTCAAGAGGAAGCTGTCTGTGAGATCCACACGGTGGTTTGGGGGCTGTTTTGAATTTTCGCCCCCGTAACGCCCCTCTTTTGACTAAGTTTAAGGCGTATTCGACTCTAACTCTCAACCTATGGGTCCGAATTACATGCCGTCAGTTGTTACAAGTCCTATTTTTCAAGAGGAAGCTGTCCGTGAGAGCCACATGATGGTTCGGGGGCTGTTTTGAATTTTTGACCCTGAAATGCCCTTTTTTGACCAAGTTTAAGGCGTTTTCGGGTCTAACTCCAAGCCTACGCGTCCTAATTACATTTCGTCAGTTGTCACAAGTCCTATTTATCAAGGAGAAGCTGTTCGTGAGAGCCACACCGTGGTTTGGGGGCTGTTTTGAATTTTCTACCCCGAAACGCCCTTTTTTGACTAAGTTTAAGGCATTTTCGAGTCTAGCTCCAAGCCTACGCATCCTAATTACATTGCGACAGTTGTCACAAGTCCTATTTGTCAAGAGGAAGCTATCCATGAGATCCGCACGGTGGTTCGGGGGCTGTTTTGAATTTTCGCCCTCGGAACGCCGTCTTTCGACTAAGTTTAAGGCATTTTCGGGTCTAACTCCAAGCCTACGCGTCCTAATTACATTCCGACAGTTGTCACAAGTCCTATTTGTCAAGGGGAAGCTGTTTGTGAGATCCACATGGTGGTTTGGGGGCTGTTTTGAATTTTTGCTCTCGGAACGCCCCTCATTCGACTAAGTTTAAGGCGTATTCGGCTCTAACTCCCAACCTATGGGTCCGAATTACATGCCGTCAGTTGTCACAAGTCCTATTTGTCAAGGGGAAGCTGTCCGTGAGAGCTACATGGTGGTTCAGGGGCTGTTTTGAATTTTCAACCCTGAAACGCCATTTTTTGACCAAGTTTAAGGCGTTTTCGGGTCTAACTCCAAGCCTACGCGTCCTAATTACATTCCGTCAGTTGTCACAAGTCCTATTTGTCAAGGGGCAGCTATCCGTGAGAGCCACACGGTGGTTCGGGGGCTGTGTTGAATTTTCGCCCCCGGAATGCCCTCTTTCAACTAAGTTTAAGGTGTATTCGGCTCTAACTCCCAACCTATGGGTCCGAATTACATGCTGTCAGTTGTCACAAGTCCTATTTGTCAGGGGAAAGCTAGTTTATGGGTCCGTATCAGATTTCATAGCACAAAAGGTTTTTATTGCAATTATGACTTACAGTCTTTCGCATAACTGGATCATGATAGTGAAGTTGCAAACTATTTTCATGGATCCCATCTAAAATTAAATTGCAGTCATCGCTGGATAGATGGAAATCATTGAACAGTCAAGATAGATAACCTTTCACTAGAAATGATGAAAGAAAAAATGAAAGTTTTAACTGGAGTTCTTAACCTACCGGTTAGAAATCATGAAGTGCAGAAAGTCAAATTCATTGGAGGTGCTGCTGCAACCACTAGCTGTCTTCCTTTCTCGTTTTACATTTCTCTTTTGAAAAATCTATCCAGGAAAAAAAAAATAGTAATAGTAATAAAAAGAGAATTTATATGCAAATTGATAATGCCAAAAATGAAAATTAAACAGTTTAACAGATTATTGTTTTACCTCTGTCCATATGTCAAAAACACTTTTTGAGGTGTCCTTCCGGCCAACCATCTGAGAACTGATCTCCAACTAAGAACCAATAAACCATGCAAATTATGTTTGCAGGAGATCAATCAAGAGAATAAACATGTATGAAGAAAAATCCCAAGAAACTTTTCATGAGAAAGACTTGATCTTTGTCGAATGGCATTCTTTCTTTAAGTGTCAATTACCATTTGAATGCTTCTTCCTTATTTTTGTTATCTTTCTATATAACTACTAGCCTTTTTATTCAAGAAACCTTCAAGGAGGGAAGAAAAATTTATTCACAAGGTTGATATGCCTTTGTGGAGGAGCTATTACTCACCGGTATACTCTGCAAGTGCAGTAAGTGCAATGGAACTTGCCTTTAGTCCTTCCCTGTTACATATATACTTGAGCCTACAGTAACCATTTTTCAACAAATCAGGCTGCATAATTGCAATCACAAAAAGGTGACAATTCAAATACAGTAGGGGACAATCATCAAAAATACACCCAAGCCGTGATCAATAGACATGTTCAAACCACACCCTCCATGCCTTTCTATGCCTCTTCCCAACCCGACCCCCTCTCCAACTATGAAGTACACGCACAACACTCCCTGGCTGCACCCAAACCATGCTAAACACAGATGGAGCTAGTAACTATAATTGCATTACAATCCATTTTTTTAAAAAATATATACAAATATATATACATATATTACATGAGTATATTCGGGCTCAAAATCTGATATCAAGATTTATTTTAGTATTTTGTGTGTGTGTGTGTGTGTGTGTGTGTGTGTGTGTGTCGGGGGGTGGTTTGAGGGGGCAATTTTTCTAATCATAATAACTCACACACCACAACCACATGTTGCTAAAGAAGTCTAAACCCATTCAATACCTCCAAAGGGCCGCACCCAAAAGTCAAAGCATCTCTCAACAGTAAGTAATATATATGAAAATTTAGATAGCCTGACCTTTCACTTGCACATACAATTAAAACTGCAAACAACCTAAGTTCCAAGTTAAACCTCTAAATATACTAGAAACAAGCTAACTATCCCAATTAGTTACAATAACCCACATTGTCATGCAACGGGTAACAAACAAGAAAACTCACTTAAAAAAATTAGTCATGATGATATTATTTGAATTCATCGATCCTACTTATATATTCAAGATCACCTATTCAAACTTCCAACATGGAATGGGATTGTTACACTTCCTCTAATTAGAAAGCCTAGAGGGCATAGGCCCTAGAACGTTAGGCTGAGACTGAAGCTTATGGATGCTCTCTAGGACAAGATTATGGGCAAAATCTCTTGATCAAAATTTTGACCAATTCAAATTCAGCTGACTTATTTGAATTCAAATTTTTGCCAAAATATTGGTTTTACTCTAACACTGATGCTTTCTTTGTCATTTCTTTTTCTTGTTCACCAAAATAAACAAAAAACTAAACAGTAGTGTGTTCATACCAAATAAACAAACAAATAAATAACTAGTAGATGGAATATAACAACCAAATAAATACAAACAAATAAATATTAATGAATTGAACATTGAAAATTCTATTCTTCACTCTCAAAACAAGATCATAATATGCCCCACTATGGTTAGGAATACATACCTTTCTTCAAAGGAGTTAAAAAAGGATCTATGCGCGGGTCGAAATGTCCTCAAAAATGAAAAAGAATTTCTTGTTTGCTCACCATGGTAGACAGATATCTCAAAATCACCAATCCAAAACCTTCATCTCATGCTAATGTTTGACATTTCCATTACGCCCATAGTTCTGCAGCAAGTGTAAAAGCCTGGCATACATTTTGAAGGAAGACAACTAACTAAACTTTTCATTACACTTAAAATCCTGAAATATAGTCTAACCCAATGAAATCAATTGTGATTGCATAGCAAGTAGTCCCTGTCCTTATCTGATATGCTGATAAAATCAATGACATTCTGGTGACAAGGATCATTGCTGTGGTGTTGGCTGCCATTGCTTTTTAGGCTCACATAAGAACACGAATTCCAAGTTCCTTTACCCGAAAAGCTTCTCTTGCATCCACCGAGACATCCACTTCATCATCATCTTCCATTAACTGATTCAAAATCTTTCCTATGAATGCTGGTATATACATCCACTGCAGTCCTTTGCTCTTCCCAACTACATTGGCACCACTCAATACACTTCAAAAGGCCAGATGTTCACATCTTCAGTTCACATGACCAGCACATAGAAAACACATACATTCAGATTAGCGGTGAAGGAACAGTAAAAGACATTAAGGATTCCCTATTCTTCTTGCTAACCAGTTGGGAATCTCACTTTGGGAAGAAATATGCTTAAATATCACATTGATACAGTTCCTCTGCAATGGAATTGACAACTTTAACTACTAACTGAACACAGACAACATAATGAGAGAGAGAGAGAGAGAGCACTTACTGGAGCTTTCTTTTTGTACATGTTGCTTCACTGAACAGTTCCGGTGTAATTATTGTCGTGGATTCCAACTTAGCCAAAGTGAATTTGTGATAATTTCAGTGCATGTCTGCAATTAAGTTGAAAAATAGCCTCAACCACTTGGCTGCAATAATGTTTCACTTCCACATATAGACCATGTTAGGCATGGATTCCAACTCAACCCTTTAGATTCAAATCTTGCAACAAGGATAGAATACCAAGAGCCCCCGAGATAGCATGACAACATTATTTGCAGTTCACATGATGCATGCTTCCTAACCAGTATCATGAAGAAGGCCAATAAAGTTCATACCGCAGTTTAAACCATCCAATGATCAAGTGAGTAATCAATTTGTTCCATCTGCATGAAGCACTTTGAACGATTCCATCTTGCCCAAGTCAGGGGGCAGCCTATCCAGCATTGAGCATCCACTAAGAATGAGTTCAAGGGATTTGACCAAAAAAAACTTTCTTTGGAAGCTTCCTTAGATTTTTACAGCCTTCAAGATTCAACAAAACAAGGGTCCCTAATTCCCCAATTGATTCGTGAATCCCAACCAAATTTATGCAATATTTAAGGATCAGTCTCTCAAGATTAGAGAGCTATGAGAAGTTAGGGGAATTGGTAAGGCTATAGGAATAACTGAGATCAAGGATTTTCAATGATCTGAGCAATTGTCAGAAAAAAGTAAGAAATCAGTCACTACAAGAATTCATATGGATCCCAAAAATAAAATAAAAATAAAAATAATAAAATCAATAGAAAACAAGATTAAAAAAAATTGAATCATACCTTGGTTCTCTTCCAGAGTTGTTCCAAGCTACTATTTTGCATTTCAAGGGCAAACAGGCTATCCAAAGTAAAATCATTTGGTATAGATTTTAAAGGGAATCCATGCCAACACAACCATCTTAACTTCTTAGGAAATTTTTGATATCCGCCACTAAGTCTTACATTATTAAGCTGAAGTAGTCTTGAAGTGTGCATCTGTGAACATGCATCAGTTTTCAAATCATCTTCATCTGATTCTGAAAATGATTCTATGAAGGCATGAATAACACAGAGAAAAGAGAATAAGCCTCGGCGACGTCGCTTCAATGAATTGCCTTCGTTAAACATTGTATGTTCTGCAGCAAAATCTTCATTTTGTTATTGTGCACCGCTTGCACTCTTGGCTGGCATATCTTCTAAGTTGAGGCTAAGGCCTTCAATTGTTGCTGTTCCCTGATAAAGAAAAGTTGGAAAAATAGTCACTACAATGAAGAGAGAGAGAGAGAGAGAGAGAGAGAAGCATAATTCTTATAGTTTTACCCCTCAACACATTGAAGGCATCCTTATGACACCACACTCTGTTGCGCTTTCCAGGTTCCTTTTGTGATTCCCGGCGAACAATTTCCCTACCCATGTCTCTAAGCACTTAGTGCATTATCAGCTTATTGTTATCTTTATTAACTTCTATGAGACCTCTATGAGTGAGATTTTGAATACCAATTGTTATGGAGAAATCACATTCCTCTAGTATTTTAACTGTGTAATCTTTGTCCTTTCCAACAAAGAAACAAGCAATATCAAGGAATAAATTTTTCTCATGATCATCTAAAGAATTATAACTTATTTTAAGCACATTATGAATTTTCTCGGGAAAATGTGTTCTTAATTTTGCTAATGCACTTTCTCTCCACATCAATAGTTTCACCAGACATAGAAGAGCCCAAGACTTCTAGAGCTAGCGGAAAGCCACCACAGTGGTGCATTATCCTTTTTGAGTGCTCCATGTAAGCTTCAATAGGTTTGTCTTGTCCAAAGGCATGTCGGCTGAAGAGACAGAGTGCTTCATCATCATTCAATTCCTTAACCACATACGACTTGAACACTTCATCAGCCTTTAGCAATTGCACATGTCTAGTAGTTATCATAATCTTACTTCCTGGATGAAGCCAATCTCTCATCCCCAATAATGCATTTACTTGGTCCAAATCATCAACATCATCAAGAACAACTAGAACTCTTTTACAGCACATAGCATCTTTAATCTTATTGATTCCCTCAGCAACACAGTATATTCTTTCCTTATTCCACTTTAGAATATCTGAAACAAGTTGTCTTTGCAAACAACCCAAACCATTAGGTTGTTTTGCAGTTTGTCTAATATTTGCAAGAAAACTGCTACCTTCAAATTTGTCGAAGTTTTGGTTATAAACAATTTTTGCAATGGTTGTCTTCCCTATTCCACCCATCTCATAGATCACCATTACGCTGACATTGTTCAACCCACCTTGGAACCACAGATTAATGTCTTTTACATGAGAATCTATTCTAGTTTGATAGAGGGTAACACTTAAGACCGTGAAATCCAATTTACTCACAATCTCCTGAACAATTATTTGGATAAACTTTGACTTATGCCTGCACATTGCATTCAAAATAGAAACTAACCGAATTAAGCATGTCATGAACTTAGATGAGATGATAATTTTTGGGATTATTATAATTAAGAGAGTAAATTATACATCATAAAAGGTGGGGGGGGGGAGGAAAGGTTGTCTGCCTACTACCTCTCCTAAAACCTACAATAAGTGGGAGCCTTGAGCGCTGGGAACAAACTTTTCTTTTCTTTTTAAAAGGTCTCCATGGTTAATTTAACCCTATAACTGCACCAGAAAGATCTTCTAGGAATTTTAGCATTTGGATTGGCGAAATGTTAGTTGTAAATTGCTATAAGATTTTACGGGTTTGTAATGGCAGTAAGACAGGCTTGGATTAACCAGTCCAAGTCCAAATCCAACCAAGTATCTCAATGTAAAAGAGAACCTATTTTTAATATAGAGGAAGGGAGAGAGAGGGAGAGAGAGAGAGAGAGAGAGAGAGAGAGAGAGACCGAGATACACAGGGATTGATAGAGAGATCGGCAGAGAGAGAGAGACTGAGATCGACAGAGATCGACAGAGAGAGATCGGCAAAGAGAGAATCGAGATCGACAGAGAGAGACCAAGATCGACGGAGATCGACAGAGAAGAGACAGAGATTGACGGAGAGAGACTAAGATCGATAGAGAGAGAGAGAAAAAAAAAACCTGCAGCAGCGGCGGTGGTGATTTGCGGCGGTGGCGATGTGCGACGGTGGCGTGCGACGACGGTGAGCAACGGTGGCCAGCGATGGTTGGGTGGTGAGCTGAGGTGAGGTTTGGTGGTAATTGTTGTGTGTGTGTGAGAGACAGAACATAGAAAGCGTTGGTGGTAACTATTTAGTGGTTGTCCCAATTTGTTTATGAACACTTTCAAATGTTACTCCTTTTGTGAAATAATTTTTTTCATAAAATTTATATCTTTTATTGGAACTTACATCTTTTGCGAAAACGAAATTTACACATTTTGTGAAGTCACTTACATCTTTTATGAAATAACTTACACTATTTTTGAAAAGTTACACCTTTTGTGTAATAATTTCTTTCATAAAATTTACACATTTTGGCTAAAACTTATACCTTTTCGTGAAAATACTTACACCTTTTTTGAAATGTTACTCATTTTTTGAAATGTTACTCCTTTCGTGAAATAATTTTTTTCATAAAATTTACACCTTTTGTGAAAACGAAACTTACACCTTTTGTGAAGTCACTTACATCTTTTGTGAAAAAACTTACACTATTTCTGAAAAGTTACGCCTTTTGTGAAATAATTTCTTTCATAAAATTTTCACCTTTTGCTAAAATTTACACATTTTCTGAAAATTTATACCTTTTCGTGGAAATACTTACACATTTTCTGAAAAGTTACTCCTTCTGTGAAATAAATTTTTTCATAAAATTTACACTTTTTTTTTAAACTTACACATTTTGTGAAAACCAAACTTAAACCTTTTGTGAAGTCACTTACATATTTTGTGAAATGACTTACATTAATTCTGAAAAGTTATGCCTTTTGTGAAAAAAAAAAAAAAAAATCATAAAATTTACACATTTTGCTAAAACTTACACATTTTCATGAAAATACTTACACCGTTTCTGAAAAGTTACTCCTTTTGTAAAATAATTTTTTTCATAAAATTTATACATTTTATTGGAACTTACACTTTTTGTGAAAACGAAACTTACACTTTTTGTGAAAGTCACTTACATCGTTTGTGAAATAACTTACACTAATTCTGAAAAGTTACGCCTTTTGTGAAATAATTTCTTTCATAAAATTTACACATTTTGCTAAAACTTACACATTTTTTGAAAATTTACACCTTTTCATGGAAGTACTTACATCTTTTCTGAAAAGTTACTCCATTTATGAAATCATTTTTTTCATAAAATTTACACCTTTTGTTGAAACTTATTTCACAAATGGAGTAACTTTTCAGAAAAGATGTAAGTACTTCCACGAAAAGGTGTAAATTTTACCAAAAGATGTAAATTTTATGATTTTTTTTTTTCACAAAAGGTGTAACTTTTCAGAATTAGTGTAAGTTATTTCACAAAAGATGTAAGTGACTTCAGAAAAGGTTTAAGTTTGGTTTTCACAAAAGGTGTAAGTTCCAAGAAAAAGTGTAAATTTTATGAAAAAAATTATTTCACAAAAGGAGTAACTTTTCAGAAAATGTGTAAGTATTTCCATGAAAAGGTATAAATTTTCAGAAAATGTGAAAGTTTTAGCAAAAGGTGTAAATTTTATGAAAGAAATTATTACACAAAAGATGTAACTTTTCAGAAATAGTGTAAGTTTTTTCACAAAAGATGTAAGTGACTTCACAAAAGGTTTAAGTTTGGTTTTCACAAAAGGTGTAAATTTTATGAAAAAAATTATTTCACAAAAGGAGTAACATTTCAAAAAATGTGTAAGTATTTTCACGAAAATGTGTAAATTTTCAGAAAAGGTAAGTTTTTACAAAGGTGTAAATTTTATGAAAGAAATTATTTCACAAAAGGTGTAACTTTTCAGAAATAGTGTAAGTTATTTCACAAAAGATGTAACTGACTTCACAAAAGGTGTAAGTTTCGTTTTCACAAAAGGTGTAAGTTTCAATAAAATGTGTAAATTTTATGAAAAAAATTATTTCACAAAAGGAGTAACATTTCACAAAAGGAGTAACATTTCAAAAAAGGTGTAAGTTTTACCATATGAAATTTTTTAACATATGGTGTAACTTTTTCACAAAAGGAGTAAGTGTCCACAAAAGGCATAAGTAATTTCACAAAAGGCGTAAGTTCTCAGAAAAGGTGTAAGTAATTTCACAAAAAAAGCGTAAGTTCTCAGAAAAGGTATAAGTTTTCACAAAAGGCTTAAGTTTTCATAAAAAACGTAAGTTTTCCCAAAGGATGTAAGTTTTCAAAAATCACTTGCGCCTTTTTTTGAAATTACTTACGCCTTTTGTGAAAATTTACGTTTTTGTGAAATTATTTACACATTTTTGTGACAATTTACACCTTTAGTCATATAATATATTATTTGATTAATTTACTTGGAAAGTGACCTGCTTAGCAGGTCACCAATGTGTAAATTTTCAAATATTTTGATATAACTCAATACATAGAAAGGTGTAAATGCAAAATACAAAGGGTGTAAGTGCCTTGCATACCATATGCAAGGCACACCTAAGAAAGGTCCTAATTATAATCATATAATGGCAAGTGAATTCAATTTGATAAACAAATAATATTCATCTAGTTAAGACCAACCCAACATCATTTATCTCTGAAAAGGCAATATTTCAAAATTGTAAGAACAACAACCCGTCTCACCAAATTCATCAATTTACCCAAAAGAAATGAAGTTCTTGTTAAGAGTTATCATTGACTCTTTTAGAATTATCAAGGCCATCAACCATACATGTTAAATAATCTAGAAGATTTCAGAAAGATCTAGAAGGCTCTGGAAAGATTTTGAGAAATTTGAAAAATTCTAGAACATTCTATAAGGTTCCTCAACATTAGAGTTTGGAGAATTTAGAGAAATCTGGAAGGTTTCAAAAGATTTTAGAGTATTTAAGAGACACTACAAAAAATTAAGGTTTTAGACACCAAAATTTGAGGGCAAAATTATTTTTTAGGAACCACATATTTTTGTTCTGAAAAGTGTCGTTATTATAGTTTTAGCAACGAAAATTGAAAATTAGTGATGAATTATTATCTTTTTGGGGACCAAATTTTTTATCTCAAAAAATTAACATTTTTTAGACCAAATTATTTTGTCCCTAAAAGTGTATTTATTAGTGACATTTTCAAAATTTTGTCGCTAAAAGTCTTATTTTTGATTTTTCAAGACAACTTTTTAGCAACTATCCTCAAGACGAAAGAAATTGGTCCCTAAATATCTTTTGCAACAAAATTTTCACTTTTAGTGACTAAAAAATTTGATCTCTAAAACTCTTATATGTTGTGATGAGAAGTATAGAAAACTCTACTACATGCTTGAATAATTTAGAAAATTCTAAAGCATAGTGAAAAGTATGAGTGTATACTTGAATATTTTAGAGGCTTAATAATAACATGTGAATCAAAATGATAATAGCCATCCATTGAGGAGATTGATGGCTATATATAAAGGGAACTAACCCTTTTGGAAGGCATAAAGTGGAGTCAAGGACTCAAGTGTGAATAATTCAAAGTGAGGTGTCCTTGAAAGTTTCCTTTATATATTTGAGTATATGTTTGTATTTAATAAAGATTCACTTTTGTGAAATCCGTTGTGTCCCAAATCAACAGTTTATTTAGGCTAAACCCAAAAGCCCTGTATACATCTTGGAAAATAATTGAGAAAATATCCAAACCCTACTCACCTATTGTCAAGCCTTCAATTGAAGAAATGGAAAAACTGAAAAACCCACCAAAGCAATAACTAGCCATATAAATGTTGCACCACTAACAATAGACAAATTGTGAAAAATGGCTAAATAATTATACAATGTAAGTATAATATAGTTTTTCCAATTTTAAAAAATAGAAAAACAAAACTATATTCTCAAAAGTTTAAAAAATACCAAATAAATTATAAAAATATTTCAAAATTTTCATTCAATCCTAAAAAGGAAAAATACATCAATGAAAATAGTAAAAATAACCCATATAAATAGTTTAAGGAGCATCGCTCTATACACCGAATTTATTCAACTTGAATTTGCCTGAATGAGACTCTTCTTGATAAGAGTTTCCCTTTTTGGAAACTTGCAGAAGACTATTTGCGGGAAGAGTCTCATTCGAGCAAATTCAGGCTGAACAAATTCGGTGGATGAATCATTAATCTAGTTTAAGATATGAGGTAATTAGATTTTTGATAGCAACAACTTAATGTTTTTGTGTCCTCGTTAAGTTTTATCAAGTTCTATCAGCTTTGATTCAACAAGAAAGTTTATGAATTTCTTGCTTCATGTAGTAATCCTTTCTGTCCATTTGGTGAGAAGAGGATTGATTGACTTCTCTTTCTTTTTAGTACACAGACTAACATATAACTGAAATACTTGATTTCGACAAACCCGTGATGGGTATTTTTACAGTGCATCGATGAAACCTTCTTGAAAAGCTCAAGCGAGCTAGTCTTCCACATATTCTGAAGTATCCCCAATCTGTAGCACAGAAGAACGATGCTTTAGTCTTCTTATATGACCCATAAATGATATGGCATTTGCAAAGTGAATATCACATCTATTACAATAAGCATTCGGACTGTTTGTCATGTTTGAGTGATGGGTTGGGCTTCTTGATATTTAAGAAAATACAAGGCTGACACAAGATTACACAATGAGGGAGAGAGATTAGAGTAGGAGAGAGAAAGAAACAAAGGAAAGAGAAAGGGAGCTTTCAAGAAAGACTACTCGCTGACATAGAAATTTTGCACAGAGAGAGAGAGAGAGAGAGAGAGTGAGTGAAAGGGAATGAGCCTTTATATAGGCTTCAATAGACGTTCACCATGTTTGTTTGGCTTTTTGGGAGGGGGATTTGACTAATAGTCTGAGGAAATTAGGTGCCTGCACGCCTGATCATGTGATGACGAAAAATGTGGGGAATGTTTGAGGTGTCCACATGCCCAATCATGTGAAGAAGATAAATTTGGAAAGTGTGAGGTGCCCACTAGTCCATCCGTGTGAGGACGGAGAGTGTGGAATGGTTTGGAAACATTTCATATTCTTCTACATATATATATATACTCATGTGGATTTGTTTGAATAAAAGTCTTGGAGCAACAGATTTTGAGATTACAAATGATTATATCAAATGTTTATATATACCTTGTTAAATGTATTTTCTACTAGGCATTAGTTCATTCCTATCATAACAAACATTTCAAGTTATGACGATATACCTCCACTCAATTAGGAATTGCTGGAGATCTTGATGGACCACGAAAATTTTATTTTGGATGTTTTGCGTGATTATAGCCACTGGGGTTATGTGTTTGGAATAGAAATTCCACTTATGTGTGCAATCAAAGCCCTAGCCTTGAAAGGTGTAAATCCTCTTTGGGCATTTTGTTGTATCTCCTTTATTTCTTGAACTATAATGTATTGTTATTGTGATCGCTAATGTTGTAAATTGAAAATGTAACTTCTATGAGAAAGATAAACACTGGACTTATGAAATAGTTGTACTTTAATTAATTTTCTATAATTCTTCTTTATACTTTGAAATTGGAGATTAATAAAGGATGGCAATTATAAATTGGTTTAAAATATTGGGGCGTTACAAGGGGTATTTGTACGCATGGAAAATTTCAACCAATTACAAATTGCCATGTACTACAAAGGCCTACAAAATATGGCATAATTATTAGGAAATTAAATCTTGCCACGTGTCTAATTGGTCTCAAATCAAGATTACATGATGGTCAAATTAAATATTGACATGTGTTAAAACGATGTAGTAAGTTTTTGAGTAATCAAATTAAGTCATAGTGATGGTGTGACACCCCAAAATATATTTATTTAATCTTTGAAAAAAAAGTGAAATTAGAACATTTTTTTTGGACCGTAGTAGAATATAGGGAACTTGTACAAATTGTTGCTTCAGAAACCATGTGGGATGCTGTAGACACCCCATTTTTGACCGACCTTAAGACTCAGACGTCATCGATTGAGCGCTCGGTGATTGTGCATGTTGTGCTCATTCTTAGGTTTCGGAGTTTTTGACTGAGTGCCTTGCCTCCGGGCCCCTGAACGCTTTGTGCTTTGGCTCGGTTTGTGGACCAAGCCTTGTTTCTCTTCCCTGGAGGGAGGGAGTGGTCTGTAGACCACCTCTTTGTGGTCGTAGACCACTTTTCATGGTCGTAGACCGCTTTTCTCGCTTGGAGACTAGTTTCCGATTTTCGGAGTCTTCGGTCGCGCGCCTTGTCTCGAGACTGCTTAACGTTCTCCGTTTGGCTTGGTTTTTGAACCATGCCTTGTTGCCTCTGCCTAAAGGGACATTGTGGTCTGGGAGACCACTTTTGTGGTCGTAGACCACTTTTGATGCCCGTAGACCAGTTTTCGAGGCTCTCGGCTGCGCGCCTTGCCTCCCGGACTCTCGTCTTGCATCCGTTTTGGTTTGTTTTTTGTACAAACCTTGTTTTACTTGTTTGGAAGGTGGTACAAGGATGGGAGACCAGTTCTTCCCCTTGGAAACCACTTTTCTTCCTGCCAGCCAGTTTTCTGGTCGGATAATTGGTTTTCTTGGTCTTTGGGCCACCTTTTTTGGTCGGCCACCACACCATTGGCTTTCTTTCAATGTGCAGACCATCTCCCACCATGGCCGACCACTTGCCTCCATGGCCGACCACTTTCACTGGTCGGCCGACAAGTGGAAGTAGCTAGCCGACCACCTCAAGTGGTCGGGTGCTTTTCATCACCTTTTTGGAGATATTTTCTTACCAGCTGTGCCAGCTGGAAGGCACAGAAGCCATCCTCCATACACGTGTATGAAGGGATGGCTTTAAGCCCTTAGCTTCCTCAAGAAGCTTGACCTTTATTTTTCTATATAAGGGAGCCTCCTCCCTCATGCCTTAGGTTCAGAAATTTGTGGCTGGAGCTATAGATATACACTTGTCTCTATATTTCCTTGTTTGTTCTTGTTTTGTTCCTTAAAGTGCTTATTCTTCATACTATTGCACACAAACACACACTAAAACACCATCCTTTTGTTGCTGAGGCTCTTTGAGGTTGGTTTTGGAGTTTTTGGATTGGTTTGAGCTCAAAGAAGTTGCTTGAGTTGCAGCTTTAAAGGTGTTCTTCAAGGGTGAGCTTCTAACCCTTAAAACCCTTATTTTGGTTTAAGCTTTTGAACCTATTTTCATGGTGTTTTAGACTTAACTTTTTACTGCAAAAAGTTCTGTTTTTCAGTCCTTAACATGTTTGTTTAAGGTCACTTTTGCATTGGGGGTGGCCTACCCCCTCTTAGGCCTTATTTGGCCTTATTCTTGTGCCTTCTTTTTAAGCTATTGGGACCACCTTGTTTTGGCCTTCTCACCACTGAAACTCAGAGGAATTTCAGTGGTGGAAATGGTGTTTTAAGGTCCCAAATAGGAGAGGGTCATCCCCTCTCCTTGTGTTTTGAATGCTTGCTTTGAATGCCTCATGTTTGAGCATGTTTGTTAAGTTTGTGTTGGCCACATCTCAGCCTATTTTAGGCCTTATTTTGTCATGGCATGCCACTGTTTTTACTTGGTTTTGTCATCTCTTGCATGCCTTATACACTTGTAGTGTATTTCTCACAAACTAGTCTTGTATGCTTCATGAAGTAGCATGTCATTCTAGCTTGTTTTGAGTCCATCTCAGCATGTTCTTGGTGTTGTTTTACCATTTCATACCTCTGTTAAGGTTTGGTTTGATAGCCCCATGCATGCTCCATGCACTTGTAGTGCATTTCCATGAACTAGCCTAATGTGTATCACGAAGTAGCATGTCATTCTAGCATGATTTTGGCTTAACTCTAAGAAGCTTTTGTCCATGTTTTAGCATGCTCCAGCTCTGATTTGTGTTGATTTGGTCATGCATGCCATGTTTTGTATAGCTATAGTGCATTCCTAGCTTGTTAGCTTTGTGTATCAAGTCCACTAGCATGCATTGCTTGGACTATTTTCATGATTTGGCATCATTTTATATGTGATTTCAGAGCATGTTTCATTGCCATGCATTCACATCTTTCACTTATTCCATGTGTTGGAGGGTTGGTCCTTTATGCCTTAAACATGAGCCATTGCGTATGCCTTCATGCCTAAGCTTGCGAGCTATCATTTTTGTGTGTTTTTGGGGTTATTTTGCCATGATATAACTCTAATTTTTGTTGGCAAAGCCATCTCATGCTTGGTCTTGGTAGGTGTAGTGTAATCCTCCCTATTTGCCTTGCATATTCCATGCTTCATGCCTTCATGCTAGCTTATTTTGGCTTCCTTCCATACATGTTTTAGACTCATTTTGACATGTTCTAGGACTGTTTTGGGTTGCCCTAGACATATGCTTCATGTTTTGCATAGTTGTAGTACAAGTGCCTATGCTAGCTTTGAGTTTTGAGCACCATAGCATGCTTCATTTGTGTTGTGTACATGATTTGGCATCATTTAACATGACATTTCAGAGCATTTAGGACTGCTATGTTCCTATTTCTTTCACCCTTTGAGTGCCTCTAAGGGTTGTACATTGTTGCCTAGTTTGTGGCCTAGCTTGTATGCTTGCTTGCTTAGACCTTTGAGCTCCTATCTTGGCATGTTTTGGTCATTGTTTTGACCTACTTGAGCTCTGTTTGTGGCTGGTTTAGTCATTTGTGCCATGTATTGGATGTCTCTTTTGTAGTCCTCTTTGCTAGCTTTATGCTTTAAGGACCCTTGCATGCTTTACTTGTATTGTTTGAGTGATTTGGCATCATTTTATACCTTATTTCAGAGCTTCGAGTGTTGTTACACTCCCATGTTTATCACTTCTTGAGCACTCTTGAGAGTTGTACTCTTAGGCCTAGTTGATAGGCCAATGCATGGGCATGATTGCCTTGCCCTTTTGTGCCTTAGTTTCATCCTTATGGCGACTGTTTTGGGCATGACTGAGGTCTATCCATATTCGGTTTAAGTCCATTGAGCATTGTGCATGCCATGTTACATTGCATTGTGTATGTCATGTTGTTTGCATTGTGTATGCCATATTGTTGTTTGCATGCTCATGTTATTTGCATGCTTATGTTGCATTGCATTACGACTAGCATATTTGTCCCTTGCATGTTGTTTTCATGCTTGTCCCTTGCATGTTGCTTGCATGCTTGTTTTATTGTATTGCATGTTTGCATGCTTGATGTTGCATTGCATTGTGTATGCCATGTTATTTGTTGCATTTTGTTTGGAATAGGTGTTAGTCCAAACACGAGAAACGAGGGACGTTTCATACTTGAAGTGATGAAACGTGCCTCAATTCTCGGTCACCGACGCTCTTGATCATACATGATAGAGTTCTAGGCTTTATGTGTTTATTTGTGCATTCATTTTATATTGAATTGTGCAATTTGGCTTCTCGGCCATCATGCATTGAAATGCGCGATTGGTGGCCCGAGGGTCGAGAACTACACTCCCTTGAGATCATGAAATGATAGAGAGGGTGGTTGTGCACACATACCTTACAAATACATTGCCATGCCCTTTCTTGCTCTCTGTTGCAGCAAACTGGAGTCTGGCAGCAACAACTGGTCGGCCAACCAGAAAAAGTGGCTGGCCGACCACTTTTTCTAGTCTACAGCAAATAAAAGTGGTCGGCAGGTGGTTGGCTACTCCAGAAAGTGGTCGGCCACCCTTCCACAGGTTCCCATGGTGGAGTTGAAGCTTTGTGGAGCTTGGTGCAGTGTTCCGAGAACAGTTGCAAACAGAGGCAAATCAGGGCATCGCGTTGGATTTCCGAACGAGGCGACCGAGCATGCATGCACTCTTCATCTCGAGAACCTCCTGTTTTACTGCTTTACTTAGCTAATTTGCTTAGCTAGTTTATGCTTTAGGTTTTGTACCTAAGTAGTTAATGCGTTTAGCTGCTTATTTGTTTTGTAATAATTAGTTGTAGCTAGTTATTCAATTTGTAATAATTAGTTTAATTAGCTTAGATTAGCTAGTTAGCTTCTTATTCGGACCCTCCGTCGAGAGGGCCAACTGTTGTAATAAGCATGCGTGTGTGTGATGCATGTCTTCCAATCCCCATTTCTTTCTCCCTTTTACTTAACCGCTTACGATTGGTAGTTTTAGGGCATATTTTGTTTAGCATACCTTATGCTTGCATGCGTGCATCCATTCATCTGTATTGCATGCACTAGGCTCGGCGCATCATACTAACTGCATTGTATTTCAATACACTTTCTTGAATATGTGTTCAACAGCATGTTATCAAATTGCATTTCACATGACATCTTAGGATAGCCGAGCTTATTTTAGTTGCATTCTTGCATGTGTTGCATTAGCCATCTTAACATGAACTAGAATCATGCATGATTTCTAACTAGTTCTCTGTTTTATCTCGGAGTACACTGTGAGTGTTTACACTTTAGCATACTGCATGAGATGTACTTGTTGCTATGTTAGCATGCTTGCCATGAGGTTAACTGCTTATGTGATTAACTGCCTGAATGCCTGTGGGTGAAGGTTGGATTACTTGAATTGGAACAATTCATTGAAATCCGTGACTTTAGCCTACTTGCGAGTAGCAAACTTCAAACCATTTTCAAACAAACGAACATGCAATGTTTTGTTCCAACTTAGGCGATCTAGTCTATACTTGTATGTTGTGCGCATCACATAGTAATTCTATCACATAGTAATTCTAGGTTAATAACCGGAATAAGAACACATGTGTTTTCAAAAACAACATATCATGTTAGTAAAGGCCGATCTTTGATCGGGCGAGCGGGGGTGCTCATTGCATGACCTTCCCCTCTCGTACCCAAGTTCCCGAGCTGAGGCAACTTTGGTGATGATGGACACATGGCCTTAGGCACGAGTCAGGGTTTCCTAAATTCCCCCAAAACAAAATATTTAGGTGGCGACTCTGTATCTAGCAAAGCAGTCCATGTTTGGCACTTATTTATAAAAATCAGTTTTCCAAAACGATTTGTCGGATTTGGACTCTTTGGTGATTTATCGGTCTCACATTGCACTTTGTGAGATTAGATTCAGAACCGTGACACGAGTCCGAACTTGTAGTAGCTCAGAACAAACGAAATTCGCGCCCTCGCGCGCGGAGCTCGTGAGTTGCCGGGGCGGTCTACAGCTTCTGGCAACTTTGCTGGGGACTTAGAAAACTTGACTCGAACTCATGATATCTTGTTTTGACTACACTTATGTGTCTCTTTGCATTGCATGTGCATTGGTGCGCCTAAGATACCGTGTTTGCCGTCTGCTATTCCTGAACAATTTGCCTGAGGCTGTATGCGATAAAGGTTGACCGATTACAGGCTCTACCACGATGGGAACACAAACCCCAGTTGTTATCGGGGCACCCTTTGACCATTCGACCTAGTGCATATTGGAATCCATAATGACTATTCCAAACTAGGACAGGTTGCTTACCCAATCATAGGTTGTTTGAAACCGATGCGTGCGTAGTGAAACCCTAGCTCCTGACAAAATAGGACAGGGAAACCCTACCCCAACATAGGGGTGTTTTGGCTCTCATTTGCTTGCTATGTGCTTTTAGAGTGTGTCTCTACAGGAATGCATGTATCAGTTTGCAAGTCTGGGTATCAGGCCTGAAGGCATCAGTATTTGGGGAATCAGTTTTTACTTGTAGGTACCAGATTTGGGTACTAGATTTGGGGCAGCTATTTGGGCAACAACGATCAGTGTTTGAGAACAGTGTGTTCAGCTTACAAATATCAACTGTGTGTTGTGTTTATTTAAGCCGTTGTGCTGTCCGTTATTTTTTTTTTGTTTATTGTCTCCTTATTATGCTTTATTTATCTTTTTGCAAGGTAGTTTAGCACAATTGCATCCGACCAGGCAGATATTCCCCGAGCACTCTAGGTTAGAGGTCGAAGACTTAATCGATCCGAGGATCTGATAGACGGACAAGTAGTGTTCCTTTCTTTACCCCCGGTTACTAGACGGAGGTCAGTAAGGCACAGTGTATCAGTACAGCGGTTGCCAGATCAGTGGTCCTTGAGTAGTCAGGCTGAGATTTCCGAGTCTACTGTAGAGACAAATATACCGGTTGTTCAGTTAGATCAGGACAATATGGCAGGTATGGAAGAGATGATGCGTCAGCTCTAGGAGACTATGCAAAACATGTAGCGGGATGCCGCCCGCCAAGCAAAAGTAGTGAGCCAATAGGCAGAGTTAATTGCCAGGCTACAGCAGCAAACCGGAGCATCTGCTTCACACCCAGCTCCTCCCCCACCAGGAGTTCCAACACTAGGGGAGACTGCCACCGTCCAGGAAAATACGGACGTTCCAACGGGGCCAGCTCCGCCCCCAATCCTACCTCAGCTATCCAAAGCGCCCACCAATCTAGTGGGTTCACCGTTTGAATTTGAGATGGATCCAACGGCTTTAAAAGTGAGCAAGCTAGAAAAACTTTTCAAGAAAGCCCAAGGCGTGAAATCCATTCCGGATATAGAGGATGGATACACTGACTCGGTCGTGACGCAACCAGACCGGTTTAAGATGCCACACATTGACCGCTTCGACGGGTCTGGAGATCCTATGGTGCACCTGCGGCTGTTTTCGGATATCCTAAGGCCAATGGGCCTCTCCAGATTGCAGAAGCTTTCCCTCTTTGGCCAGACCCTGTCGGGTGTAGCGGCTATTTGGTATGCAAAACTAGAGGACTCTGTTAAGAGGAATTGGGAGGAGATGGCTGAGGCCTTTATAGCTCAATATTCCTATAACACGCAAATCGAGGTCACAACTAGTGATCTCGAGACAACCAGGCAGGAACCGAAGGAGAGCTTCTCCGATTTTGTGACCCGTTGGAGGGCCAAGGCCTCGATGATGACCATCAGGCTCGTTGACAAAGATCAGATAAGGATGGTTGTGCGTAACCTCCAGCCCAAGCTCATGCAAAAGATGATCGTCCTCCCCCTTCCCACCTTTGCAGATTTACACGAGATTGGGGTGCAGATCGAGGACGCCATGAAACAGGGTCTGATTGACTATGAAAGAGAGCAGCCCAAGAGGGCATTCAACCGCAGTACGAATGCAGGCACAAGCAGTGCTGTAGCTGCCAGAACTTCAGATGTGGGTATGGTCACCACCACCACCCCAAAAACCCTTGCAGCTACACCTTTTACCAGTGTGTCCGGAAGTAGCTTGCAAACAGCCAGATATGCACCTAGAGGCCAAAGAACCTTCACCCCACTATACATGCCCCTGTCCAAAGCTTTGGGGATTTTGATCAAGAAAGGGCACTTGAAACCCCTAGAGCCGCGGCTATTACCAGAAAAATTTCCTCCTTCCCATAACCCAGCAAAGTACTGTGCCTATCACCAACAGCATGGTCACGAAACCGACCAGTGCTTTTGACTGCGTCATGAGATTCAGGATCGCATCGACAACCGGGTCATTATGCCTCCGGAGAAGCCGAATGTCACAACCAATCCTCTCCCACCACATAACCAAGCTCCACCCCCCAAACGCATTAACCTAATCCAAACTGGGGTTGTGTCATATGACCCTAGCCTATATATCACACCCTCTCACCTACCCAAGCCGGAGGTGTTCATTCCAGACAGCACAGATTTGTGCATGTTGAGCACCTTCCAAACCCAACCTGAGCCGGTGGTGGTGACTATCGAAGATATAGCCAGGGTGATTGTGGGAGCAGAGAGGAATGATGATTCAGGGCCTGACGGGTCTGCGAGTTTTGTGTACAACTCGAGCGTTTACATCACACCAACAGATCAGCCTAAGCCAAGGGTGGAATTGCCAGTAGAGGCAGAGATCTGTGTAGTTAGAGAGGATGGACCTAATCAGGGACTAGATGACCTAGCGGAATTGGAAGAGGATATAGCCAACCTTCAATTCTTTAATGAACAGGACTCAGGGGACGTGACTGTCAACTGGTTTGATCTGGAAGGGTCAGCGGAAGTTACTGGGTGGCTCAGCGACGAGCCAGATGTTATTGAACAAACTCAGCTAGAACAAGGATCGTCAAAAATGGGGACATCAACAGTGGCCAGAATGGCTAGGAATCAGGAGCAACCGCTGGAGAGCACCGGTGTTAAGAATTTTGCTTAGATATAGGTAGTTTGAGTACGGAAGATTCTGAACAGTAGGCTGCGTTGAAGCAGTTTGAACAGGAAAAGATCAAAGATCTGGAAAGGGCTAGAAAGGCCAAAGCCCCTGCAGGGATGGAATGTGCTGTGCGCACAGAGGCAGTTGTAACGGAACCAGATAGGTGTCTATCGGTTGCGGATGGCATGTGGTGGGAAGATGACAACCTGTGTCTTGCCCACACTGATGAAGATTGTGGACAAAGCCAACCAGATGATACCTGGTATGTGGAAGAGGTGGACCACATGACTAGAAGTGGGCGGTATTTCAAGCCCCCACACTTGGATCAACTAGAGGCGTCCGGAAAGGACAAGAAAGTGGAAAAGCAGAAAGAAAAACTGCTCAAAGAGGAGGCTATGCTGAAACAGCTTAAGAAAATACAAGTAGACATCTCCATCTAGGGACTGCTTATGGCCTCAAGAGTACACAGACAGGCTGTCCTCTCTGCAATGGACAGGGCTAAACTTTCGATCAATACCACGCCTGAGCAGCTAGTAGGATTGGTTTTTCCGAGAGGAGCTTCCTCAACGTTGACCTTCACGGATAAGGAGTTGTCGCCTGAGGGCTCAACCATAACAAACCACTCTACATCTCTGTGGAGTGTAAAGACAAATGGATACTAGTAGTTCTTGTTGACACATGATCTACTATCAACGTGTGCCCGTCGAGGACGGCATATGCTATCGGGTTGAAGCCCGCAGATTTTGTGCCAACTGCCCAGGTGATACGGGCATATGATAACACCAGCAGAGAGGTGATGAGGACTGTGCAAATTCAGACTTAGGTTGGTACAGGACAACACGATATTGATTTTCATGTCTTGGATATTCCCGCAACCTTCAATTTACTCCTAGGGCGGCCGTGGCTGCACTAGGTGAAGGCGGTCTCTTCCACCCTGCACTAGATGTTGAAATACCCCCACGGGAAGGGGGTGATTGTCTTTGGGAATTCGTCAATCTATTCGCCGCCAGAGGTTTCTACTCCAGTTTTGGAGATTGAACATGGTGCGGAGGATGTGTTCCTATCAGGATTTACCCTAGCCGAGGCCTGGGTTGTATAGAACATTTCAGCTGTTGGTGAGGGGCTATACGTCAGCGCACAATCAGTTTACCTTATGAACAAGCTCCAACACATCCCCGGGATGGGATTAGGACGCAGTGGTCGGAAAGGCGTTGCAGCATCGGCCGAAGTGCCGCATAACCCACACACCTTTGGTTTAGGTTATCTACCTACCAAGGAGGACTGGGTGAGGAAGGGAAAAGAGATGGCCGGAAGGGCTAGAGCTAAGCAGGCGGGGAAGCATTTTGAGTTGATGCACCGACCAATTCGGGGTACCCTGAACGGACGCTATGTCCGAGAGGGGGAGGACTTCCCGTTCTGCGGCTTCCAAGAGCCATGGCAAAATACAGAGAGGCGGCGCCTGCCGGGATTTGAGATTTTCTTTGACTTGCAATTGTCTAGAGATGACGTTGCCAAGGAGCAAACAGACCTGATAGCTGAGGCTAAGCAGTTCAAGGAGGAGGATTTCGAGGGCGCAGAGATTGAAATGAGGGTAGCACTGGCTTGTCTACTCTCAAATCCTCAGATCGTACAAGAGTGCTTGGGAGATGACCTCTCAGTGTCCATGATTGGGAATGAAACGGTTGTGAGCCCACCTTCAAACATTCTAGATGCATCCATCGCACCCTCCATTGTCTGGCAATACAAGAAGGGCTTTTTATCAAGCAGCACCAGGTCAGGTAGTGAGTCGGAATTTGATTCCACCGAGCTTGTAGAGTCGGAATCAGGTTCCAGCTCGTCTAAGTCTGAGTCCGGTATTCCTGGTGTGATAACCCGGATGCCACAGTCCTGTCTAGGTCGTCTTTTTCTTTTTTCTTTGAGTCTGTTGTAACAGAGGAATCAGGCGACTTGGAAGTGATTAATGAGAATTGTGCGGCTGTGGCCTTTGAGTACTTTTCTGTGCCCTTAATTTATTGCATTAATAAGGATTTTCAAAATTTTGATAAAAATGACGAGGAAGAAATTCCTCCGGTTTTGCAATGTTTGCTTGATCAAGAGCAAGAGAGGTTTGTTAAACCCTTGGTTGATGAAATCACCCAAATTAATGTTGGTACTGAGAAGGACCCGCGGCTGGTCCAGATCGGGTCCACGTTGTCTTCGGAGGAGCGCGAGCGCATAGTCGCTTTGTTAAAAGATTTCAAAGATGTTTTCGCGTGGTCCTACGAAGACATGCCTGGAATCGATCCTGAGATTGTACAACACTAGATCCCTCTTGACCTAGAGGCCCGACCTGTTAAGTAGAAGCTTCGAAGGATCCGCCCGGACTGGGCTCTCAAGATCAAAGAAGAGGTCACCAAGCAAATCGACGCAGGGTTTCTGTTGGTATCTGAATACCCAACTTGGTGGGCCAATATAGTTCCAGTGCCGAAGAAGGACGGCAGGATTCGGGTATGTGTGGACTTCAGGGATTTGAACAAAGCCAGTCCGAAGGACGACTTTCCTCTGCTGCATAGCGATGAATTAGTGGACTTCACTGCTGGACATGCGCTGCTTTCGTTTATGGATGGGTTTTTAGGCTACAATCAGATATTGATGGCACCCGAAGACCGGGAGAAGACTGCTATTACCACCCCGTGGGGAACCTATTGTTATAGGGTAATGCCGTTTGGGCTGAAGAATGCTGGGGCTACGTATCAACGGGCTGCGACCACAATTTTGCATGACATGATCCATAAAGAGGTTGAGGTGTACGTGGACGACATGATTGTCAAATCCAAAGAAAGAGAAGGCCACTACACCGCCTTGCAGAAATTCTTCCAAAGGATCAGAGAGTATTGGTTGCGGCTGAATCCTCAGAAGTGTACATTTGGTGTTACAGCAGGGAAAATGTTGGGGTTCTTGATCACACAGAGAGGTATCGAGGTCGATCCTTCCAAAATCAAGGCCATCTTAGAAATGCCACCACCGAGGACTGAAAAGGAGGTGCGAGGCTTTCTGGGTAAAGTGCAATTCATAAGACGGTTTATCGCCAAATTAACCTTGACTTGTGAGCCACTCTTTGGTCTCCTGAAGAAAGGAAAGAAGTTCCAATGGGACGACCGATGCCAAGTTGCTTTTGAGCAGATCAAACAATATTTACAGAACCCACCTGTGTTGTCACCGCCTGATCCGGGAAAACCATTGATTCTGTATCTTTCAGTCACTGAAATTACAATGGGCTGCATGCTTGCACAGGAGTCTGAGGACAGAGTGGAGAAAGCTATCTACTATCTGAGCAAGAAAATACTGGATTACGAGACCTGCTACACTCCGTTGGAGAAGGCTTGTCTGGCCTCGGTATAGGCTACCAGGAAGCTACGGCACTACCTGTTAGTTCACTCTGTAATACTGGTTTCAAGATTAGATCCCATCAAATATCTCTTCGAGAAACCGGCACTTACGGGGTAGGCTAGCCCGTTGGTTGCTTCTGCTTTCCGAATTCGATTTGAAGTACATGACACGCAAGTCAGTGAAAGGGAGAGCGGTAGCGGAGTTCCTAGCCGATCACCCAGTTAAAGGGGATGAAGCAGTTAAGTATCTATTCCCAGACGAGGCCATTCTGCATGTCGAAGACGAAACTTGGACGATGTACTTTGACGGAGCGTCAAACCAATACGGGTATGGGATAGGGGTGTTGCTGATAGCACCCGACAATTCCCGCATACCTCTAGCATTCAAACTCCGGTTCAAAGTGTCGAACAATGAGGCAGAGTATGAGGCATGTATTGCTGGACTAAAAGCCGCCCTAGAACTAGGGGCAAAACGGTTGGACGTCATCGGGGACTCGAACCATGTTGTATCTCAAGCTAAAGGAGATTGGAAAGTTAAAGAAGAAAAGATGAGAATCTATCACTAGGCCTTGGACATTCTGATTCCTCGGTTTGAGAAACTGAATTTCGCTCATCTGTTAAGAGAGAACAACAGGTTCGCCGATTCATTAGCAACTCTATCTTCTATGATAGACATTCCTTTCGGAGTCCGGATGCGTCCGATCATCATCGAACAGAAATTTGTGTCGGCTTACGAGTTGATTGCTGCCATAGATGAGGTTCAAGATCAGAATCCCTGGTATTATGACGTCTGGAACTTCTTGGAAAAGGAAGCGTATCCACCAGGGGCAAATACCAAAGATAAGAGGGCAATTCGAAGAATGGCTGCTCAGTTCATCGTCTGCGGGGGTAAACTATACAAGAGGGGTCATCTCAGGATGCATAAACTGCGTGTTAATGCTGAAGAATCCAAGTGCCTAATGGAGGCCATCCATGGAGGAGAGTGCGGAGCGTACATGAACAGGGTGATGCTAGCCCGGAAGATCCTTAGACAGGGTTATTACTGGTCCACCATGGAGGAGGATTGTATTGGCTTTGTCTAGCGATGCCACAAATGTCAGATCCATGCCAACCGCATGAACATTCCGGCGTCGAAGCTGTACAACATGACTTCGCCATGGCCGTTTTCAGTTTGGGAGATTGATGTGATTGGGGCTGTCACTCCGAAAGGGTCCAACGAACATGAGTACATTCTGGTAGCGATAGACTACTTCACGAAGTGGGTTGAGGCCCAATCCTACACGGTGTTGAAGGCATCGCATGTTGCTAAGTTCATCAGGAACAACATCATCTGTCGTTATGGGGTCCCAAATGAGATCATTTCAGATAATGGTTCCCACTTCAAGAAGGAAGTGATCGACTTGTTGGAGAAATACAATGTGGCTTTTCACAAGTCGTCTACATATCGGCCACAAACCAATGGAGCAATTGAGGCTGCCAACAAGAACATCAAGCATATTCTGCAAAAGATTGTGGAAACCTACCGGGATTGGCCAGATAAGCTGCCATTTGCTCTGTGGGGTCACCGGACTTCAATTCGAACTTCTACTGGGGCAACTCCGTATTCCTTGGTTTATGGGATGTAGGCTGTTCTGCCTATCAAAGTTGAGGTTCCGTCATTACGAGTATTGGCTGAGTGTCAGATAGCTGAGGCAGATTGGCAGAACATGCTGTTTGACGAGAGAAGGCTGAAAGCACTGTATCATGTTCAGGGTTATCAATGAAGAATTGCCAGGGCTTTTAACAAGAAGGTTAAGTCCAGGAATTTGAAAGAAGGGGATCTAGTGCTCAAAGACAACCGAGCTCCCATTCACGACCCTAGGGGCAAGTTCAGACCCAATTGGACTGGCCCTTACATCATCAAGTCTATCTGGTTGGGTGGAGCTGTCGTTCTGATGGACCTAGATGGCCTAGAGTTCTCCCAGCCGATCAACATTGACAACTTGAAGAAATAATATCCCTGAGTGGCTCGCCAGGCCGAAAACCCGAAAAGGGCGACCTAGGCAAAAGTTAGAGCACAGAAAATTTGAAATTATAAAAACTGAGCTCGCAAGGTTGAAAACCCAGAAAGGGCGGCCTTGGCAAAAGTTAGAGCGCAAAAGGAGAGTGTCAATACACGAGTGAACCTGAGTCGAACTACGTAAGGCTTGATTCCCATCTTTGGGATACGTAGGCAACTTCATTCAGAAGTCCAGCCATAAACACTTCCTCGATCAACTTTGTCCATGTGATCATCTGGGTCATCTTCGTCTTTTCTGCATTCAAGAGCTCGGTTGAGATCTCCAGTGCAGTGCTATTCAAACTAGGGGCAACTTTCCAGTTGCTGGAATCCGGGGTTGTACATCTCAGTGATAGATCTCGGGTGTGTCCAGTTCTGATCCATATCGAAAATGGTTTTGAAAAGTTTTAATAAAAGTTGATTTTGCTCAAATTAATCTTTTTACAACTTAGACCATTTTTGGACCAAACGAAAAATTTTCCACAACCTTTAATTCGTTGATTTCAGTACAGAGTTCTTCTACTCTTGAATACAAATTTAAGTTGCTTTTTATTACATTCATAAAGAAAACTTGAAAGTACTGATAAAGCAATAAATTTGGGGCATGGATAAGTTAAGTGTTCCTGCGCCCCCTCCCAGAGCTGGTAGAAGCCTCTGATATCAAAGTAGGCCCAACCTACGCCTCCTCATCAAGCCAAGCTATGCACTCATCAGAGAGGGTGCAATTAAAAGTGGGAGCGGGGGCCAGAAGCTCTCTAGTCCTCTATGTTGTGGCATACCGAGCCAGCTGTGCGCCTCGGACCGGAAATGCAGCAGGGTACCCTATCCTTTCTTCCGGGCAAGTCTGATTATGTCCAAACTGACGCCGAAATCAAAATGGGAAGTAAAAGACACAGTGTGTCAGGCTGATCAACTGAATCCCGGGCTGGCGAGACATGCTGTAACTCATCGCCAGTAGATTGAGCCAAGGGCAGCGCCAAGCAATGCGGTCTGCGGACAAACTGCACATCCATTCACACCACCAACCCTCATCAAGGGCATCGACTAGACGTCACCGGAAGAAATAGCCGCGAGCTGAATATGCTAGGCATGAGCCCACAACCTTCAACTTGTCCATCAACCATATCTGGGGAGGGATAAAAAATGAGAGATTAAAGAATAGAGAGGTATACGTTGAGAGAAAAGTAAGAAAAGGGTTTTGAGAGAAAAACCAAGGCTGAGGGCCGAGTGATGTGAGAAATATATGTGAGATGGGGTGGGAAAATTACCTGCAGCAGTAGTGGACTCCCCGCAAATCTAGTCATCTCTTGGCAATGAAAAACATCTAAACCCATCAATGTCTAGCCAGTGTCATGGCGATACAGCTATTGCCCTCTTTTAAGCCCTGGGCAACCTCAATCAAACGGACGCTAGATCCTCCGGAGCCTGAGGCAAGTAAGAAACGAGACAGCTTGCACAAGCAAAACGCATGTCGCCGAAAACCCTGCCAGTGATGATCTCCGCGGTCACCGGCATTAGAAAACCGATGAACCAAGCTGGGAATGTCCAATGCTCCATCGCGGATCAAAGACTGAGCGTCATGCATAGTGATTCTGCACATCCGTCCTAAGGCTTGAATGTGGCCAAAGCGGAATTGCGGCAAAATTTCTTCATCGTGCTTGGATTCCATTAAAGCTTGGAAGTCTTCGAATGTGGGACATACCTCTTGTCTGCCAAAGCTAAAGACGTGTGTTACCGGATTCCAAAACCTTGCCGTGGCATGAAGAAACGGAAGATGCAACGGGGTGCGACTCAGCGTGAATAGTGCATTTATACCGAAGCCCCGGAAATTCACCTTTTCCGAGCCATCCAAGGTAGCAATCCAATTTTTGAAATTTCGGACAAGAAACGCCTCCATTTGGTGCAAAACTGAGTTAGAATGAGGGAACCTTGAAGCTGGAACCTTTATGAAGGATAAAGCATTGTTTGGAGGACAAGTGTCACAAAACTGGAGGTCCCTGGGCCAACTGGCCGGCCAGCCAGTTTTTCTGGTCGGCCAGCTACTTTTTGGGTTTGCAGAACAAGAAAGTGGTCGGCCAGCCACTTTTGGTGGTCGGCCATGGAGCAAAAGTGGTCTGCAGCCTTTTCCTTATCTCCAGAAGAGAGTCTCTAGCTTTCCTGTGTGCTGAGAGTGCTGAAGGTCCGAGTTTACCTCTATTTCGGATGCGTTCCGTCGCTTTGTTTCCCTAAAATGCATTTGTTTATCGAGTTGTTGCTCATTTGTTTATCGAGTTGTTGTTCATTTGCTTATTGAGTTGTTGCTTATTTGTTTATCGAGTTGTTAATTCGTTTAACGAATTGTTTTTGAGTTGAGTTGTTTTGTTGCATTGGTTCACTACTTGACTTGGCAATGCACGGTGTTCAATTTTCATTCAATCTCATTTTGTGCAAAATGATGCGATGCGATGCTTAGAATATAAATACAACACTTTTTGAACAAAAAACTATTTTCATTCCATCATAGCTTCTTTTTTTTACAACATTTTTACAACAGGGTACAAGTTTTGAAGAAAATAAAACTGCCTAAGCTGTACAATGTGCTACAACTACATGTAAAAAGAAAAATAAAGCAGGAACATCTGCATTAGTGCTATCAAGCTCAAGACTGAGAGGCTCTCTTCATCCTCTTCGGCTGAGCAGCCTCTACACAACTGCCGCCAGCACCCCCATCTGAATCGGAGTCACCGTCCTCGGAATCCTCCTCGGCGTCACCTTCGTCCTCAGAACCGGAACCGGAGTCATCATCCCTGCCTGCAGATGTCTCTGACTGTGGATGTGCTGACTCCTCCTCCTCGCTGGACTCCTCGTCATATCTGACAGATGCTCTGCGTCTCTCTCGGCCGTGAGTCGAGGCCCCTCTCCCAGCTACTCGGGAAGGCCTAGATGGCCCAGGCGGTACAGGTGCGACCTGAAAAGGCAGTTTGAATACATTAGCCAAAGTATGTATATCAGATGCAAAAATGATACATAGAATGAGTGCATGCAGATATAGTGTGTAAATGTGCTGTGACAAATGTGTTCTACACATGCAGTGAATCAGTGTAATGAAATGTTCAGTTTTTCGTATGTCATCAGAAGTATGATAAATGTAAGGAAACTGGAAAATACTAGGATGCTGTAGGAGTGCAGCAGCGCCTCCCTCCGCAAGACCATGCTCTCGAGTGAAGCCACCACCCGAAGTAACCTCTCAGTATACTCTCTGGGAGGCTGCAGATGCAAGTTCAATTCATCAGTGAATGAATGAATGTCTAAATATCTGAATGATAAATGAAAACTGTGGAGCATACCGGTGGTGAGTCAGGGTCACTGATGTATCGATGATTGGGCAATGGAGGCTCTAGTGGAATCTGATACGATGTCCCATACTACCACCCCGTTAGCTCGGTCAGAAGATCTGGCCACCCAGCGTACTGGCAAGTCGAGGGCATCCCCCTACTCATACTCCTCGATGTGCCGGCCCCGCTAGTGGAAGGGATGTCTGCGTCTCGGGTGCGACTCGATGATGGCATAGCAGTAGCTCTCCTCGTGGGAGTATGGACACTTGTCAATGGGGGCATCAAGTATGTATGGCGATATGTCGCGTACTCTCCCTCCTCTAGGAAAAGAATTGTGTTGGAACCCAGCATAAGGTCGTCAACCTCCTGGGGGTGAGCTTCTCTGTGGATCGCATGTCCAGTGGAGGTGGCGAGGGGATCTCCTGATCGACGTTACCCATTGTCTGACGCATGAAGCGATCCTCGAGAAACCAGGCCCTGCCGACTAGTCTCTCAAACAAAACCCTATATCGGGAGGCGCCCCATGCCCCAGGGAACTGGAACCGAGCATGCCCTAATATGGCTATCCATGGCTGCCATGTGATCTGCAAATAACAAGTGCATAAACTGATTAGATGTCATAAATATGCATGATGAATCAAAGCTGAAAGCATGAAGAACTGAGAGTTCTGGTTTACCTCCGTTGCCCGCACGGTGTCAAAGTACTGCCGGAGATATGGCAGAGTCTCCGGGGCCTGGACCGGCACCGACCCTCAAATCTGCGTGAATAAGGGATCTCGAGAGGTTCCTCGACCTTGAGCTCGGGAGCAAGAGTCGGGAAATAGGCATAAACCCACAGCTGTAAAAGCCAAGACAGTGGCTATCAGTATACAGAATGTATAGAAAATGTAGAATGTTGAGTGCAGAATGTTGAGTACAGAATGTTGTGTGCAGTGTGCAGTGTACGGATATTGAAAAGCAGAAAATACAGAATGCTGAGTGCAGAATGCTATGTGCAGTATGCAGAGTACAGATAATGAAAAGCAAAAAAGTAAATCAAGAGGGCAGAATGTACCTCCCAGGCTCGCCAGTAGCCACCTACTATGGTCCCCCGCTCACGGGAGGTCGTGCTCGTGTAGCAATAAAGGGTAGCGAGGCTAGCTCCACCCCAATCGAAGTGCCGGACCTGTGATAGGTCTACCAGACCACTCAGCAGATACAGCCCGACCGTGTTCCCCCTGTCGGAGAACAGTGTGGTGCGGAGAAGGAACATCAAAAATCCCCAGGCATACTGCTGTATAGCCTCAAAAGTCTCGGGTATAGTCCTCCTGTACTGCTCAGCGAACCAGCTGTACCTGACCCTGCCTGATAATTTGTCGATCGGCAGATAGGCTCCGAGCAAATACGTCCAAGCTGCCTCCCACTCGCCCATATTGGTATCGTATGGGATCGGCCTGCCTGCCACATCGAGGCCCGTCAGCATGGAGAAGTCATACGGGGTTATCGTCATGTCCCCAATGGCAGAGAAATGAAAGAAGTTGGTGGTGTCCCACCATCTCTCTACCAGTGCGCCCAGAAGGGTCCTGCTCACAGGATGACGCGACAACCCCATACAGAATGGGCCAAACCCTGCTTCATCCACAATATGTCGAACGGGATCTGGGAGCGCCATGTACCACTCCCTCGCAATAATCGATCCGTAACCCCGTGTGAAACGGGAAGATACCTGCGGGTAGAATGAACAGATGTAATCAGTTTCAAAATAAACCGAATGCTGTGTTATGAACTGTGTGTTCAGATTGAACTGTGTGCTATGTTATGAGCTGCGTGCAAATAAACCGAATGTTGTGTTATGAACTGCGTGTTCAGATTGAACAGTGTGCTATGTTATAAGCTGCGTGCAATTAAACCGAATGCTGTGTTATGAATTGCGTGTTCAGATTGAACAGTGTGTTATGTTATGAGCTACGTGCAATCAAACTGAATGTTGTGTTATGAACTGTGTGTTTAGATTGAACAGTGTGTTATGTTATGAGCTGCGTGCAATCAAACCGAATGTTGTGTTATGAACTGTGTGTTCAGATTGAATAGTGTGTTATGAACCGAATACTGTGTTATGAACTGTGTGTTTAGATTGAGCAAAAACTACGTTATGAACTGTTTGTTCAGATTGAGCAAAAACTGCGTTATGAACTGTGTGTTCAGATTGAGCAAAAACTGCGTTATAAACTGTCTCTTCAGATTGAGCAAAAAACTGCGTTATGAACTGTGTGTTCAGATTGAGCAAAAAACTGCGTTATGAACTGTGTGTTCAAATTGAGCAAATACTGCGTTATGAACTGTGTGTTCAAATTGAGCAAAAACTGCGTTATAAATTGTGTGTTCAGATTGAGCAAAAAAACTGCGTTATGAACTGTGTGTTCAAATTGAGCAAAATACTGTGTTATGAACTACGTGTTCAGATTGAACAGTGTGCTATGTTATGAGCTGTGTGCCCAAATAACCTCTGTGCCCAAAAGAGCTGTGTGCAAAGTGAACAAAGTTTTGTGTTAAGAGTTGTGTGCAAAGTGAACAAAGTTTTGTGTTGTGAGCTGTGTGCCAAGTGAGCAAAGTGTTATGTTGAGAGCTATGTTCCCTTAGGAACCGGATGTTGTGTGCAAGTTGTGTTCAAGAATGAGCAGAAGTACTGTGTATGTAAACATGTTCAGAGTGAGCAGATAAAGTACATAGTGAAAGCATGAAGAGTACAAGAGATGCAAACTACTTCGCAGAAAATGTAAAAGTGCAGTACATACCTCTCGCACATAATGAGATAGATGAGACTTCGGCTCTCATAGCAGTAAGTCTACGGGCGCCTGTCGCGCGAAGTCGGTAAAATGGTGGAAGGTACTCGGAGGAAGTATATGCTCCTGCGGGTGGTACCTCTCCGGGTCGAATGGTCGAACCCTCGAAGGCAGTGGCATAATGTCCGGCTCGTCCTCTACTCTCGGGGAGCCTCTACTATATGGGATATCATCAGCTATCTAAGAAAAGATTCAAAAATGAGCAAAAATGAGCGGAATGAGCCAAAATTGCAAAAAGTCAACAAAAGTCAACTCTCGGGAAGAGAAAAAGTCAACAAAAGTCAATGCCTGGGAAAAGGTGCTAAACTTCGAGACAAACATGCCTCAAGTGGTGAAAATGGAGAAAGAAGCTCCGAAAACAAATTCTAATCGGTTCAAAACGAAGAGAATCGAAAGTTTTCACAAAACAACTTCGCGTGGGGCGTTGGAAAACACGTATAAAGTGCAAATCTGAGCGAGAAAGGGTATAGGGAGGAAGAAAATTGTATTTCGGCCTTGGAGGTGTGATACAAAGTGTTTTGGAGTTGTGTACTTAAAGAACCGAGCATGAAAAGACCAAACTGTCCCTGTTTCAGTAAACTGGTCTGCCAGCCAGTTTTTCTAGTCGGCCGACCACTTAGGTGGTCAACAACTGGTCGGCCATTGTCCTAGGTGGTCGGCCACCATCCTGGATGATCTTCAGGGCTCCATTGTTCTCCCTGTGTGTTTTGGTGATGATTGGAGTCCTCGGCCCTCGAGAAAGTACAAGGAAAGTAAACTTTTCGGCTCAGAAATGTCCCCGCGGGAACTCCAAATTCAAGTCTTCAATGCGTGGCTCATCGTTACTCGTCAAGAGCAAGATGTATCCTTTTTTAGTACGTTGTGACCCCTCCGAGAGGTAAATCAGAGGTTTCGGTTAAATTAATCTCGTTAAGGCTTATGCTTCTTTAATCAGCTTTTTGTTTCAAACATGCCTTTGAAGTTGCACTAAAATGCATTTGTTATGCTCATTTCTCTCGCATTTGTTATGCTCACTTCCCTCGCATTTGTTATGCTCACTTCCCTCGCATTGTTGTGCACGTTGCTTGCATTGTTATGCACCCTTTACTTGCGTTGTCACGCACATTTTGCTCGCATTGTTATGCACATTCCTCTGGCATTGTTATGCATTTCACCTGCGTTGTCACGCATACTTCACTTGCATTGTTATGCACCCCTTCCACCCGCGTTGTTACGCACACTTAGGCTGCATTGTTATGCACACTACTCGTTGCATTGTTATGCACTCTACTTGCATTGTCGCGCATGTTTCACTCGCATTGTTATGCGTACTTCGGTTACTTTGTTATGCACCCATACTTTGCTTGCATTGTCACGCACTTTTCACTTGCATTGCTATGCACCTTTCCATCGGTATTGTGTATGCACGCGTTTATCTCGCATTGGAATTGTACCATGTTGTAACGTGGGACATGTGTTTCTAACTATATTGTACCTGTTAAGTTTCTTTCTTATGCAGACATGATATTATATGTACGGTTCATTTGAGGCTGGCGCGACCAGACGATCTTGTATGTACTCCGCATGAGACGTAGTGAGACTTGCATAATTTTCTTACATCCTTTCTGCATGAAATGTAGTTTGGTTCGTATTCGCTTGTTTAAACTGTTGCATTTATTGTGTATAATTGCTTCGTTACAGCTTTCTTTGCATGATCATGAGTTATGCTCGGCTTTGTGCATGTCATTTGCATTTTGCCCCTGCCTGCGGGCGCATCTCTTTGTTATCTTGCCAGTTTGTCTAAGTCTTCGGCCTTGTCAAAAATGGGTCGTCTATGGGCTTTGACATTCACTCCCGTCACTTCTTGACTTTCGAGTTCTGTCAAAGAGGGGCAACTGTAGACACCCCATTTTTGACCGACCTTAAGACTCAGACGTCATCGATTGAGTGCTCGGTGATTGTGCATGTTGTGCTCGTTCTCAAGTTTTAGAATTTTCGGCTGAGTGCCTTGCCTCCGGGCCTCTGAACTCTTTTTACTTTAGCTCGGTTTGTGGAACAAGCCTTGTTTCTCTTCCCTGGAGGGAGCAAGTGGTCTGTAGACCACCTCTTTGTGGTCGTAGACCACTTTTCATGGTCGTAGACCACTTTTCTCGCTTGGAGACTAGTTTCCGATTTTCGGAGTCTTTGGCCGCACGCCTTGTCTCGGGACTGCTTAACGTTCTCCGTTTGGCTTGGTTTTTGAACCATGCCTTGTTGCCTCTGCCAAGAGGGACACTGTGGTCTGGGAGACCATTTTTGATGCTTGTAGACCAGTTTTCGAGGCTCTCGGCTGTGCGCCTTGCCTCCCGAACTCTCGTCTTGCGTCCGTTTTGGTTTGTTTTTTGTACAAACCCTGTTTTCCTTGTTTGGAAGGTGGTACAAGGGTGGGAGACCAGTTCTTCCCCTTGGAGACAATTTTTCTTCCTGCCAGCCAGTTTTCTGGTCGGATAACTGGCTTTCTTGGTCTTTGGGCCACCTTTTCTGATCGGCCACCACACCATTGGCTTTTTTTCAGTGTGCAGACCATCTCCCACCATGGCCGACCACTTGCCTCCATGGCCGACCACTTTCACTGGTTGGCCGACCAGTGGAAGTAGTTGGCCGACCACCTTAAGTGGTCGGTTGCTTTTCATCACCTTTTTGGAGATATTTTCTTGCCAGCTGTGCCAGCTGGAAGGCATAGAAGCCATCCTCCATACACGTGTATGAAGGGATGGCTTTAAGCCCTTATCTTCCTCAAGAAGCTTGACCTTTATTTTTCTATATAAGGGAGCCTCCTCCCTCATGCCTTAGGTTCAGAAATTTGTGGCTGGAGCTATAGATATACACTTGTCTCTATATTTCCTTGTTTGTTCTTGTTTTGTGCCTTAAAGTGCTTATTCTTCATACTATTGCACACAAACACACACTAAAACACCATCCTTTTGTTGCTGAGGCTCTTTGAGGTTGGTTTTGGAGTTTTTGGATTGGTTTGAGCTCAAAGAAGTTGCTGGAGTTGCAGCTTTAAAGGTGTTCTTCAAGGGTGAGCTTCTAACCCTTAAAACCCTTGTTTTGGTTTAAGCTTTTGAACCTATTTTCATGGTGTTTTAGACTTAACTTCTTACTGCAAAAAGTTCTGTTTTTCAGTCCTTAACATGTTTGTTTAAGGTCACTTTTGCATTGGGAGTGGCCTACCCCCTCTTAGGCCTTATTTGGCCTTATTCTTATGCCTTCTTTTTAAGCTATTGGGACCACCTTGTTTTGGCCTTCTCACCACTGAAACTCAGAGGAATTTCAGTGGTGGAAATGGTGTTTTAAGGTCCCAAATAGGAGAGGGTCATCCCCTCTCCTTGTGTTTTGAATGCTTGCTTTGAATGCCTCATGTTTGAGCATGTTTGTTAAGTTTGTGTTGGCCACATCTCAGCCTATTTTAGGCCTTATTTTGTCATGGCATGCCACTGTTTTTACTTGGTTTTGTCATCTCTTGTATGCCTTATACACTTGTAGTGTATTTCTCACAAACTAGTCTTGTATGCTTCATGAAGTAGCATGTCATTCTAGCTTGTTTTGAGTCCATCTCAGCATGTTTTTGGTGTTGTTTTACCATTTCATACCTCTGTTAAGGTTTGGTTTGATAGCCCCATGCATGCTCCATGCACTTGTAGTGCATTTCCATGAACTAGCCTAATGTGTATCACGAAGTAGCATGTCATTCTAGCATGATTTTGGCTTAACTCTAAGAAGCTTTTGTCCATGTTTTAGCATGCTCCAGCTCTGATTTGTGTTGATTTGGTCATGCATGCCATGCTTTGTATAGCTATAGTGCATCCTAGCTTGTTAGCTTTGTGTATCAAGTCCACTAGCATGCATTGCTGGGACTATTTTCATGATTTGGCATCATTTTATATGTGATTTCAGAGCATGTTTCATTGCCATGCATTCACATCTTTCACTTATTCCATGTGTTGGAGGATTGGTCCTTTATGACTTAAACATGAGTCATTGCGTATGCCTTCATGCCTAAGCTTGCGAGCCATCATTTCAGTGTGTTTTTGGGGTTATTTTGCCATGATATAACTCTGATTTTTGTTGGCGAAGCCATCTCATGCTTGGTCTTGGTAGGTGTAGTGTAATGCTCCCTATTTGCCTTGCATATTCCATGCTAGCTTATTTTGGCTTCCTTCCATATATGTTTTAAACTCATTTTGATATGTTCTAGGACTGTTTTGAGTTGTCCTAGCCATATGCTTCATGTTTTGCATAGTTGTAGTACAAGTGCCTATGCTAGCTTTGAGTTTTGAGCACCATAGCATGCTTCATTTGTGTTGTGTACATGATTTGGCATTATTTAACATGACATTTCAGAGCATATAGGACTGCCATGTTCCTATTTCTTTCACCCTTTGAGTGCCTCTAAGGGTTGTACATTGTTGCCTAGTTTGTGGCCTAGCTTGTATGCTTGCTTGCTTAGACCTTTGATCTCCTATATTGGCATGTTTTGGTCCTTGTTTTGACCTACTTGAGCTCTGGTTGTGGCTGGTTCAGTCATTTGTGCCATGTATTGCATGTCTCTTTTGTAGTCATCTTTGCTAGCTTTATGCTTTAAGAACCCTTGCATGCTTTACTTGTATTGTTTGAGTGATTTGGCATCATTTCATACCTTATTTTAGAGCTTAGAGTGTTGTTACACTCCCATGTTTATCACTCCTTGAGCACTCTTGAGAGTTGTGCTCTTAGGCCTAGTTGATAGGCCAATGCATGTGCATGATTGCCTTGCCCTTTTGTGCCGTAGTTTCATCCTTATGGCCACTGTTTTGGGCATGACTGAGGTCTATCCATATTCAGTTTAAGTCTATTGAGTATTGTGCATGCCATGTTACATTGCATTGTGTATGTCATGTTGTTTGCATTGTGTATGCCATATTGTTGTTTGCATGCTTATGTTGCATTGCATTACGACTAGCATATTTGTCCCTTGCATGTTGTTTGCATGCTTGTCCCTTGCATGTTGCTTGCGTGCTTGTTTTATTGTATTGCATGTTTGCATGCTTGATGTTGCATTGCATTGTGTATGCCATGTTATTTGTTGCATTTTGTTTGGAATAGGTGTTAGTCCAAACACGAGAAACGAGGGACGTTTCATACTTGAAGTGATGAAACATGCCTCAATTCTCGGTCACTGACGCTCTTGATCATACATGATAGAGTTCTAGGCTTTATGTGTTTATTTGTGCATTCATTTTATATTGAATTGTGCAATTTGGCTTCTCGGCCATCATGCATTGAAATGCGCGATTAGTGGCCCGAGGGTCGAGAATTACACTCCCTTGAGATCATGAAATGATAGGGAGGGTGGTTGTGCACACATACCTTGCAAATACATTGCCATGCCCTTTCTTGCTCTCTGTTGCAGCAAACTGGAGTTTGGCAGCAACAACTGGTCGGCAAACCAGAAAAAGTGGCTGGCCGACCACTTTTTCTGGTCTACAGTAAAGAAAAGTGGTCGGCAGGTGGTTGGCTACTCTAGAAAGTGGTCGGCCACCCTCCCACAGGTTCCCATAGTGGAGTTGAAGCTTTGTGGAGCTTGGTGCAGTGTTCTGAGAACAGTTGCAAACAGAGGCAAATCGGGGCATCAAGTTGGATTTCCAAACGTGGCGACCGAGCATGCATGCCCTCTTCATCTCGAGAACCTCCTGTTTTACTGCTTTACTTAGCTAATTTGCTTGGCTAGTTTATGCTTTGGGTTTTGTACCTAAGTAGTTAATGCGTTTAGCTGCTTATTTGTTTTGTAATAATTAGTTGTAGCTAGTTATTCAATTTGTAATAATTAGTTTAATTAGCTTAGATTAGCTAGTTAGCTTCTTATTCGGACCCTCCGTCGAGAGGGCCAACTGTTGTAATAAGCATGCGTGTGTGTGATGCATGTCTTCTAATCCCGATTTCTTTCTCCCTTTTACTTAACCGCTTACGATGGTTAGTTTTAGGGCATATTTTGTTTAGCATACCTTATGCTTGCATGCGTGCATCCATTCATCTGTATTGCATGCACCAGGCTCGGCGCATCATACTAACTGCATTGTATTTCAATACACTTTCTTGAATATGTGTTCAATAGCATGTTATCAAATTTCATTTCACATGACATCTTAGGATAGCCGAGCCTATTTTAGTTGCATTCTTGCATGTGTTGCATTAGCCATCCTAACGTGAACTAAGATCATGCATGATTTCTAACTAGTTCTCTGTTTTGGCTTGGAGTACACTGTGAGTGTTTACGCTTTAGCATACTGCATGAGATGTACTTGTTGCCATGTTAGCATGCTTTCCATGAGGCTAACTGCTTATGTGATTAACTGCCTGAATGTCTGTGGGTGAAGGTTGGATTGCTTGAATTGGAACAATTCATTGAAATCCGCAACTTTAGCTTACTTGCCAGTAGCAAACTTCAAACCGTTTTCAAACAAACGAACATGCAATGTTGTGTTCCAACTTATGCGATCTAGTCTATACTTGTTTGCTGTGCGCATCACATAGTAATTCTAGGTTAATAACTAGAATAAGAACACATGTTTTCAAAAACAACATATCATGTTAGTAAAGGCCAATCTTTGATCGAGCGAGCGGGGGTGCTCATTGCATAACCTTCCCCTCTCGTACCCAAGTTCCCGAGCTGAGGCAACTTTGGTGATGATGGACACGTGGCCTTAGGCACGAGTCAGGGTTTCCTAAATTCCCCCAAAACAAAATATTTAGGTGGCAACTCTGTATCTGGCAAAACAGTCCATGTTTGGCACTTCTTTATAAAAATTAGTTTTCCAAAACGATTTGCCGGATTTGGACTCTTTGGTGATTTATCGGTCTCACATTGCACTTTGTGAGATTAGATTCAGAACCATGATACGAGTCCGAACTGTAGTAGCTAAAGAACGAAACGAATTCGCGCCCTCGCGAGCGGAGCTCGGAGAGTTCTCGGGGCGGTCTACAGATGCATGGAGATGAAACCACATGGTGACACAGTGGTGCATAGTGAGGGTTTTATCACTTATAAATAAGTGAGTTGCATGGTAAGGAAATCACAGAAAAATAAATAAATAAATAACAAACGAGAGGTATATGAGAGAGTGAGCCGAGATCAGTAGTGAAAATTAAGAATTAATATTGAGGTGAGTTTTATTATATTTTGAGTTACCATAAACTGTTTTATGTAAAATCTGTTTTGTAAATTATATTAGTTTGTAAGTATGTAATTTGTTAAATGAACCCTATTTGTTTAAACAGGAAACCCATAGATATAATTATTTTCTAAATGTATTTTTAAACAATTATTTGTACATAATCATTGACCCTGTGATAGTCCCATGCCTTGGGGAAACTTTAATAACCATTGGCCTTCTGACGTCTTGCGCCTTGGGGGACTTTAATATCCATTAGCCATTTGAATTGTCACTTTATGTGTCCTTTTGTTTTGTTCTGTTCTGTTGTCACTTTAAGTGACTCTCTATTTGTTATGAATCCACAGACCCTCTGTTCTGTTCTGTTGTCATTTTTGTGACCCTCTAAAGGTCCCATGCCTGGGGCCTCAAATATCTGGCCCTCTGAAGGTCCCATGCCTGGGGACTCAATTATCTAGCCCTTTGAAGGTCCTATGTTTGGGGGACTTAAATATCCATTGACCCTTTGTTTTGTTCTGTTCTGTTCTGTACCGTGGTTATGATTATTTTGCTCATATGATTTATATATTATATGTTTGTTATTTAAAACAATTTTTGCAAATGATTTTCTTTTTAGCCCAATAATTATTCATGGTGATTTTTATACCTTTATGCTCTCAGTATAATATTTCTCACTCTGTCATGTACTTATAATTGTTAACCACTTTCAGGTGATGAAGTAAGGGACTTGTTCCCTTGTCTTTATGTTGGTGTAGCTGGATTAGGGCTTGGGTAGACACAGGCACTTTGTAACCATAATTTTAGCTCTGACAATACAAATAAATAAAAGCTCCAATATATATTTTTGATTATATAAATATTTGGGTACCATTTTATTTTATTCCGCTGTGTTTTTAATTTGATACACTAGGTACCGAGTTTGGGTCATGACAAAAGTGGTATTAGAGCAATGGTTTTTCTAAAACAAACACACCAAAAAAAAAAAAAACCACATTGGAGCATAGGACACATGCACAATTAAGAAGTAGGGTAGGGAGTGTTTTGCAGGGATTCACCTTGTGTAAAAATTGTCATGTTTGTCCCTCTTCAATCACTACTCTATTGGAGGCAAAGAAAAGTCAAGAGGATATGTTTTGTCCTCCTTCAATCACTACTTTGCCAAAAGCAAAGAAAAGCTGAAGGGATATTTCTGTGAATAATGTGTGCATTCTGTTTTGTGTGAATTAAGTGTAATGATTAAGAATTAGCATGAACGAATAAGAATTGTGGAGTGGGTTCATTAAAACTTTTATTCTGTAGTTATGGCTAATGGTGGAAATAGTACTGGATCAATGTTTGTTGGACCTGAATTAGTAGAAACAATAGTAGAAAGAACTATTGCTAGCTTCTAGCAAGTCTTGCAAAATAACGTAACCAATGGCATATCAGAAAATCGAGAAGGACCTAGTACAATAAAGCAACTCCAAGACCTAAAACCTTCAACATTCACAGGGGATGGAAACCCATTGCTGGCAAAAGCTTGGAGTAGAGACATGGAAAAGATTTTCCATACACTGCCTTGTACTAAAGCGCAGAAGGTGACTTTTGCCACCTTCACCTTTAAAGAAGATGCCCAAGAGTGGTTATAGCGATTTCGGTTTTGAACTGTCTCTTGTAGTGTTCCGGACTCGGTTTGGTATGGTTTAGATGGTTGTACGTACCTTGTTTTCCCTTGTCTTCCCCTTATTTTGGTTATTGGGTTGCAGTCATGTGTTTGGGATAGGTTGGTTACTTGTTTTTTCAAACCTTTGTTGCCCAGATTTTGGCTTCTCCGCTCGAGTAGGCATTCTAGCGCTTGAGTGGACTTCACAAATTTTGTTTTACGCTCGAGCGAGCAGTATGGCGCTCAAGCGGGGTCTGCGTCTGCAAAACTGCTGGAAGCACGTATTTCACGCTCGAGCGTAAAGTTTTACGCTTGAGCGGACCTTTGTATCTGAGGCTCGAGCGGGGAGTTCTACACTAGAGCGGACCATGTTATATGAGTCCGTAAAGATAATATTTCAGATCTGTTTTTTAGCACTCTCTCACTCTCTCTCTCTAAAACTCTCCAGAATTTCAAATCTTGACCATCTCTCTCTAAAATACTCATTCTCTCTACATTTTTACGTAGATCCATGGAGATCTTCACCCTAGTGTCTTTGATAAAAAGGTAGAGTGCTTAAAGAGCTTCATTTTGATCCAAGAAGAAATTGGTTTCGTCATCTTTGAAGTTCTTCCTTGTTGTTGGGTCTTCTACACTTGAGGTAGGGATTTTCTACACTCTCATATGGTTAGTTATTTGTTATTATGTATAGATGATGGGATTTGGTTGTGGTTTGGACAAATCTAGGATTTGGTTGTGAAATGGAAAGAGGGATTTTTGATGAATATGAGGTAAATGAGTATGAGACTTGAATATAAGATCATGTTGTGCCAAAATAGTTGATTTTGGTGTTTGGGTTGATATTTGGTAAAAGGGGGATTTTTTGCCCTAATTTGATTAAATCATTATTTTGTATAAATAATTGGGATTAACATTGAAAATGTGAAATTGGATGGTTATGGATATAGATGGTGGAATTAGATATGTATTATCTCACATCTTGGAAGTTTCGAATAAACTATTTATCTTGAGATTAAATATCTGTTTAGAGATAAATGTATTGGGCAATCGGTGGAGGATAGCTATGATTGTTGTAGAAATTGCATGAGGATTAGGCGATTTAATGCTAATCCATTGTTGGGTGTCATTGAATATGACTATGTTTATAAATACATTGTATATGTATGTTCGTTGGGAGGAGAAAGGGGATGGACTCCATTGTTTGCTTGAAGGAGAAAGGGAATGGACACCAGCAAAAGTAAGTTGGCCGGAGTGTCCTGGGTGAAAGACCCAAATCTTATATATATATATATATATGCATGTTTATGGGTGCTAATTCCCGTGGACGAAGTATCCGTTAAATGGCAGATTGAGAAGTATAGATGAAGTGGAAATGAATTGAAAGATAATGGACTTAACTCATGAGTTGAGATGTCTAGATGAACTGGTAATGAATTGAAGGAAAATGGATTAAGGTTTGAACAACTTAGCATGATATGAATATGCAAGTTTGTGGATGTTTTTGTATCGGCATTGTTTATGCACATGGTACTTATATCTTTACTAAACCTCATATATTGTGTTAGATTATTTCTACTGGGCTGTGGCTCACCCTATATGGGAACATTGTTTTTAGGTACAGGTGATATGCTTCTACCAAGGCAATAGCGTGGACGGACTTTGTGAAGCAAGAGCTTCTTATTTGTGTTTTGTTATATGTATAGCCAAGGGCTTTATTTGTAATGAGCTGTGCTCACTTTTATGTAATCAAGTAATGACTTGGGAAGATGTAAGCCTGCCTGGCATTTAACTGTATGTTAAGCTTTTATAAACAAACTCCGATGAATGAAAGTATTTTATTTTTGTTATATTTTCCGCATAACAGTTGGATTTATTGTATTATTTTTGGGGCGTGACAACTTGGTATCAGAGCGTACCGGGTTTGAATACTTTAGGTACATGGGAAGTGGTTAGTACCACAATGGGTTTGTCTCGCTTGATTGAGGCGTTAGCATGTACTGTATGCTTATGTGATAGCATACTTATATGATTATGTGAGTATGAAATTTAGTTCCTAAGATGTTGATTGAGCCTACAGGTTTGTGGAAGTCCTATTAGAAGAGCACTTGATCACTGTTATTTCTAATTGGAACTTTAGCAACGCCACGGGACGGTCATTATCTAGGAAGGAAATTTATATGTGTTTATGTGATTACATGCCTATGTGGAGTGATTTATTGTTGTCCAATGTATTAGGACCCAAGTGAGTTAGCTTCGACACATTTGTAAAAGTGCTAATACCTGTTGTTACCTTTATGAGGATATCAGGACGTGGACGTGATGGTGGTAGGCGTGGTAGGCCTAGGAGGCATGAGATGCCTTTACCGGTTGATATTCCAGTACATGAAGAAGGAGTTGGTTAGGCCAATATAGCCGAACCGGTTGGTCAACAGGCCATGGGCGCCTTAGCCCGCGAAATGGGTGGAGCATTGAGGGAATCTATGGACATTCTCAAGACTGAGAATCAAGTCCAGGCCTAGATAGCTGAGTCAGGGCCTTCTTTTCTGAAGAGGGAGTTTTTCCGGTCGAATCTGAATGAGTTTTTGGGTGATCCCAAGGAGCCACTAAAGGCAGATAAGTGGCTAGAACAGATATTAAAGACATTCGAGATGATTGGCATCAAGGATGATCAGTTGAAGGTGACCTTGGCATCTTTCCAACTAAAATGGGATGCGGGTCATTGGTGGAAGTATGCATGTGGACGCATTGGGGTGACTTAGGAGGCTTTTGTCATCTCCTTTCAGGGCAAGTTTCTGCCTCCCACAATTAGGGAGAAGATGAGAGATCAGTTCTCTAAGTTGGTGCAGTTGAACACACCAGTGGCTAAGTTTGAAGCTACTTTTACTAGCTTGTCTAGGTTTGCACCTGAGTTAGTGGCGACTGGAGAACGCCGTTGTTTGGAGTTCGAGAAACCGTTGAGGACCGAACTCAAGTTTCGAGTGGCCGCGTCCATGATTAAAGATTATGGGCGCTTTGTGAAGGCAACAGCCCATCTTGAGACTATTATGCATGAAGAGGAGAAAAGGATTAGGGGCTCCAGGAGGAGCCAGCATAGTCAGGGGGACAGTAAGAGGCAGAGGAGTTTTAACCCTCAGCAGTCCTAGGGAGCTCAGTTGAGATCCACTTTTCCAGTACTGAGTTCAGGTTCTGAGAATGGTGGCTAGGGAGATTTTACTTGCTTTAAGTGTAGTCAATTGGGCCACAAATCTCCAGCTTGTCCTCAGAGAGGAGGAGGGCAGTGAGCAGCATCATCTTCGGATCATTTTCAAAGCCAGAGTCAGGGGAGAGGCCAGCCGCTCACTTGTTATCAGTGTGGGCAGACGGGGCACCTGAAGAGGTTTTGCCTACAGTTGAGTGGCACATCTGGTGCGTCTGGTTCGAGACAGACACAGAGTCACCAGCTAGCACAGTCAGCACAGGCCTGGAGGGCCAATCAAGGAGTCTCTTCGGCTCAGTCAATGTACCAGGCTTATGTACCGAGAGGTGAGCAGGTTGAGTAGAGACCTACTAGGCGTATGTACGCAGTTGCAACGCCAGATCTTGTACTTGCTCCTTCTATAGTGAGAGGTACCTTTTTATTTTGTAATTCAATTGCTAATGTGTTGATTGATACGGGTGCATCCCATTTTTTTTTATTTCATATGCATTCACATCGGTTTTGGGTTTGGAGTTGGCACAGTTAGCATCTCCTATTTGTGTAGAGTCACCTATTGGTGGTGAGGTTATCTTGAAACAAGGATGTCGGGGTTGTGACATCGAGGTTGCTGGTCATCGATTACCTTTTGCATTTTTATTACTTGACATGCCTAGTTTTGATGTCATTTTGGGTATGGACTGGTTATCGTCATACTGGGCCGTTATAGATTGCTACCATCAGAAGGTTACTATATGTACCTTGAGCGGTGATTATTTTCATTTCTTGAAGGGCCGGGTGGATAGAGACTTATCACCGATGTATGATCCGCGTGGACGGAGTGAACTTAGTTGTCTCCTTGCTCGCTTTTTAAGTAGTGAGTGTGATGAAATTCGGGTGGGGTTGCCAAGAGTGGTTTGTGAATACCCAGATGTTTTTCACGAGAATCTTACTAGTTTACCGCCTCACTGAGAGATCGAGTTCTCTATTGATTTAGTGCCTGGTACGACACTGAATTCTATGGCTCCATATAGATTTGCACCTGCTAAATTAAGCAAGTTGAAGATTCAACTCCAGGAATTGCTAGATAAGGGTTTTATTCGCCCTAGTACTTTAAGTTGGGGAGCACCGGCTCTCTTTGCTAAAAAGAAAGATGGAGCGTTGCGATTTTGTATTGATTACTGAAGTTGAACCGGGTAACTGTTCAGAATAAGTACCCAATGCTTTGTATAGATGATCTGTTTGATCAATTGAAGGGGTCTTGTTGTTTCTCTAAGATAGACTTGAGATTGAGTTATCATCAGTTGAGGGTAAGGAAGGAGGATATCCCGACGATGGCCTTCCGTGCGCGGTATGGCCATTATGAGTTTCTTATGATGCCTTTTGGGCTAACTAATGCTCTAGCAGTGTTTATAGATTTAATGAATCGGATTTTCCGCGAGTTCTTAGATCATTTTGTGGTTGTCTTTGTGGACGATATTTTGATTTACTCACCCTTTGAGAAGGAGCATGAGGAACATTTGCGAGTAGTGCTTGAGTTACTTAGAGCCCACAAGCTGTATGCTAAATTTGGGAAATGTGAATTTTGGCTGAGGGAAGTTAAGTTCTTAGGCTACGTGGTATCCGGGAAAGGGGTGACTATAGATTCATCCAAGATAGAGGCAGTGCAAGATTGGGCACAACCTAAGAATGCTTTCGAGATTCATAGTTTCTTGGGGTTGGCCGGGTATTACCATCGGTTTGTGAAAGATTTCTCTAGACTAGCTTCACCTTTGACTAGGTTGACGAGGAAAGAAATCAAATTCGTGTGGAGTGAGACTTGTGAAAAGTCGTTTCAAGAGCTTAAGATTAGACTCACCACTGCTACAGTGTTAATTATTTCGGAGAGGGGTTTGAGTTATACAGTATATTGTGATGCTTCACGGGAAGGTTTGGGTTGTGTATTGATGCAAAAAGGGAAAGTAGTAGCCTATGGCTCACGGCAGTTGAAAACACACAAGAGGAATTATCCTACCCACGACCTAGAGTTAGCAGTAGTGATATTTGCTTTGAAAATTTGGAGGCACTATCTGTATGGTGGGAAATTTGAGGTGTTTTCTGATCACAAGAGTCTGAAATATCTGTTTACATAGAAAGACTTGAATTTGAGACAGAGGAGGTGGATGGAATTCATAAAGGATTATGATTTTGAGTTGCATTATCATCCCGGGAAGGCCAACGTTGTGGCCGATGCTTTGAGTAGAAAGTCAGTTAGCAGTGTAGTTTCTATCGCCATCTGAGAATGGGAAATGTTGGGTACTCTTAGTGAGTTTGACTTGCATCTGGACGAGTCTATTGAGTCTGCAGCCTTATTTTCAGTAGTTGCACAACCTACACTAGTGAACCGAGTGTTGGAAGCACAGAGGAGTGATCTTAAGGTGGAATCTCTCCGAGAGCGATCTTGAGGTGGAATCTCTTCGAGAGAAGATTTCCAATGGGAAGGTAGAAAGAGGTTTGACTGTGTATCTCAACCAAAGTGTGAGATACCGTGACCGTTTGTTTGTGCCAGAGTCTTGCCGAGAGGAAGTACTCCAAGAGTTTCACCATTCACGCCTTGCGGTACATCTGGGAGGCACAATGATGTATCATGATCTTAGTCGCCAGTTTTGGTGGAGAGGTATGAAAAAGGATGTAGCTGTGTTTGTATCGAAATGCCTTACTTGTCAACAAGTGAAGGTCGAGCATCAGAGGCTAGCGGGTTTGTTGCAAACCTTGCCTATAGTTGAATGGAAGTGGGAACATGTCACGATGGATTTTGTTGTGGGCCTTCCGAGGACTCAACGGGGTAGTGATGCCATTTGGGTGGTAGTTGATCGGCTGACTAAGTCGTCGCATTTTATTCTTATGCACGTAGGTGATTCAGTAGATTATCTTGTTGATCCTTATATCAGGGACATAGTGAGGTTGCACGGAGTCCCTATGACGATTGTTTCAGATAGAGATTCATGTTTTACAGCTCGGTTGTGGCAGAGTTTGCAGAGTGCCTTGGGCACTAAATTGACCTTTAGTACTGCGTATCATCTTCAGACTGACGGGCAGTTTGAGCGTACTATGCAGATCCTTGAGGATATGCTTCGAGGCTGTGTCCTTGACTTTATGGGTTCGTGGGAGAGGCATTTGCCCTTAGTGGAGTTTGCCTATAACAATGGCTTCCGAGTATTGGCATGGCACCGTTTGAGGCCTTGTATGGTCAACCGTATAGATCCCCTGTATATTGGGCCGAGGAGAATGATACACCTTTGTTAGGTCCAGAGTTGGTTCAGGAAATGACGGAGAAAGTGGTACTTATCCATAAGAGGCAAGCTACGGCTCAGAGTTGCCAGAAAAGTTATGCCGACTGTAGGAGGAGACCTTTGTCTTTTGAGGTGGGAAATCATGTCTTTTTGAAGATATCACCTAGACAGGGTTTGATGAGATTTGGGAAGAGTGGGAAGTTGTCCCCTTGGTTTATTGGCCCTTTTGAGATCCTTGAGCGGATTGGAGAGGTTACTTATCGTTTGGCGTTACCGCCACAACTTTTCAGAGTTCATGACGTGTTTTATATTAGTATGCTTCAGAAATATGAGCCAAATCCATCGCACGTGTTGGATTGGATCGACTTAGAGGTAGATGAGGATGCCTCGTATGAGGAGAGACCAGTGAGAGTCTTGGATAGACGGGATCAAGTCTTGCGAGGCAAGACAATTCCCTTGGTAAATGTGTTGTGGAAACATCACGGGGTCAAGGAAGTGACTTGGGAACGTGAATTAGAAGTCCGAGAGAAATATCCGGACTTATTTGTTGATACATGAGCATGTATTGAGAATTTGGTTATGTTAATAAGAAGTATAAGCATTGCATATGTTTTAACTTACAAGAACATTATATATGTTATAGTTGTTTGGAGAAAACATGGATTTAATATAAACATTGCATATGTTTTGAGAATATGAAATATTGTGGGTGTTGTATCACTTTTGGAAGCATTGTATATGCTGTGTAAGATTTTTTTTTGAAAATTTGGACTTTGATTAAACATTGTAATTGTTTTTGGGAAATTATAAATTTCATTTAAATTGGGACTTGTGTATCGAGTCGATGAGAATGGATGACTGAAGGATGGGTCATGGTGATGAACTTGTAAGAACAACATTGTTGTGAATAATTCAATTATGTTTTTGAACTTAATTTGTAATTTCAGGGACGAAATTTTTTAAGGGGGGAGATTATAGTGATTCCGATTTTGAACCGTCTCTTGTGGTGTTCCAGACTCGGGTTGGTATGGTTTAGATGGTTGTACGTACCTTGTTTTCCCTTGTCTTCCCCTTATTTTGGTTATTGGGTTGTAGTCATGTGTTTGGGATAGGTTCGTTGCTTGTTTTTCCAAACCTTTGTTACCCAGATTTTGGCTTCTCCGCTCGAGCGAGCATTCTTGTGCTTGAGTGGACTTCACAAATCTTGTTTCAAGCTCGAGCGAGCAGTGTGGCGCTCAAGTGGGGTCTGCGTCTGCCAAACTGCTGGAAGCTCGTATTTCACGCTCAAGCGGACCTTTGTGTCTGACACTCGAGCGGGGAGTTCCACGCTCGAGCAAACCGTGCTATATCAGTCCGTAAAGATGATATTTCAGATCACTTTTTCAGCTCTCTCTCTCTCTCTCTCTAAAACTCTCCAGAATTTCAAATCTTGACCATCTCTCTCTAAAATACTCATTCTCTCTACATTTTCACCTAGATCCTTGAGATCTTCACCCTAGTGTCTTTGATAAAAAGGTAGGGTGCTTAAAGAGCTTCATTTTGATCCAAGAAGAAATTGGTTTCATCATCTTTGAAGTTCTTCCTTGTTGTTGGGTCTTCTACACTTGAGGTAGGGATTTTCTACACTCTCATATGGTTTTTAGCGTAGTTATTTGTTTATTGTGTATAGATTATAGGATTTGGTTGTGGTTTGGATGAATCTAGGATTTGGGTGTGAAATGGAAAGAGGGGTTTTTGATGAATATGAGGTAAATGAGTATGAGGCTTGAATATAAGATCAAGTTGTGCCAAAATAGTTGATTTTAGTGTTTGGGTTGATATTTGGTAAAAGGGGATTTTTTATGCTAATTTGATTAAATCATTATTTTGTATAAATAATTGGGATTAACATTGAAAATGTGAAATTGGATGGTTATGGATATAGATGGTGGAATTAGATATGTATTATCTCACATCTTAGATGTTTCGAATAAACTATTTATCTTGAGATTAAATATCTGTTTAGAGATAAATGTATTGGGCTATCGATAGAGGGTAGCTATGATTGTTATAGAAATTGCATGAGGATTAGGCGATTTAATGCTAATCCATTGTTTGGTGTCATTGAATATGACCATGTTTATAAATACATTGTATATGTATGTTCGTTGGGAGGAGAAAGGGGATGGATTCCAGCAAAAGCAAGTTGGCCGAAGTGTTTTGGGTGAAAGACCTAAAATCTTATATATATATATATGGGTGCCGATTCCCGCGGACGAAATATCTGTGAAATGGCAGATTGAGAAGTATAGATGAAGTGGAAATGAATTGAAAGATAATGGACTTAACTCATGAATTGAGATGTCTAGATGAACTGGTAATAAATTGACGGAAAATGGATTAAGGCTTGAACAACTTAGCATGATATGAATATGCAAGTTTGTGGATATTTTTGTACCAGCATTGTTTATGCACATGGTATTTATATCTTTGCTAAACCTCATATATTGTGTTAGATTATTTCTATTGGGCTGTGGCTCACCCTATATGGGAACATTATTTTCAGGTACAGGTGATATACTTCCACCAAGGCAATAGCGTGGACGGACTTTGTGAAGCAAGAGCTTCTTATTTGTGTTTTGTTATATGCATAGCCAAGGGCTTTATTTGTAATGAGCTGTGCTCACTTTTATGTAACCAAGCATTGACTTTGGAAGATGTAAGTCTGCATGGCATTTAACTATATGTTAAGCTTTTATAAACAAACTCTAATGAATGAAAGTATTTTATTTCTGTTATATCTTTCGCATAACAGTTGGATTTATTGTATTATTTTGGGGGCGTGACAGTGGTGGCTTTTTAACTTGGAAAGAGAAGAGATTATGACTTGGGCAAGGTTTCTAAAATTTTTCTATGAAAAGTATTTTCTAGACTCACTACGAGAGTAAAAGGCATCAGAATTCTTACACTTAAATCAAGGAACAATGTTGGTAGCCAATTATGAAAGCAAGTTCACATGGCTGGCACGATTTGCAACGTATGTTATTCCAATGAAGGCCCGAAAGATGAGGAAATTCGAAACAAGCTTAGATAAAGAAATCAAAGGCAAGATTGAGGTTATGAAATTACCAACCTATGCGGAAGTGGTAGATCGAGCATACATCGCAAAGAAATGAGTCAAAATCTCACGTTCTGGTGGATCAAAAGAAGCGATTCTGGGGAGAACCAGCTAGAGGGTCCAATTCTACACCATCAAAAAGAATGAATACGGGACCTAGCGGCTCAACCAGTTCAGCTAACGAAGGCGCTACTATCACCAGAGGTAGCACCATCCCTAACTATCCAACTTGTGGAAATGCTCACTGGGGATAGTGCCACTAGGTAACAGGAGCATGTTTCAAATATGGTCAGATTGGTCATGTGGTGAGAGATTGTCCAAACTTGACAAGTACCCCTGGATCAGTCCAAAAAATCAGAATAGAGAAGAAAGAACAGAGATGTTAAGGGAGAGCTTTTGCTTTGGTGCCTGGAAACCTCGATATTACCGAGAACATGGTGTCACGTATACTTTCTATATGTGGACATTCAGCTCATATTCTTATTGATTCTGGATCAACTCATTCTTTTGTTGCTCTACACTTTACTCCCAATTTAACACCGACTCCTGAGTCCCTAGGATATGCTTTATCTGTGTCTTTTCCGTCTGGTGGTTCTGCTTTAGTACTAATGTCTATAAGTCCTATGCTATATCCGTAAAAGGTGAAATTTTATATGCGGATTTGATTCCACTTCGTATTAGTAGTTTTGATGTAATCTTAGGAATGGATTGGTTAGCTACCAACCATGCCTCTATTGATTGTACAACCAAAAAGGTCTTCCTTTGATTACTAAACCAATGTGAACTTGTTTTTGATGGAACTGGAGTTTCTACCCCTCCATGTTTAATATCCTCTATGTCAGCCCAATGACTTTTGAGAAAAGGTTGTTATGGGTATATCTATTATGCAATCGATACTTAGCAAGTGAACCCAACACTCAATTTAATACCTGTAGTCTGAGAATTTCCTGATGTTTTTCCTAAAGATTTACCTGGTACCTTGGTTGATCGGGAAGTTGAATTTACCATTGAAATTCAACCCGGTATGCAACCGATATTGAAAACTCCTTATCGTATGTCAATTATAGAATTGAAAGAGTTAAAAACACAACTTCAGGAGTTGCTTAACAAGGATTTCATACGACCACGTACCTTACCATGGAGAGCTCCGATATTGTTCATGAAGAAAAATGATGGTACAATGAGATTGTATATCGATTATCGGGAATTGAACAAAGTCACTATCAAGAATCAGTACCCATTACTGCAAATCGATGACTTATTTGATCAACTTCAAGGCGCTCAAGTAGTTTCAAAGATCAACTTGTGGTCTGGCTATCATCAAGTGAAGGTCGAAGCGGGAAGTATTAAGAAGACTACCTTCATAACACGTTATGAACACTACAAATTCCTTGTCATGCCATTTGGCATCACGAATGCTCCAGCAACTTTTATGGACCTCATGAATCGAATATTCAAACCCCATCTCGATGAATTCGTCATTGTTTTCAATGACGACATCCTCATATACTCTAAAATACCAGAAGACCATGAGAAACACTTAAGATCAGCTCTGCAGATGCTACGTGATTACAAACTTTATGCCAAGTTGAAGAAATGTGAATTCTGGCTCACTAGTGTACACTTCCTCGACCACGTCATTGACAAGAACGACATCTCTGTTGATCCGCAAAAGATTGCAGCAATCGTAGATAGGCCGCGACCTACTAATGTATCGAAGATTCGGAGTTTCCTAGGATTAGCAGGATATTACCGACGTTTCGTTCGGGATTTCTCGAAGATTGTGTCACCATTGACTCAATTGACCCAGAAAAACATTCTGTTCTAGTGGATCGACAAACAAGAGTATTGTTTCCAAGAGTTAAAAAATAGGCTGGTGTTAGCTCTTATATATACTAGCACTCCCTACTAGAACGAATGGGTTTGTAATTTATAGCGATGCCTCACATAATGGACTAGGTTGCGTCATTATGCAAGATGGGAAGGTTATTGCATAAACCTCACGTCAATTGAAGACTTACGAGAGGAATTACCCAACTCATGATCTAGAATTGGCTGCGGTAATATTTGCTCTAAAAATTTGGCGTTATTACCTATACGGAGTATTGTGCGAAATTTACACCGATCATAAAAGTCTTAAATATCTATTTATACAAAAGGAACTAAACATGAGTGTAGACACCTTATTTTTGACTACCCTTACGACTTGGACGTCACCGTTTGCACACCCGATGATGAGTGTATATGCTTGGTAAGTGCTCGAAGTTCTCAGCACAATGCCACAACTCTGGGCCTTTCAAACCCTACACACCTGTTGCCTTATTCTTAGACCAAAACCATTATTTTTCAAGCCTGCAACTCTTGTGGCCTGCCGGCCCTTGCAGTGGGCTGCCGACCATAACTTTTGGCTGTCGGCCACTAATATGGCCTACCGGCCACCAATGCCTTTGCAGATATTTGTTTTTGCCAGCTGTTGGCACAGATGCATGCACCTTCTCACATGTGTATGTATGGATATTTCTGAGGGAGTTGTTTGGTTTTCTATATATAGGAGGCCTCCCCTTTCATTAAAAAGGTTGGAATTTTTGGAGCAAAAATTCTCTCTCTCTCTCTCTCTCTCTCTCTCTCTTTATAATTCTCTCTCTCTCTTGAAATTTCTTAGCTTTTTGCAAGCTTTTGCCTATACAGTCTTAACCAAACCTCTCCATCTTTGAGCTGAGGTATCTTTAAGCCTTGTTTGAGCTCTTGAGGGTGTGTTTGCCTTGATTTGTTGCCTATAATTGGTTTTCTCTTCAAGAGGTATAAGGCTTTGCTTCTATGCTTGCTTTATTTACTCTTTTTCCTATTGTTTTTCCACTATTTTTGGGCTATATAAACTCTGTATTTTTGGGCTGAAACTTGTGGTTTAAGGCCAATAAGGGTTGAGGGGTGGTTCACCCTTTTTTACACTTTGCTTTCAAGGCCTTTTCCCTTGTGTTTCCCACATTTACACTACCTTTTTTTTGAGCTTTTAAACACTGATTTTCAGTGGCTAAATCATGGTTTGAAGTCCAAAATTGGAAGGGTTAGCCTTCCCTCCTTGTGTTTTGCCTACTAGCCTAGCATGCTCTATATTTTAGCTTATTATTCTAGCTTGTGTTAGCTCAGTTCCAGCATGTTTTAGGACTTATTTAGGACTATTCTTTCTTGTTTACTTCATTTGAGCCTTATATTGCATGCTTGTAGTATAATTGTCTTCATGAGTTTGGTGTTTTAGGCCTTAGACACCACCTTATTTGAGTTGGTAGTGTTTATTTATGGCTTTCCATACTTGTTTTCACACTTAATCATTGCTGCAACCTCCCTCTTTTCTTGGCTTTTCATTTTCTTTGAAAGTGGTTTCAAACTATTTGTTTGTTTAAAGCATGAGATTGAGGTGTCATGCTTAATGGTTTAATCCCTTTGGGGGTTCATTACCAACGGTATGATGTCTCTTTCATGCCCAAAGCAACACTTGGTTTGAGCCCTCTTTCCATTCGAGGACTTAAAATTCATTTGTGGACTTAATTGATTAAAGAATTGAGAGGTAATTAAAATTGAGGATTAAAGTGGTGCAAGATAATAACTTGGTTTGGGTTCAATTGGACGTTAATTGAACCCTTGAATCTTGAGTTGTTTTGTACTCATTAGTGATGTAAACGATTCAAGATTCATTGTCAACTACTTCCCTTGATCATTTATGATACGGAGGTGGTTTTGAGAGTCTTATTTTGTTGCATTTATTGAACTTGAACACTTTGGTTCATAGGCCATCATGCAATGAAATTGCATCCATTGATTGTTTGTGAATCAAGTTTACCACTCCATTGAGTTGTTCAAATCATAAGGAAGGGTAAATTATGCAAACAAACCCTTGAGAATACCCTGTCCCTGCTCTGTTTGCTCTCTGTTGCAACAGGACTATCCATTCATCAGTGGACGGCAGGCCATCTGCTGACCACCAGTGAAAAATCCAGCAGTGTACTTTTGAAGCAAAACAAAGTTGGTTTTAAGGTGGAAATCAGCGCAAGTGTTCTACTGCGCAACAGAGGCATCTAGCAGTAGAAACAGTGGCCTTTTCGGGTGGAAGTTCGCACGCATGCATGAGCACTCCTTGTTTCCCGAGGCGGAGTAATTAGAGTAGTTAATTTAGTTACTTTATGTTGTAATTGATTAATTAAGCTAATTAGAATTTTGTAATTAATTAATTAGTGTAATTAATTAATTAGTTCCAATTTTGTAATAATTAGCTAGAATAGTTAATTAGTTGTGATGTTGTAATAACTAAAGTAGTTAGTTCATTCGGTTTGTAATAGTTAGTTAATTCGTAGTAATTAGCTTAGCTATTCGGACCCTCCTGTGAGAGGGCATCAACTTGTAATAATGTGTATGTCTTCCAACCCCACGTCTTTCTCTTTTTTATTTACCTGCTTATGATGGTTAGTTTAGGCCATCATGTTTACTTTAGCATCTCTTATGTTTACATCTACTTGTATTGCATGCATTGAGGCTCGGTTCATCATGCTAACTTACATTATTAGTTTAAACGCTTCTTTGAATACGTGCTTAGACCGCATGCCATCAAATTGAATCAAATGCCATGTTAAGTAACCAAGCCTATTTAGCCTGCATATCGCATGTGTTGTATTAGCCATATCACATAGTTAGGATCATTCATTTTTCTAACTCTATCATATTTTTTGGCTTGGAGTACTAGGTAAGCTTTTATTTTGCTTTAGCATAATCGCATGTATGTGATTGTTGCCATGTCAAAGCATGCTTATCATGAGGCTAAATGCTTAAATGATAAACTGTTTGAATGCCTGTGGATGAAGGCTAGTTGCTTGAATTGGGATGGTTTGGTTCATGTACGTTTAAGCCCACTTTTTTGAGTGGCACATTCACAAACTCTTTTCAAAACAAACATGAAATCAAATGTCCCAATTTTTGCAAGTCAGTCTATATTTGTGTGTGTGCGCATCACATAGTAATGCTAGCCTAATAATCGGAACAAGAGCATATAATGTAAATAAAATTTACATCATGATTAGTAGAGGCCGATCTTTGATCGGGCAAGCGGGGGTCCTCAATTCATGACATTTCCCTCTCGTACCTGAGTTCCCGAGCCGAGACAATCTTGGTGATGACAGACACGTGGTCTTTGGCACGAGTCATGGGTTTCCTAAATTTTCAAAAAATATTTAGGTAGCAACTCTATATCTGGCAAAGCAGTCCATTTTTGACAATTTGATTCAAAATCGATTTTCTAAAAGATTTGCCAAATTTGAAATATTTGGTGTTTATCTATTTTACATTGCACTCGTGAGATCAGATTCAGAACCGCCTGAGTCCGATACTGTAGGGCTTATTCATCTTCCGAAAGGGGGCACGAAAAATCGAGCTACACAATGATGATGGTTAGAATTTATGAAAGATTACGAGGTGAAGATTCAACACCACCTAGGCAAGGCTAACGTGGTAGTAGATGCGTTGAGTTGAAAGACTACCTGAAGTTTGGCGTGCATTGTCATTGACAAGAAACCATTTACACGGGAACTAGAAAAACTGGATTTGGAATTGGTTCCATACAAGACTTATGGATTACTCGCTAATATAATTGTAGAACCTACGATAATCGACGAGATTAAAGCACGTCAATGTGAGGACCCACTTTTGAAGAAAAGATACGATGAGCAAGGAAGTAAGCCTAATTCTAATTTCACTATATGCAATGAGATACTGAAGTTTCGAAATCAAATTTGCGTACCTGACATTCCAAAAATCAAAAAGAATATATTGGTTGAAGCCTGTAGCTTGAGATTCGCAGTTCATCCTAGAAATACGACGATGTACCATGATATAAAAGAGCATTATTGGTGGCTAGGAATGAAAAAGGACATAGAAACTATGTGTCCAAATATTTTCAATGTCAAGCCAGCGCATCAGAGACCCGTAAGGCTGCTACAACCACTCCTTATTCTTGAATGGAAATGGGAACACATCAGCATGGATTTTGTGATCGGATTACCATAATCAGCTTCAAAGTATGATGCGATATGGGTTATAGTAGATCAGTTAACGAAGTCGACACATTTTCTGCCTATCAGAGTCACGTATTCGCTTAATAAATTTGCCACTTTATATATCAAGGGGATAATTCGATTGCATGGCACCTCGGTGTCAATCGTGTCGGCTCGAGACCCTCGCTTTGTATCTCAATTTTGGAAAAAGTTACAAGCAACCTTGGGAACAACGCTAAAGTTTAGCACCACTTATCATCCGCAAACTGATAGTCAATCCGAAAGAACAATTCAAACATTAGAAGACATGTTGCGAATATGCGTGTTAGACCTTAAAGGTAATTGGGACGAGCATCTACCGTTAGTGGAATTCGCTTATAATAATAGTTACCAAGCGAGCATTGGGATGGCATTGTATGAAGCACTGTATGGGAGGAAATGTCGATCCCCTATATGCTGGATAGAGGTTGGAGATAGAAGTTATTAGGTCCTGAAATTATGCAGATGACAAGTGACAAAATCCAACTCATTCCATAGCGAATCCGCACTGCTCAGAGCTGTTAGAATAACTATGCAGATACTTGGAGACAAGATTTGGAATTTCAAATAAGAGATCATGTTTTCTTGAAAGTCTCACCAACAAAATGAATCATTCGGTTTGGAAAATGAGAAAAATTGAATCCATGTTACATCAGACCATATGAGATACTGGAAAGGATTGGCCCTATAGCATATCGTCTTGCACTTCCACCAGAGTTGTCCAATGTGCACAATGTGTTCCATGTTTCAATGCTCTGGCAATATTTACGGGATTCAAAGCATGTCATTGATCAGGAGGACCTAGAAGTTCAACCAAATCTCCCTTATGAAGAGCAATTGGTACAGATCCTTGACCGGCGTGATCAGATTCTCCGAAACAAGACTATACCTCTTGTAAAACTCGTATGTAAAAATCATCGTGTCGAATAAGCTATGTAGGAAATTGAGAGTCAAATGTGAGCCCTGATATCCACATCTTTTTGAAAGATACGGCAAGTTTGAGGACAAACTTCTATTTAGGAGGGAAGAATGTGACATCCTAAAATATATTTACTTAATCTTAGAAAAAAAAAATTGGAATTATAACATTTTTTTGGGCCATAGTAGAATATGGGAAACTTGTGCAAATTGTTACTTCATAAACCAAGTGAGATGCGTGGAGTGCCATGTGGTGAAAACCACATGGTGACACAGTGGTGCATAGTGAGGGTTTTATCACTTATAAATAGATGAGTTGCATGGCAAGGAAATCACAAAAAAATAAAAATAAATAAATAAATAACAAACGAGGGGTATATGAGAGAGTGAGCCGGGATCAGAAGTGAAAGTTAGGAATTAATATTGATGTGAGTTTTATTATATTTTGAACACTATAAATTGTTTTATGTAAAATCTGTTTTGTAAATTATATTAGTTTTTAAGTATGTAATTTGTTAAATGAACCTTATTTGTTTAAACGAGAAACCCATGGATATAATTATTTTCTAAATGTGTTTTTGAACAATTATTTGTACATAATCATTGACCCTGTGATAGTCCCATGCCTTGGGGGGATTTTAATATCCATTGGCCCTCTGATGGTCATATGCCTTGGGGAGACTTTAATATCCATTGGCCCTTTGAATTGTCACTTTATGTGGCCTTCTCTTCTGTTTTGTTGTTACTGTAAGTGACTCTCTGTTTGTCATGGATCTACTGACCTTCTGTTCTATTCTGTTGTCACTTTTGTGACCTTCTGAAGGTCCCATGCCTAGGGACTCAAATATCTGGTTCTCTGAAGGTCCCATGTCTGGGGGACTTGAATATCCATTGACCCTTTGTTCTGTTCTGTTCTGTACCGTGGTTATGATTATTTTGCTTATATGATTTACGCATTATATGTTTGTTATTTAAACTAATTTCTACAAATGATTTTCTATTTAGCCCAATAATTATCCATAGTGATTTTTATATCCTTATACTCTCAGTATAATATTTTTCACTCTGCCATGTGCATATAGTTTTTAACCACTTTTAGACAATGAAGCTTAGGGAGTAACTTGTTCCCTTATGTTGGTGTAGCTGGACCAGAGATTGGGTAGACACAGGCACTGGCACTTTGTAACCATAATTTTAGCTCTGACAATGTAAATAAATAAAAGTTCCAATGTATATTTTTGATTATATAAATATTTGGGTACCCTTTTATTTTATTTTGCTATTGACTTATGTTTTTATCCTGTCGCGGCGCCTAGCCTCTAGACATTGGGTTTGGGTTGTGACAGATGTATCAAATAAGTTTTTGACTAATCAAATTAAACCACTTGTCATATTGAGATGGTCCGGCCAACAAAATTATGGCATACCATTAAAGTGACATTTTGATATTTATCTCTAAATAAATCAGAGATAATTATCAAAAAAGTTAAAGTTTATTATGACTTTCCTCCACCTATTTCTATAAATAGGGGTGATCTCTACCAGAAGTTTGCATACAATTTTATATACAATTTTACATATAAATTCTACATACATAAATCAAGTTGTAGAGACAAAAATCTACATCAAGGCAAGGAAAAAAGCTCCATTGGATTCAAGCCTCTAAAGCCCCGAAATTCTTTTCACCAAAGTTGATCAATTTCCATAAAGCATAAAATTCGGAAATTAAAATCAAAATTCTACAAATTTGCCATCTTCTTCACGTTACATGGAGGAGATTTCTTCGCTCAATTCGGGAACAAGTTGTCAAACCCTCAAGTCAACTTTTTGAAGGGAAGAATCAAAGGATTATTTTATTTGATTAGAAAATTCATCAGAGATTGTAATCGTATTGTTTAAATCAATAAATTTGTATTTTGTTACTATATTTTTCTGCCTTTATTTTGCAGATAAGAAGTTTGTGTATATACATGTGACTAGTTTCTATTAATCATGTGACAATCCAATGAGTTACATCTTAAGTTGACTTGACTTGAGACTTTGTTTTGTTTTAAAATTTTAAAAATAAATTTTAAATTTTGTGTATTTTATTATTTTTAGTGATTTATTTTAATTTTTTTTATAGTTTAGTCAAATTTTTTTTTTTTTTATTTGTTAGATGCATCACCTAATCTAAATGTATGTAAAAAAATAAAAGATTTGTGAAAAAATCTAAAATAGATTCAATAAATACAACAATATATATTTTTGTATTTAGTGAATTTTAAAAATATTTTTCACAAATTTAATACCTTTTAAATGCATCTAAATTTAATGGATCTAAAAAATTTTAAAAAAAATTTAAAAATTCAACAACAAAAAGTAAAAATTGAAAACTCAAAAATTATTTTTGAAATCTCCAAAATCAAATGGAGAAGAGTTGGAGAAAATGAAACAAATTCTGAATGATTGGTTCTTTGAGTATTGCTTGATATTATTTATTACTTTGATATTTGTTAAGTTGTCTTTTAAAAATTTAATAAAAAGTATTGAATATGATTGTTTTGGTGAATAAATCTATCTATCTATCTATATTATTATTAAGTAAAGGTTAGACTTGGTGTCTAAACTTTCATGTCATACCGCATGGCATTTTTTTACAGCCTAAAATAAAAAGTTTTTGATAGAGGACGGAGAAGGTTTGAACCCAAGATCTCCGATTTCATTAAGAACACTCTTGTTACTTAGGCAACATACATGTTATAATATTAATTTTTTTATTATTTTTTTTATTCTTACTTGAATTTGACATACATCGCGTGTGTCACCCGCTAGTACTATTATTAAGTGAATGTTAAACTTGGTGGTTAAGCCATCACGTCATGCCACACGACAGTTTTATCTAACTTAAAATAAAAAATTATTATTCAAAAGCATGAATAAGATTTAAATCAAAGACCTTGAGTTTTTATTAAGAATAGTGTTACCACTTAAACAATATACATATTATGATATTAACTTTTTTATTATTTATTTTAATTTTTACTTGTCTAAATTGCACACACATTACATGTGTCACCAACTAATATCAAGTTAAGATATCACATAAATTTATTTTAAAACCACCAAATAATTTTCCACAAACTCTAATGAGAATATTTAGGGTGAAGTGAAATTCAGGTTAAAATGTACCCACATAATGGCTCTTATCTAATTAAGGTTTTGTTTAGAAATATGCTATTTTAATAACTTTTTTAAAAAAAATATGAGGTAAAAGAAATAAATATATTTAGAATGACTTTTTAGTTTTTTACGAAAAGATGTGCAAAAGTAGAAACAAAAGAGAATTTTTAACTTTTTTGTATAGATTGTTGGTTTTTAAATTTTTTTAGTGATTTTTTTTTTTTTTTTTGACTTTTAGACTAAAATCAAATGAGGCTTAAAAGTAATATTATTCAAATTAATAAATGTTTACAAAATTGTTTATTCACTGATTTGATACTATTATATTATTAAATTGAGTCTTATTTTAAATTTTGAAATTTTATTACTCCCTCCGTCCCAAAATATTAGTCTCTTATTCCATTTTTCATTGTCCCAAAATATTAGTCCCTCTTCAAAAATCAAGTACAAAAATAATACAAATTTCCTATTTTGCCCATCTTTTAAATTAATAAACAATATAAAAAGTACAATTATGCATTGATATTCCCAAAAAATGTACTATCAAAAGGATAATTTTGGAAAATCAACTTTTTTCAAATGTAATAATTATACTACTAAAAAAAGTTGGATTCTCCAAAAGGGACCATTATTTTGGGACGGAGGGAGTATTACATTTTAAATGAGTTAAGAAAAAAATAAAAATTATTAACTTGTCTAATAATTTTTATTAAAAAAATTGCCGTGACTTTTGCATACATATTTTTTTTATCAATAGAATTTTCATTAAAGTCAAAATTGTTGTTACTATACACCAAACTAAGGAAAAATCTCTCAAATGAAGCACACATAACATTTAAAAGTTGGCTTTTTAGTTTTTTTGACTTTTTTGACTTTTTTATGTGAACGGTGATGTAACCCAAAATAGGTTAAAAGTTAGGTTTTGGATTTTTATTCATGTTCCCAAATGGCTCCAGAAATAGATCATAAGAGTTCGATGCTAGAATAAGTCTAAGATAAATATATAAATTACATCCATCTGTGTAGGTAAGTTACGAACACACCAAAAAACATAAAAATAAAACTCAAAACCCATAACCCCAATAACTTCTAGGCAGCAGCGATTGCGGACCTGGTAGCGGAAGACAGCAAGTTAGGGTGAAGACGATAGATTTAGAGCTAATAGGTGACATATCCGACAAAGAAGAGATGGAAGGTGACAGATCGAGATGATGGTCACAGCGGTGACGTAGAGGCGACGCGGGAGTGATTTTTGTATACTCTCTGACTCAAGAAGTTATTCGGTTAGCATTTGTTTAGTTCCTTTTTAAAAAAGAAACAAAAAAAATACTAATTCTTGCTATTTTAATTAATAAAAATTAAATTAAGACACCATATTAATTTGCTCCAAAAACGAAAAAATATTGGTTGATTTAGGGGTATTACGTGACTATGTTCTCACTAATTATAATTCATTATGTCCTCTTATGTTTTTCAATAACCTAATATAAATTTTTAAATTTTACTATCTTTATTAATTACAATACTATTAAAATATCACAAGACGAAATTCCAAGACCAATCAATAATTTCTCCTAAAAACATAAAATAATTTTTCATTAAACACGATAATTGATAAGACATGATCATAATTTAGTGAGGAAAATGATTATTTGTTAATTTTTTCTAATAAAATTTCTATCAATGACAGGACAATCTACCAAAAAAAAAGAAAAGAAACTTCAGGGAAGTTACATCTCAAGTTGACTTGACTTGAGACCACTTGCAACGTGTCCTTGTCACGGGAGAAGACGAAACAAACTAACGCCACATTCTCATTGGGATTGAAATTTTCTTCAATACATCATATTGTAAAAGTTTGTTGGAGAATTGGTTATTTTAATTTTTTTTTATACTCTAATAAAAAGATGTGTGAAAAAAAAAAAAAAAAGTTGTAATTGAATATTTTGATTTTTTAAATTATTTTAGTTAAAAAATTTCATGCCAAACACCTTCTAAGACTTTCTAAATTGTTAAATATGATTTTATCATCTTTATTTATAAATTTATATATTTTGACTTTTTTAATTATAAAAATGTATTGTTTTTATTATTTTTAGACTCTTTCAAAAAGAAATGTATTTATACGATTTTTTTTTTTATAGTTGATGGAGTGAATTTGTACGGATTCATAGATAAAAAAGGTGAAACGATATTCACTAATAGTTAAAGAGGTCTTAGTGTAATTAATCCTAAATAACACACCAAATTAGGACTTTAGCCTAATAGTTATGTAATGCCGCTTTTAGTGCGAGATTGTAGATTGTAATTCATATAAAGAGGGGTTTGATATTTGTGATGTTTATTTATCTCTGATCATGAGAGTTGTATGTAGTAGTTGTTTATTGGGTTAATTACACTTTTAATCCCTGTAGTTTAATCCAAGCTTCATTTTGTTATTGATTATTTTCAATTGTACAATTTGATTCATATACTTTAAATTTAGTTTCAATTTCATCATTTCATTTATGTTTGATGTTAAAATTAACAGTTTTGAGACACTTGTCAATCTTTTAAGGTGTACACATAAGAAAAATTAATACAAATTTATACAAATTACCAAATTAAAATTAGATTTAAAGTGTAAAAACTAAATTATTCAAATTAAAACTATATAAATCAAAGTGAAATTTGAGTTAAAATATAAAAGTAAAAAATGTATTATCCTTTGTTTATTTGTTTGTTCTCTAAGTTTGGACTTGTCGTGCTTGTTGGGCTTACTATTGCATGGTTTTCAAGTTATAAGTGCGCTAATGATTGGTTTAATATAGCACTCGTTTAGGAAGTGGTTACGGGGTTAAAATCATAATAAGTAAATAAAGTAGGTTAAAAAATTAATAAAATAAAATATCACATTTAAATTATAATTATTTCTTTTTTTTTTTACAAAAGTCAAAAAGTCAATCCCAAACGAGACTTTTTAGGTTTTGGGAAGTTGGTAAAAAGCTGGCTTTTGGCTTTTTACCAAGCTTTTTGACTTTTTTGAAAGTGATTTGGGAAGTTGGTAAAAAGCTGACTTTTTACTTTTTAGTTTAATATTTATTTATGGTGTCAAATCAAATTAAAATGACCAAAATACCCTTACCCAACATAAGAGATTTATTTTTTTATTTTTTTTTCATAGGCCCTAATTTGTAATTTTATAGCTGCGTTTTTGGCACTTGTCAAATGGCTTTTCTGACGTTTTTGGCAGCCACGTTTTTGTCCAAAAACGTGGCTTTTTACCATGTTTCCAAAATGACACCTAGACTAATGCCTCGTTTAGGAACATTAGTTTTTAAAAATCGTTTTGAGGAGAGAGTTTAGAAAATTTTTTGATTTGTTTGGTTGTGTATTTTGAAAGTAGTTTTGGAGTTTGAGAGTTTGAAATGATTTGATATTTTGTTGTAATTGAGTAGATGTGTATGAGATAAAAAGTGATTGAGAAGGAGAGAGGAAAGAGAAAAAGTGATTGATTGGTGTGTAAGAGAGAGAAAGTGATTTTGGAAATTGTTTTAGAAAAATTACAAACCAAACAAGTTTTTTGGAAAATTTTTCCCAAAATCACTCTACAAATTCAAACCAAACATATCCGTTATTTTAGTAACTTTTTGATTTTTTGATTAAAATATGAGGTAAAAAAATTAGTATGTTTGGAATGATTTTTTAATTTTTTACGAAAAGATTGGCTTTGTAGTTTCTTTTAGTGACTTTTTAACTTTTAGGCTAAAACAGTGAGTTTCCAAATGAAGCCTAAAATAACCTAAAAGTTAAAAAGTCAAACGAATCCTTTGGGGCTAAAATAACCTTTTAGCCCCAAAATCTACCATGCCAAATGAGTGTAATGTTTCTCGTTTGAACACTTGACCATTTTAGTTTATTTTTTTTAAAAAAAAAATTAGGGCTAGTTTGGCCTAAGCTAAAAAAGTCAAAAAGTCGCTATACTATTTTAGTCACATCATCTTATTTAAGTCATATCACCTCTATACTACATCACTTCAAACCCAACCCATATTTCACATTTTTTCGTAAAAAGTCAAAAAGTACACTTATTTAGATTACCCCAAACTACCCCTTAGTTAAAGAAAGTTATGTTTGTGATGATAGTTGACTTTTCTGTAATTGATTTGATGATTGTGAGATAAAAAATAAAATAATTATAGTTTGAATATAATATTTTATCTGATTGACTATCTTAATCTATTTGTTTTTATTAACTATTTTAATTTAAAAAAAGCCCCAAACCTAACTTTTCAATAATTTTTAAATAAAATCATTATTTATAGGAAAAAAAAGATGTAAACAACCCATAACAAAGATAGAGCTCATTTGGCAAGCTGGTTAAAAGTCAACATTTAACTTTTAACTCATTTTGAGTCACATCACTTCTCATATTTTTTATCTATAATAAGACAAAAAAGTTAAAAAAAATAAAAAAAATAAACTTTTAACCAATTTTTCAAAACACTCTCTAATTAAAGACCGAAACATGTGTGAAGGTCCCACTACAATAACCTAGTCAAGAGTCAAGAACACAATTATATGGTGGCAGGGAGTATTTATTTATTTTCTTTTTTGAACCAATGGTAGCCTAGGAAGTCTATGAAGCGTGATCCAACGCATTAGGAAGATGATAACCATTTCCTCTAACGTGTATTTCACTTCATGAGAAATTCTATGCTACAGTCTATCATATGCATTCTTTATCTATGATTTTTATGTTTATAATTGTGATTTATTATGTTATTAATTATGATCTATTATAATATTAGTTATAAAATTATTTTATTTATGATTTAAGAATTGTTTGGTTATAGTTCATGTGATATTTGATTATAATTTAATTTTTTAATTACTTGTGACTCCTATAATATTGAGTTATGCTACTATTGATAATCAAATTTATAAATGGTATAACTTGCACACAAAAAAATGTATCATAACATTACCCCTTTATATATATATGTCAAGAATTAAAAATATTAGCTCTAAATTAAAATAGTCAAAAAATTAAAAGCCAAAAAACTAATCCACGTCTCAAACAAAGTTATGGTACATGATCATGGTTTCATCCATGAGAGAAGGGCAACGATAGGGATGTTGTTGAGTTTGATTTTGAGGTAAATTAACAATCAAATTAGTTGTTATTATATCTCTAAATTTATGAATCACAAATTTATAATTATTTAATTTTTTCTCTTATAATTATCAAATTAACTTTTTAAAAAAAATCTAATTTTCCAAACATAATTATTTTAGTCAGGCTAAAATAATCAAAAAGTCGAATAACTAATTAAAACAGTCAACTTTCCAAACAAGGCCAAAATGTCACATTTAAATTATAATTATTTTTTTATTTTTTATTTTTTTCACAATCATCAAATCAACTACCAAAAAAAAAAAAACTAAAAATTTATTTCGTACAAAAATTTTTAGTCAGATTAAAACAGTAAAAAAGTTAGGCAAAAAAAGTTTATCCCAAATGGGGCATCAATACTATGTGAATTATAGTTAAAATAAAAAAAATTGAGTTATAACCAAATATCACATGAGATGTAACCAATAATTTTTAAATTATAACTAAATAATGTCATAAATAATATTACTGTATCATAATTAACAAAAATAATAAATCATAACCAAAGACATAAAAATCATAACCAAAAGTGCATATTATATCATAGAATTTCCCATGAAGTGAAATACACCTGATGGGTCTGGATCACGCTTTGTGTACTCCCTCTCACCATAATTGTCTTCTTGACTTTTGACTGAGCCATTGTAGTGGGACCTTGACACATGTTTCGGTCTTAATTATCTTTGTTATGATCCTTGTTTACATCTTTTTTTTTTTCTTATAAATAAATTTGAAATTATGCTTCACTAAATTTTGTTTGGAATTTATTTAAAAAAAATTTGGTACATTATATAACATTGTTTATGTAGAAATTTAGGAATTACAAATCACATATCCAAATTAAAGGGTAAAATTAAAAATTGTCTAGAGGTGCTGATCAAGGTTTGTGCCAAAAAAATTGAAGTAATTTTTCTACTTTACTAATTAAATAAAATTTCTCATATAAGCAGTTTTGAAAGAAGTATTTCATGAACATAAAAAATATATAAATAAATTAGACAATTTTTTTTCTTTTATTTTTTTTTAAAATTTTAAAATTGAAATATAATTGGATATCAATATATAATCGATTAAATTACCTTTAAGTTATTATATAAATAAATTTATACAAATTACCAAATTAAAGTTAGACTTAAAGTGTAAAAACTGAATTATTCAAATTAAAACTATATAAATCAAAGTGAAATTTGAGTTAAAATATAAAAGTAAAAAATGTATTATCCTTTGTTTATTTATTTGTTCTCTAAGTTTGGATTTGTGGCACTTGTTGGGCTTTATATTAGTTGGTTTTCAAGTTATAAGTGGGCAAATGATTAGTTTAATATAGCACTCATTTAGGAAGTGATTACGGGATAAAAATAATTATAAAAAGATAAAATAAGTTAAAAAATTAATAATATAAAATGTCACATCTAAATTATAATCAATTTTATTTTTTCTCTCACAAAAATAAAAAAAAATGAAAAAGTCTGTCCCAAACGAGGCTTTTTAGCCCTAGACTAAGGCCTCGTTTGGGAATATGTTATTTTAGTAACTTTTTTATTTTTTGGTTAAAATATGAGGTTAAAAAAATTAATATGTTTGGAATGATATTTTGATTTTTTTACCAAAAAATGTGCAAAAAATAGAAAGAAAATAGAACTTTTGATTTTTTGGTACAAATTATTGGCTTTTTAGTTTTTTTAGTGACTTTTAATTTTTAGGCTAAAACATTGAGTTACAAAATAAGGCCTAAAATAGCCAAAAAATTAAAAAGTCAATCCACATCCCAAGCGAATCCTTTGTGGCTAAAATAACCATTTAGGCCTCGTTTGGGAACAGGCTAATTTAGTAACTTTTTGGCTATTTGGCTAAAATATGAGCTAAAAAAAACTAGTATGTTTGGGATGACTTTTTAGCTTTTTACGAAAAGATGTGCAAAAAGTAGAGAGAAAAGAGAATCTTTGACTTTTTGGTATGGGTTGTTGGCTTTTTGGCTAATTTAATAACTTTTTAACTTTTTGACTAAAAAAGAAGGTTCCCAAACTAGCCCCAAAATCTTCTATGCCGAATGAGTGTAATTTTTCCATTTTAATTGACTTTTTTTAATTTTTTATCCTGGTTAAAGAAAGTTATGTTTGTGATGATAGATGACTTTTTTAAATTGATTTGATAATTATGCAATAAAAATATAAAATGATTCTATTTTGAATGTAATATTTTGTCTGATTAATTATTTTAATTTATTTTTTATTAACTACTTTAATTTAAAAAGCCACAAACCTAACTTTTTAATTATTTTTAAATAAATTTTAAACAAAACCATTATTTATAGGGAAAAAAAGATGTACACCAGCCATAACAGAGATAATTACAGAAAACATGTGTGGGACCAATGGTAAGTAGGTGGGTAGGTAGGTAGAAAAGACTAAAAAGATGTATACAAGCCACTACAATGACTCAGTCAAAGTCAAGAAGACAATTATGGTGGCAGGCAGTATTTATTTACTACTTTTTTGAACCAATGGTAGCCTAGGGAGTCTATGAACCGTGATTCAGACGCATTAGAATTAGAATAGGATAACCATTTCCTCTAACGTGTATTTCATTTCATGGCAAATTCTATGCTCTAGTCTCTCGTATGCATTCATTTCCTCTAACGTGTATTTTATTTCATGGAAATTCTATACTATAGTCTCTCGTATGCATTATTTATCTATGATTTTTATGTTTATGATTATGATTATGATTTATTGTGTTATTCATTATGACACATTATAATATTAATTATAAAATTATTTTATTTATGATTCAAGAGTTATTTGATTATAATTTATATGATATTTGATTATAACTCAAAATTTTTAATTAGTTATGACTCCTAGAATATTGAGTTATGTCATTTATGATAATCAAATTTATAAATGGCATAACTTGCACAAAAAAAAAAAAAAATAGGGGGATGCACCAATAAATCCCAAATTAATAACTTATACACTGTTTAGTCCTAAAAGTTTTCTTATAGACTGAAAGGTCCCATTACAATGTTTCAAACATCAGATTAATGTTTCGAACATTAGATTTCAAACATCTAATGTTCATCAGATTTCAATAATGTTTGAAATTATAGGATGAATGTTTCAAACATTAGATTTCACACATCTAATGTTCATCAGATTTCAATAATTTTTGAAATTATAGAATGAAACATCAGATTCATTTACATCATGAACATCATGATGATGTATAAATGGGACTAAATGGAGCATAAGAAAACTTTTAGGACTAAATGGTTCAACTTTTCAGAAACTAGAATTTATGGGTAAATTTTTCAAAAAAAATATATATATATACCATAGCATTACCCCTTCATATATATATATATATATCAAGAATTAAAAATAGTAGCTCCAAGTTAAAATAGTAAAAAAAAATCCAAAAAATGGAAAGGATTTTTTTTGTTTTTTGTTTTTTTTTTCACTAAAAGACAAATTGATTACAAAAAAAAAAAAAAAAAACAAATCCAAACAAAATATCACATCAAACTCTATAATCATTTCACTTTTTCTCTTACAAACATCATATTCAACCACAAAAAAATTCAACTATCTTTCCAAACACAAAAATTTTTTCTCCAATAATATTCTACAACTAAAAAACTTTACGAAAAAATTCTTTTTCCAAACACCCACATTGTAAAGTTGTGGTACATGATCATTGGTTTGATCCATGAGAAGGGCAACAATAAGGGTGTTGTTGAGTTTGATTTTGAGGTAAATTGACAATCAAATTAGTGGTTAATCAAACTAACAAAATGTTTTATTAAATTTACAATTATTTAATTTTTTCTCTTATAATTATCAAATTAATTAAAAAAAAAACCAATTTTTCAAACATAATTATTTTAGCCAGACTAAAATAGTTAACTTCCCAAGCAAGGCCAAAATATCACATTTAAATTATAATAAGTTTACTCTCTTTTTTTTTTTTTTTTTTCACTCAACCATCAAATTAACTACAAAAAAAAGCTAAAAATTTATCTCATACAAACTTTTTTAGTCAGATTAAAATAGTAAAAAAGTCAAGCAAAAAAAATTTATCCCAAATGGGGCATCAATACTATGTGAATTATAGCTAAAATAAAAAAAATATTATAACTAAATATCACATGAGGTGTAACCAACAATTTTTAAATTATAACTAAAATAATATTACAACATATCATAATTAACAAAAACAATAAATCATAACTAAAGAAACAAAAATCATAACCAAAAGTTCATAGTACACTGTACCATAAAATTTCCCATGAAGTGAAATACACTTTAGAAGAAATGACTATCTTCTTCCTAGTGCGTCTGGATCACGGTTCATGTACTTTCTCCCATAATTGTCTTCTTGAAATACACGTCAGAAGAAATGACCATCTTCTTCCTAATGCATTTGGATCACGCTTCGTGTACTCCCTCCTACCATAATTGTGTTCTTGACTTTTGACTGAGCTATTGTAGTGGGACCTTGACTTATGTTTCAGTCTTAATTATCTTTGTTATGGTCCTTGTTTACATTTTTTTTTTTCTTATAAATAAATTTGAAATTATGCTTCACTAAATTTTGTTTGGAATTTATTTAAAAAAATTTTGGTACATTATCTATATAACTTTGTTTGTGTAGAAAAATTAGGAATTACATATCACATCTCTGAATTAAAGGGCAAAATTAAAAATTGTTTAGAGGTGCCGATCAAGGTATGTGCCAAAAAAAATTGAAGTAATTTTTCTACATTGCTGATTAAATAAAATTTCTCATATAAGCTGTTTGAAAGAAGTATTTCATGAACAAAAAAGATATAAATAAATTTGACAAATTTTTTTCTTTTATTTTTTTTTTAATTTTGAAATTGAAACATAATTAGATATCAATATATAATCGATTAGATTACCTTTAAGTTATTTTAACAATTGACGTAATCTAATAAATTACGTTATTAGTCTCTATATTTTTATAAAATTTATGACTAAACAATTTCTAAAAGAGACGTTCTACTAATTTTCTTTATTTTTAAATGTATATCTGATGAAAATTTTCTTTATTTTTATTCCTCTTTCATTCATTTAACACAGCCCAAGTCAAGTCAATTTGGATTGTTGCAAAACAAAAGTCACTTAAAATATCTCATAGGATCAAAAATGCAAAATCCATTTTCATCCATTGGGAATTGACTTTTTAAATTTTTATAAAAATTATGTGAAAAAAGTAAAAAGAATAAGTTGACCTTAATATTAATTTTTTAATTTTTTAACTAAAATTCTAAATTCCCAGACATAGATTGTAAAGTTGTGGTCATGATCGTTGTTTCATCCATAAGAAGGGCAACAATATGGGTGGTTAGATAAATTTAGTTTGATTTTGATGTAAATTAACAATCAAATTAGTTGTTATTATTCTCTAAATTTATGAATCAAGCTAAATCGTGAAACTTTAAAAATGAACCAAAATTGAAACCACCAAAAACTATTTCACGACTCTAAATTAAGAATTTCATCACTATATTTAGAATATGTAATTTAATAAATGTTAATTTCTATACAAGCATTCCAAAAATTTCATAAACATATACTTAAATTTTTCGAATATTCTCCAAATTATTTTTTTTTATAAAATGTGTGAAGATAAAAAAATAATAATTCATATTACATATCAATTTCTATGAAACTAAAATTTTCAATAATGTTTATTTTTTGAGACAAAACTTTTTACCTCAACAGGTTAGTAATTAATTATTTAAATGTTTAATTTTGTTGCTAAAAATAGAATAATAACACTTTTAGGGACAAAAATATTTTATATCTAAAAAGTTATTTTGTCCTTAAATGTTTATCTTTAAAACTTTAATTTCTTATAGTGATAAAACACTAAATTAAAAAATAATTTAAAAAAATTTGAGTGGATAGCTGTGATAGGCAAATGAAATATTTTGAAACGTATTAGAGGAAGTTAATCACTTTGTTTGGTTTGAGTTTTTTAAAAATACTTTTTAAAAAATTCTATTTTTTTGTTTTTCGTATTTTTTTTAATTGAATTTTTTTAATATTTTAAGCAATTTTTTATTTTTTAAACATGCTTAACATAAATGCACTTAAAAGGTATAATTTTCGTGAAAAAAATCTTTAAAAAATTTACCAAAAATACAAAAAATTACGAAAATTCAATATATTTTGCGTATTTTTGCGTATTTATTAATTTTTTGAAATATTTTTTCACAATTATTTTACTTTTTAGATACATCTAAGTAAGGTGCATTTAAAAAAGTAAAAAAAATGTTTTAAATTTTACAAATATTTACTAAAAATAAAAAAAATACGAAAAATAAAAAACTCAATTTTTAGAAAATTGAAACCAAACACATTGAATATTGATGTGAATTTCACGTCAAGAGGAAGAATCACATGAATTGCATTAGTTTGTTACATTTTTATGGATGAGTTAATAATGTAGATATATTTTATTTACATTTCACATATATTTTTTTCTTTTCCAAATTCACCAACCAACCACAGCGTTAACAATTTGGTTTTGAATAGTTTTTTGAAAATTGGATTTTTTATTTTTATTTTTTTAGTGCTTTTTTTAAAATATTAAATATATATATTTTTATTTTTTTATTTTTAGATGCATATAACCTAAATACAAAAGAATATATATTTTCATATTCTTTTGCATTTATCTAGTTTTTTTTATTTATATTTTTTCAAAAATATTATACTTTTTAAGTATGTCTAAATTATGTGTATCTAAAGAGAAAAAAAATAGTTTAAAATATTAAAAAAATACATAAAAATAAAAAATACAAAAAATAAAAAAATAAAATTTTCAAATATATATATATATTACCGTCTATCCACAATAAAAATGAAATTTACATGCGTAAACCCCGTTAATATATATAATAGAAAGTGATGTGTGCTTATCCAAACTCAAATTTCATTCCTTTGGATTGTTACACAAAACTCATTTAAATTATCTCCCCAGATTGACCAGCCAAGGTCTGGCCAGGAAAAACGCACTATATATAGCGCGAATAACATTCGATATTAAGTCACAAATACACCGAATACTAAATTGTGCTGTGTTGCATGTTTATCATGGGTTCATCATCCATGAGAATTGCAGCAATTGTTTTTTACCTTTGCTTTCTCACCTTTGCAACATTTCATAATTGCTTTTGCAATGGAAACTCCAACATTGTTTGCTCCAAAACTGAAAAGCAAGCCCTTCTAAAATTCAAGCAAGATCTTAAAGACCCTTCCAACCGGTTGTCCTCTTGGGCTGGTGACGACTGTTGTCAATGGTCCGGAATTGTCTGCGACAACTTCACTGGCCATGTCCATGTGATCCACCTTTCTTATAATTATAGTGATGCTGATTGTCATTTTAATGAAGATTTTTCTGAATATGAAGCTTGCTGGCGTTATCACCAGTTAGGAGGTAAAATAAATCCTTCTTTGCTCGATTTGAAGCACCTCCGTCATCTGGACTTGAGCCAGAATGATTTTGGAGGGATTCACATTCCTAGCTTCATTGGCTCTATTGGAAGTTTGAGGTATCTCGACCTGTCTTATGCCAGATTCGGTGGAGCCATTCCTCATCAACTAGGAAATCTCACCATGATGCGTTATCTGGACCTGTCTAATGCCGGATTCAGCGGAGCCATTCCTCATCAACTAGGAAATCTCACCATGATACGTTATCTGGACTTGAGCTTCAATTATTTTTATCTTCAAGGTACTTTTTCTGAAACTGAACTCCAGTTACGTGGTGATAATTTACATTGGGTTTCAGGTCTTCTTTCATTACAACACCTTGATATGTCACGGGTAAACCTTAGCAAAGCAGTGGATTGGCTAGAGGTGACAAGCACGCTTCCTTCTTTGGTAGAATTGGACTTAGCTGAATGTGATCTCAAATATTCTTCTCCTTTAACTACCATTAACTTTACATCACTACATATCCTCGACCTTATGGATAACAATTTTGCATCGCCTATACCTAAGTGGATATTTAGTTTGAATCATCTAGTTTTCCTAGATATCAATGATTGTAACTTTTATGGCCCAATTCCCAATGGTATTCAAAACATGACTTCTCTCAAAGAGTTTTATGCTTCTGGAAATAATCTGAATTCATCATTTCCCAAGGGGTTGTTTAGCCTCAAAGACCTTCTTGTTCTGCACTTAGGCTACAATATGTTTCAGGGACCAATTCCAATTGGCCTTCTAAACATGACTAGTCTTAGAGATCTAGATTTGTCCAATAATTCTTTCACTTCCTTGCCAAATGGGTTGTTGTCTAGTCTTAGCCGTCTCGAGTCGGTCATTCTCAGGGACAATCTCTTGCAAGGTGTAATCTCAGGAGCCATAGGAAACTTGACTTCCCTCATTAGCCTTGATTTGTCTAACAATTTTTTCATTTCGTTGCTGAATGGGTGGTCTAGGCTTAACCGTCTCGAGTCGGTCATTCTCAGGGGCAATCTCTTGCATGGTGTAATCTCAGGAGCCATAGGAAACTTGACTTCCCTCATTAGCCTTGATTTGTCTAACAATTTTTTCACTTCGTTGCCGAATGGGTGGTCTAGGCTTAACCGTCTCGAGTCGGTCTTTCTCGCGAACAATCTCTTGCAAGGTGTAATCTCAGGAGACATAGGAAACTTGACTTCCCTCATTAGCCTTGATATGTCACACAATCAACTTGAGGGGAAAATAGCAACATCATTGGGAAAACTATGCAAGTTGAAGGAAATTGATTTATCATATAACAAATTTGGAGAGGTAGCTGAAGTTTTCAAAAATTTCTCCCAATGCATGTTAGATGGATTGGAGTCAATGTCATTAGCGAACAATTATCTTGGTGGTGAATTGCCAAATGAGCTTGACCAATTAAAAAATCTAGCCTTCCTTTCTCTTCGAAACAACTCCATTTTTGGTCCCATTCCGAAGTGCATCAACAGATTATCATCCTTGTCAGGGTTAGATCTTTCATATAATCATTTGAATGGAACTCTTCCAGAAAGTCTTGGGCAACTTGCAAAGTTAGAAACTTTAGATCTTTCATATAATCATTTGACTGGAACTCTTCCTGAAAGTCTTGGGAAACTTGTGACGTTATACTATTTAGATGTATCTCATAATTTGATGAAGGATGTTGTCTCTGAGATTCATTTTGCCAATCTCACAAGATTAAGTTACTTAGATGGAAGTGGGAACGGTTTAACTTTGAAAGTGCCTGATGGTTGGATCCCCACTTTTCAAGTTAGAACTTTGATGTTGGCCTCTTGGCAATTAGGGCCGCAATTTCCAGCTTGGCTTCAATACCAAGGACAATTAGAAACATTGGACATATCCAACACAGGAATTTCTAATTCCATTCCGCAATGGTTTTGGCCCAAAATTTCCAACCTTTCGCAATTAAATCTCTCTCGTAATCAAATTCGTGGAGAGATTCCAAGAAAATTTGAGGTTCTCATTAGTGCTCCTGTGGTTGACCTGAGTTTCAATAACTTCAAGGGTATGTTACCATTCATCTCCTCTGCTGTGGAATCATTAGATCTGTCAAATAATTCTTTTGTAGGATCTATCCACCACACCTTATGTGGTCTGATAAGGGAACCAAATAGACTATATATTCTTAATCTTGGAAACAATAATTTGTGGGGAGGGATTCCTAATTGTTGGAAGAATTGGCCATATCTGCGAGTCTTAAACTTGGAAAACAACAATTTGATGGGTACCATTCCGCGCTCTATTGGACATTTAGCTTCCCTGGAATCATTGCATTTGCGACATAACAATCTCTCCGGAAAACTACCACAATCTCTTCAACATTGTACAAATTTGGTACTCATTGATCTTGGTGGAAATGAATTTATTGGAGGCATACCAACTTGGATGGGGAATTCATTTTTGCAATTGATGGTTCTTAACCTTCGTTCAAATAAGTTTCAAGGTGGCATTCCATATGAACTATGTGGTCTAAGTTCTCTTCAAATCTTGGATCTTGCACATAATAATCTCTCAAAAGTTGTGCCAAAATGTTTCAACAACTTTACGGCCATGGCAAAAAGACAAAATTCAAGTGGTCTCATTTCTTATTACGCACCGAGTCCCACAGCAGGAGTTCAAGAAAATGCATTTTTGGTGACCAAAGGAAGAGAGGTTGAATATAGCACCACCCTTAAATTGGTTGTAAGCATGGATCTTTCAGAAAACAATTTATGTGGAGAGATCCCCAAGGGACTAACTAGACTACTAGGGTTGCATTCATTGAATTTGTCCGGAAATCATTTTACAGGAAAGATCCCAGAGAATATTGGTGATATGGAACAACTTGAATCCCTGGATTTATCTTTAAACAAACTTTGTGGTGAAATTCCTGTGAGCATGTCGAGTTTGACATTCTTGAGTCACTTGAATTTGTCTTATAACAATTTGATAGGACAAATTCCATTAAGTACTCAACTTCAAAGCTTAGAGATTTCTAGCTTTGTCGGCAACAAACTTTGTGGACCTCCACTCTCAAACTGCAACACAAACAAGGCAATACCTAAAGTTGGACATGGAAGCAATGAAGAAGGTGAGGGATTTCCAGAAGTGTGGTTCTATGCAATCTCGGCACTTGGATTTGTTGTTGGTTTTTGGGTTGTGGTAGGTCCTTTACTATTCAAGATGCATTGGAGAATTGCTTATTTTCGATTTCTTGATGATGTCTGGTACAATTTTTGTAATTTTATTTTTAAATGTTGCTATATCTTTTGTGATTGAAGGAAGAACTCATTTATTCCTTCATAAATAATTATGAGTGTAGTAATTGATGTATTTGTAGTTCCCTTTTGACAAGGTTTGCATTGTTTAGATTGCAACAATGTAGTGTGAAAACAAAATGAATGATGAATCCATCAGTCTATTCGGTGTAAAAGTGTAGAATTTAAGTTTCTTGGCAAACTCAAAATATGAGGAATGATTCTTTAGATAGCACTTAATTTAGTTCACAAAAATAATTTAGACACGAATAAAATGGCTATTCCTTGATCTCTCAATGGAATTGTCATGCTCCTAATTGATGAATATTTTGAAAGAATCACCATTTTGTTCCAAACTCATTCCAAGACATCTAACACTGCATAAGGTCTCTTTCTTCCCTAATACATTTCATTTGAGAGCTAAAGCTGATCTTAGACATCATATGAACCTTGGTGAGTTTAGACCAAGTAGTTGCAGGCGCTCATTGTCATGTTAATGATCTATGTTGAATTCAAATTTTTTTGTGCTTTCCATCATATTTAGCACATATTATGACGTGCATAGCTTGGGATTTGTATTTTTAAATATTTTTTTTTTTTTTTTGTGTGGAGGATTGATTAATAAATCTCATATCTTGAACTTGTGATTCATATAGTCCCATATATTTTTTTGTGTAATCCATTTAGTCCTTTTAGATATGAAATGACTCATTTGTCATTATTTGATGATATGGGAAACCGTAACAAATGTTCTTAATTGTTGCTGTTTGGTGGAGTATTATATTTAGAAAAAGTATACTAAGGATTTTTTTTAACAAACCTTCTATATATACCTAACGTCACATCATATCCACGCCGAATGTGTTAAACCCATTTATGTTAAGAAACTCCCAATTTCAAACGCACACAAAATCTTGACGTGTGGGAAAATACCCTAGAATCCCGCATGGGTCATCATCATCTTTTCAAATTTGAATTATGTAGATTGAGAATCACCCAAATTCGTGATGTGGAACGTGCGAATGTGAATGTTAATGTGTAAGGTGCATATGTCAATGTGAATCACCCAAATTAAGAATCACCAAAATTTGTGACGTGGAACGTGCAAATGTAAATGTGGAACGTGCAAATGTGAATGTGGATAAAAATTCGTGGAACATGCGAATGTAAATGTGAAACATGCAAATGTGAATCTGGATAAAAATTTGAGATGCGGAAAACATGCAAATGTGAATGTGGATAAAAATTCGAGATGTGAAATATGCGAGTATGAATGTGAATGTGAATGTGAATAAAAATTTCTCAACTGTGGGTTGGGTGTTTGTCCCGTTTGGGACTTCTCATTATATTAATTGAAGTCATACAAATCATTTTAATTATGTAAACTTTTTTATATATTTTTTGAATTATTAATTTTGATATGATGGAATATGAATAAGGGTACAACTGTCCACTAATGATCTACAAGTATTCTAAAATAATGGGACTTAACTGGTCATAAGAAATTCATAGGACTTTTGGGTATGCAAGATTTTTGAAATGGGACTTTCGAATAAATTTTCCTCCAAAGTTTTAAATTTAATTTTTAATTTTTTACTTGTTTAAATGGGCTGGAATTTTTTTTTTTTAAAAAATATAGAAAAAGTTCACTAAGGATGAAAAAAAAAAAAAATTAAAAAAAATTGATTATTTTTTATTTGAGTTTTTAAATATTTTTACACTAGACATGCCTGAAAAGTAAAATAATAAATAAAAAAAATTGACACAAATTTATATCTATATATATAATATAAAAGGTATTTACTAATAAATCATATATCCATAAGTTATGGGTCATTTAATTTCATAAATATTCTTATGTACATATAAGTCCTATCTCACATTAAAATCCCACAAATGATCACACTCACATTTGAAGACGTAATAAAAAAAAAAATAATATACACGTTAGAATGATGTTTCATTGTCACATTTTAAAAATGACACATTTGACAAAAAAATTAATAATAAATAGTGCACAAATGTCTTATTATCACATTTAAAATTTTTTTTTTTACACGTTTGACAAAAGTTTAATAAAACAATAGTATACACATTAGAATGATGTTCCATTGTCACATTTTAATAAGAATTGAACATTTGATAAAAGTTGATAATAGTGCACAAATATCTCATTGTCACATTTTAATAAGAATAACACATTTGACAATTTAATAAAATAATAGTATACATATTATAATAATGTCCCATTGTCACATTTTAATAACAATATAATTGGCAAAAATTTAATGAGATAATATTGCACACATATCCCACTATCACATTTTAAGAATAATTAATAGCACATTTTGATAAAAATTTAAGGGTAAATTACATTTTGTACCCCTGCACTTTGTACCAAATCTCACTTTGACCCATACACATGAAATCGTGACAGTCAACCCCCTACACTTCTGGTCAAATCCCACTTTGCTCCCTATATATGAAATCGTGACAGTCAACCCCCTGCACTTTACTCAAATCTCACTTTGGTCTCTATATAAGTGTCAATGTCCATTTTTTGTTACTTCATTTTTAAATATTTAACAAAATCCAATCATGTGACAAAAATATAACTACGAACTAAGACAAAAATTATCAATTTTTTTCACCAATACACTACAAGAATTAACACTTTTGCCGACCAAAAAATTGGTCACTACAAGTCCATTTTTGGTCGGCAAAAGTTATCCGCGACCAATTTTTTTGGTCGCTACTTTTGTCGCCAATTGAGGGTCGGCAAAAGTAATTCGCGACCAAAATTTTGATTAGACGGGAAAAGTTGGATTTGCCGACTAAATTTTTGATCGCTAAATATATCATTACCGCGACTAATTCATTTAGTCGCTAAAACACTTTAGTAGCGAAAAGTGATATTTTCCCGACCAAATATGTTTGTCGCCAAAAGCAAAAAATCAGCGACCAACTGTTTTCGTCGCCAAAAGTTGAGGAATCGCCAACTAATAATTTAGTCGCCAAAAAGTAAGGAATTGCCGACCAATGATTTTAGTCGCAAAAGTGTAAAATTTGGCGACCAATTATTTAGTCGTCAAAAGACATTAAACAATCAACGACTAATTAGTTAGTCGCCAAATCTCTTTTCTTTTTCTTTTTTTTAACAATCAATTTTTGTTTATAAACATTCAATCCAATATTGAACAAAATTCATTCAACCCAACCCAAATATAACATTAAAATTCATCATATTTTCCTGCTCAATCCCAAACTTTACAATCATTCCATTCAAAACATTAATTGAGACAAGTTTTAAACATCCATCCATTGAAAACCAATAAGTAATTGAACAAAAATTAAAAGGAAAATCAATGAAGGAATCCAAAAAAAAATCTAAAACAGGAAGGAATATATATGGCTTGCCATGATCAAGTTCTCCTCGGACATAATAACTTCAAAGTGTACGGCGGTGTCATCGTTGTGCTCTCTGTAATCCTGCAACCATTAAAATCTATCGTGAGACTCCAAACACCTACAACTTAATAATATACTAAGAAATCAGTTCAAGAAATCAAACTTAAATGGGTCCTTGATTTTATCATTTCCTGTCATAATTGATTCAAGAAATTCTTTATAATCTTGAGTCCATCGTCGTATAGGCAGCTCTGTAATCCTGAGTGTAGTTTCGTTGATTTCCTCCATAATTCCACACACAGTGTAGCTAACCCCAGCTTCTTTGGTTGCTGTCTTCTCAATGGTTCCTCTGAACCCTTTGTACCATGGATCCATCGGCACCATTTGCTCACCATTCAACAAACGCCTCACATTAGCAACAATATCCCTTGGATTATAATTTGGAATGTAGGAGCTCCATCCTGTCCCAATTCCTTCACTTCCATTGACAAGAACCAATGGTATGACAAGCATGTACCTAAACGAAAAACAAAAAAATTTAGACATCTGCAAAACCTTCATCATAATATGTTTATTTGCCACTGATAAAAAAACTTACCAGACAGGTTCAATGTTTTAAACCTGATCAGTCATGATCATCAAATGACCATATCAGGTTCTTGTAAAGGCTGTAAAGCTGAAAACCTAATGCAGGATAAGCTAACTTCCTGGAAACGAGTATAGAAGCTTGTTTTTTTTTTTACTAAGCTTAAAATGGAAAAGTTTTTCTTTTTCTCTGCCTACATCTCATTAAATGTACAAGGCGTTGAAGTTCAATAGGATAGGTCCACCAATGAGTTCCTGGAAACTAGTATAGAAGCATTTTTTTTAAACTAATCTTAAAATGAAAAAGTTTTTCTTTTTGTCTGCCTACAGCTCATTAAATGTACAAGATGTTGAAGTTCAATGGGATAGGTCCACCAATGAGTCCATATCCAGGAAAATCCATTGCCAACACTGTATACTCAATTCAAAAAATTTAATGGGTATTCACAGCTAGCATCTTATTATGATTTTAATTGGGTATGTGATAGAGATACTCACAATATCTCCAAAGTCTGCAGTAGTCCTAGCGTTGAAGGAATCTTGCCACTGAGTTCATTGTTATTAAAAGCCCTGCTCAAATTAATTCACAAGATGACATTGAAATTAGGGCTCAGATTGAGAGAAACGGGGCTGCCCAGAAATTCAGTCCAACATTCCTCATCATATTATAAAATTAAAAAAAGAAGAGAACACCCATTCTGTCAACAGTTAAAAGGCAAAATTGAGTGGGACTTGTCATTATATATGAATTCATTCAAACGCATATTTAAAATATTATTCTCGTAACAAATGTTGTTCTCTTTGTCACCATGAAAGCTTGTTGCTTATACTTGCCATACGGGTAAGCAAACTGCATAAATGCATAACCTGTTGTTCTGTCATTCAAGTGCATACCAGAGACTCGTGAATAAATAGCTGGTTCAAAGGAACTCACACATGTATCAGAGACATATTTGAATTGAAAAGCTGAGATGGGATTTCGCCAGAGAGCTGATTGCTTCCACATTGACTGTGAATAGTATACAGAATTTTAGTTAGCTTAAATACAGAGAGAGAGAGAGAGAGATTAGACATACAAGTGCTTTGCTTTAACCAGCTTATCCAGACCAGGTGTGCTCCCATTAGAGACGGATGGTTCCAGAAAGGTTATTGCCAGTCAGATCCAACCAATAAAGATTAAAGAGATTACCCATTGAAGGTGGAATTGGTCCACTAAATCTGTTGAAAGACAGAGACCTGTAGAATACAGAATGAAATAATTGAAATATAGGCCAAAGCATGCAAATGCACAATAAAAGGTAAGCCATACTAGAAGATTCAGTACATGCACAGTTCAGCGGAAATTTTCTGGAATGGAAACATGATGATATGAATTAAAAGATTGAAGTTTCTGATGCAAGATTTAAAGGACCAAAAAATGGTTCCACGCTCAATTTTTTCTCATCTTCTGAAAGCATGAAGAGGGAGTAAGTACGTTCACCCGGAGAAGTCAGAGGGTGTGGGAGCATTTGTGCTTGAAAGGTGCAAATATTAGGATTTTATAGGAGGCCCAAATAATACATATGGCCTAAATAATTTGAGGAAAGAAATATAACATTTTGCAGTACTATCAAATTATCAAAACATGCCTATCAAATTATCAGAACATTTTGCTGTAACTTCCAACTCTCCATAACAGAACATGAGAAGCTTATAGCAACCTGATGAAGTCAAAAAGATTGTGATATTCATTCCTCTGAATGTTCCGGAAAATATGTTCTTGCTCAGTCTAGACTATGGGAATTAAATTATTCATTTGCAGTATACAACAAACACTAACAGGCGTGCTTGCTTTTAAATTACCCATACTAATGATAAGTTCAGATGCTTATCATTTCATCTCAAGAGCTTTATACTTTTACACTACCAACAAACTGCATTGAAACAGTGTCACCTCAATGCCACGAGCATGGAAACACTTTCTTTTCAGATATCATTAGGTGAGAAACACAGTCAACAATGAAAATTCCAATCCTAGAACTTCAAAAATTGGGTCTTGCTTGATGCTGAACTCTACAGTATGCTAGTAGGAAAAACATCAGAGGCTACAACTTGACATCATAGAAATTGCAATATATCTTTTGATACTTCTAGCTAACGAAAATAACGAAGCTAAGATAACTTTGCCATTAATAGTTAAGTAGATCATGCAGTTAAAACAAACCTCCTGCTTTGGTCCCAATTTCATATACTGAGGTGAATCAACAGCAACAAGAGCAGGTTCACAAAGCTTTATAGCATCATGCAGATCCTTTAAGTGCGCCCCCATTTTGGCTGTCTTAGTAATCCTGTATGAAAAATAAAGAGATAAAAAGTGAGATTGGTGAACAACCATTTCAATGAGAATGCTAATAGTGATATGAATAAGCAACTAAACCATATATTTGTATCCAAGTTATACATCAGTTGTTAACCCAAAAAAAAAAATTATCTTATTTAAGTAAAGTTTAACTTACCATATTCATCAATTGGAGCATCATAATCGCAACTAGTAATATAGTTTGGGCCCCCTGCAGTACGGCCAAAATTCGTCCCACCGAAAAACTGCAAGCACAAATCAGGAAAACCATGCATTTGGTGGTCATATGCAGCATATGCGTCATCACCCCTTCAAAAGATAGGTCTTTTTGGAGGTTGTGCTTGAATTGTGCCTTAGTGTCCTTAACTCTACTGTTTCGACTTTCTGCCTTTCCATCATATTAATACTTAGTGGGAAAAACAGTGGCCATGTCCCACATTGTCGCTGATACAAGACTGCCATGAGTATATAAGATGCCATCATCCATTCAAAAGTTGTGCTCTTTCAAAGGTGGTGCTTGGATTTTTCCATAGTGCTCTTGGCTGCACTGTGTCCACTATCCTCATTCCCCCATGTATTAAAGCTTAGCAGGGGTGACGAGAAATACACATATACATAAAAATATGTATATCATACATTGGTAACCCATGATTACCAAAATAAAATATGGTGCTCTCATAAATTTAGAAGGTTCACTCGCCCTTTAGGGTGTCTTGTATCTTCTGAGCAAACCATGGAAATCATGCAAGTTTTGATGGTAACTAATATAAAATATTCTAGCAAAGGAAATTTGTTTTAGCCCTAACAAATGTTGAATATCAATTAGCCAAAAGATATATTTTTTTTTGAAAAAAAATTCACAGGTCAATGATCTGATTCTATTTTTAATTGTATTGCATCTTAGAATGCACGCTATTGAAGCACTTGTCTGTCTAGTTAATTTACCATATGATAATTCTGAAAGCTCCCTCCACGTACAATGGTATTTCATCAAGAAGAGACTCGGCATTCAATAGACCCTCATGTAATATAAACAACTAGCACTGAAAAAGAGCATTGATTGCCAATAACATTCTTTTGGCTGTGACATTCTTTGGTCAAGTATATACTTTACCACCATGGTCAGTGAGTATATTACTAATATCCTAATTCAACTATAAATAAACATAAAATTATAAAAATGAATAAAACCACCATGCCAAACTTTGAGCTCACACGTCCCACATCAAGACAATTCAATAGTGGTATAAATCTTGGAGCAAGGCTAGAGAAATGACCTTGTAGTGATTCTAGCAGCAACATGGTGCTTGGGAGAGAATAAAAAAATTGCAGCAAAATACCTTTGGATTTGCAGGATTGTCAAATTGTTGAAGCATGTAGGCATTTGGCATGCTATTCAAAATTTCTTCAGCTTTCTGAACTGCTCCGTTCATCCTCTTAGCAGAATCAGTCAAAACAAGCTCAGCTCCAAAAGCTTTAAAAACAACCCTTCTTTCTAGACTCATTGAGGCTGGCATTGTCAATATGAGCTTATATCCTTTTGAAGCAGCTATAAATGCAAGTCCAATGCCAGTGTTTCCACTAGTTGGCTCCACCAGAATGCTCTAGATAGAGGAGGGGCGGAGGAGATGGGGAAAAAAGAAGAAAATTGTTGCATCAGAATGGTAAACAGGATATATTTTAATTTATTTATTTATTTTTTTGATAGACAGGATAAATGTTAATCTAAACTAAAGTGATTATCAACATATTGAGGACATAACGTGCCATACATATTTACAGGAAGCATTTTGAGCCAAGATGAAGAATAACACCACGATGTGTTAAATGCATTCATGCTGTGTTCTACTTCAGATCATTTGTTTACAACAAAAGATATATTATTATTAGGGTTAAGGTACATTGCAGCTGTTGATTTAAGTGTTTATGTGCTGATGGTGCATAAAAAAATTAGTTTCATGGACTCCAATTTTTGTTAAGGCAGCCTATCTATGGAAGGCTTGCCTTAATATACAAGGGCTGCTATTGTCCAAATACAGCAAAAGCAAAAGGCAAAGCACATCAAGATTGCACACATCCTTTATACAATACGAGGTAAGGGTTGTATTCATGGTTATGTTACCTTCCCTGGTGTTATAAGACTCCTCTGCTCAGCATCAGCTATCATACTGTGTCCAATCCTGAAACCAAAAAAGAATTGAATACTACAGCAGGGGAAACAGATCAGCAGAACAGAATAGTGGAAGATTGGACTGCCACAATAGTGGAAGAGTTTGGCAAGAAATATAAATAACACTAGTGGAATAGTTAATCAAGTGGACTAGCTTAGTGGAACACTAGCTTAGTGGACTGCCACAATATAAATAACACCAATATAAATAACACTAGCTTAGTGGACTGCCACAATAGTGGAAGAGTTTGGCAAGAGATTGGACTGCCACAATAGTGGAACAGTTAATCAAGTGGACTAGCTTAGTTGACAATTTTTACATACTTCTAATTACAAGGTTAGGGAGTCAATTTATGCCAAAGACAAAGATTGATTATTTTTGCTCTATTATTTATAAATTATGATTGTTCAATTTAATATAATTATCTTCATAAATATAAATAATCACCTGCCAATTGAAAAAAAAAACAAAAAAATCACCATCAAAGTTGCTACCCTATATGGAAAAATGCACACACTAGTGTAAAAGGAGAGATTGTGAAATGATCAACTTCTCATGATAGAAAATTTTGTAAAATAATCAACTGCTACATGACAACTGAATGAATAAATAGTGTTGAAAAGAATTCAGATCTTTGATATCCATAAGACACTAAGTAAAAATTTGGAATTTTAGAACTTGCTAACATCCTTACAGATAAACACTATATATTTGAACTAAAAGCAAAATAAACAAACTAGATGATCCAAAAGATAAAGGAGCTACTCTACAATATTTGATTTATTGCTCAATAAATTTATTCCACAAGTCCATCCTTGCACACATGTATTCGACCCAACTTCACATTAAAAGTACATAAATCTTTTCGTTAAAACAAAACTCCTAATAAAAACAATAATAAAAAGAAGAGACCAATACCTGGCCACAAGCATCCATCCTGGGGCATTGAACCACCACCACTTCTCTCCCATTGTCTTTTCTGTTTCTCAAAATAAATAAAAGAGTTACCAAAAATAACTGTGACAACAATTACAACCAAATATTAGGGCTAAGGCATAGATAATTACAACTATGGACATCAAGGCCAAGTCAATGAAGGCCACCCCCAAAGCCCAAGTAACTTAGACATTGGACTTGAAAGACAATAAATTTAAGATATAATCATACAAGGCTTAGAACCAAGGGTAAGTCTAAGGAAACCAAGGCCACCCCTAGGCCAAGGCAATCCAAGGCCATCACTAGGTCGAGGCAAGCTACGGCCACCCCAAAGTGAAGGCAACCAAGGCCAAAGCCAAAGGAAAGACAATGAGAAAAGGGTATCAATAGCTATTATTATGTTTTGAATGATATTTTATGATATCCACACACAAAGGGTCAGAATCTGTCCAAGTTTAGTAAAAAGGGAATATCTCCCTTGATGTTATGTCAGAAATGGCACACCTTATTTCAAAATAAAGATAACACATGAGATGATTTTGCTCAACTATTTTAAAGTTGATCTTGCTTCTAATGTCCATTATCAAACCAAAAACTATCTTAAATATTTTGTTGAGTAAAGATATTTTCAAGAAAATTTTAATAAATGTTTTCTAGAATGGTGCATCAAAATTGGCTATCATGTCATTTGTTTTCCACTGTTTCACACAATAAAAATAATTCCAAATTGTGTTACTTTATTTTTTATGCAATCCCAACCACCAAATAGATTTCATTGTCATCTTTCTTTCCTTAATTATGTATAACTTCAATTTAAACACACTATTAACCAAAGAAACATAAATTTTGATAGAGGGACGGAGAGTGAATTTGCAAAAATTTGACACAGAAGATATATACTTTTGTTTAAAAAGAAACATGCATGAAAAATATTCATGTAGTTCAATCATATTCTCTCTTTTTTGCTGTAATAATGGTTACCTCATCCTCACATAAACACATGTGAAAGTTAAAGGGAACCTTGGAAGCTTGAGGAGTTGTTAAACAGATGGAGAAACCATAATTATTCATAAGAGTTCAAATCCAATGAAGGAAACACAAGGTAAAACCACCTAAAATTTCATTAAAAAAGTAAATTGAATTATCTTCTATCTACTTCTCTTCCTAACATGTTTTGAGGTTGGTTGGAATCCTCCTCTTTCTAGTTCTTTGCTAACTTGTTCTTTTCAAGGCCCAATACATACACATATACAACTATAATTATAGAACTGGTTCAATTAGCAATTTAGATAAACTAAATACAAACAAATAATCTTCTTTATATGGACCAGTCAGCTGGAGTTGAGCTTGAACACAACTGGACAAACTTCAGAGTTCCAAAACAGGACCTAGAATAGGAATATCAATGTAAAATGTAAAGTTAACACACATTCATAGTGCAACGAACAATCACTAGCATGTCAACTTTTACTACTTTTATCTGGCTTATGTGCTCTTCCCCGTGGAGAGCAGGCTAGTCAAGCAAGGACATCAGATGTTGAATACATCCTTCTAAACAGCAAAGCAAATATAAAACACCAGCGTATGAGCATTATAAAGGGGAAATTTCAAGGTGCAACAAATCCCTAGTCTAAACAGGTTCACTGTAGTTGTTCCTGATGATGACATCAATCTCTATGAGATACTCAATTACATATGCCTTTATATTAAATTGACAATCAAACATGAAACATAGTGAGACCAACAATGTCAAAATTTTACACATAGAAAAAATGACACTGAACAATCGAGCACTATTGCTGCAATACAAAACATATATATATATACATAAACCCTAAAACCATCGTAAAACCCCAAATCAATGACACTGAACAACACAGTCATACAAAATCAACTCACATGTCGTCGATGCAGATGTGGCCTAGAAGATGAATCGAGTAGGGCCATTCGTCCTGGAATGTAATCCCCTGCGTTGAAACCTAGAGCTAGAGAGAGAGAGAGAGAGTAAATTAGGGTTTGATAAGAAGAGAGATCAATAATAGAATAGAAGGATGGGTAGTGTATGTGCCTGGAGGATGAGGTCGTCGCAGATATCGGCGATCTTGTCGTAGGATTTGGAAGCCATAGCGTCGCTGTGGATCGCTCACGACGGTTAGATCTCGGCCTAGGATTCAAATCTGATTTAGATTTCGACGATCTTCTCGGATCCGGCAGAGGCACCAGTAGAGGAGGAGGAGAAGGAGGAGGATCATCGACGGCGGTGGGTGTTTAGGAGAGAGAGAGAGGCACCAGCGGAGGACGGAGGAGGATCATCGACGGCAGTGGGGATCTGCCGCGGTGACCGTGGCGATCTGTGCCGGTGGTGGTGGTCTGCGGTGAGGTGAGGCTTGGTGGTGAAGGAGAATCTGTGTGAGAGGTTTGAACAAATGGTTGTAAACAGAGAACAGGGGCGGTGATATATATGTAGCCCACCAAAAAAACATTTCACCTTTAGCGACTAAATTTTTTTTTGTCGCAGAAACTTAACATATAACGACTAAAATTTGGTCGGCCTTTGTCTACCAGTGCATTTAGATATCAAAACGACGTCGTTTTGATATCTGCGACTAAATTGTGTTAGTCGCTAAAAGATTATACTGTTCCCACCCAATTTTCACCTCTTGACATCATTTTTAGCGACTAATATTTTAAATTGGTCGCAAAAAATCACCTTTTTGCAACAAAATTACTTTAGTCGGTAATAGTATCAAGTTTTAGCTACGAAATGTTTTTTGGTCGGCAAATGTCATTTTTTTGCGATCAAAATTTTTTTGGTAGGCAAAAGTGGTTGGCAAATATGTAAATTCTTGTAGTGATACAATTTGACCTACGTGATAAGCACATGAGAGTTGTATTATATATATATGTTAGTATGGTAAAAATTGAGACAAAAATGCAAGAAAGTAGAGTGCTTAAAAAAAATATGCAACAAAGAGATCAAAGAGAAATAAAGATGAATAGACAGAAGACTGTGTTACTGTGAAAAACAAAGTTTCGTGATTCCAATTTATGCAAAACCCTAGCTCATCTTCTTAATTATTCACAATCTGCGTTTTATTTTAACCTAATATAGCCATATTTTGATGTAAATTTTGGAATAAAGTGGTATTGGTGGAAAATATAAATGATTTTCATTTCTTACTCTCTTGTCGTAGTCACATTCTTATTACATGACTAAATTCTGTTAAAGATTTAAACAATTGAGTAATAAAAAAGGGAGACATTGACACTTGTATAGGGACCAAAGTGAGATTTGACCAAAGTACAGAGAGTTGACTGTCACAATTTCATGTGCAGGGACCAAAGTGAGATTTAACCAGAAGTACAGGAGTTTGACTATCATGATTTCATGTGTAGGGGCCAAAGTGAGATTTGGTACAAAGTGTAGGGATGCAAATTGTAATTTATCCAAAATTTAAGAAGATAACAGTGCACACATTATAATGTCACACTGCCACATTTTAAGAAGAATGCTTAAGACCCATATTTTTGGACTCACAAATTCACCCACAATGATGTGGCAATGGAGTTGGGTCTTATAGCATTAGGTGTACAGCAAATTAAATGTTGACTTATATGATTCCACATCATTGTGAGTGTAATTGTAAGAGTTTTTTTTTTTTTTTATAGATCGTAAACATTTTTTTTTAAGAATGACACATTTGACAAAAATTTAACAAGAAAATAGTGTACAAATGATGTACGTTTGGAATCTCCAAAAAAATATTGTGAAAGCATCCTTTTCAAATTCAATTAAACTTAATAGTCTATAAGAAAATTCAGAGGACTTTGTGGTACATACTTTTTCTGAAATGAGACTTTTAGATAAATTCCCCCCCCCCCCCTCCCCCCCCCAAAAAAAAAAAAAAAAAAAAAAAAAAAAAAAAAAAATTCATAAAGACAAAAGCCATGTTTGGTTTGATTTTTAGAAACTAATTTAAGAAATTTTTTTCTTAAAAAAACTAAAAACTAATTTGTGAAAAAAAAAAAAAAAATCAAAGACACTTATTACTTTTATATAATTTTTTGCCAAAAATAATTTTTAAAAATTAAAAATTATTTTTTTGATATTTATTTTGGGCAAAACACCAATAAATCTTAAATTTTAATTTGTTAAACTATTTGGTCCTGCCTTTTATTTTGTAGACTAATAAGTCCTATTTGAATGTTAAAAGCTCACTATAGGTCTTTTTAGATTTCCATTCTTTCCGAACATCAGCAACATTAACTACACCAACGACATCATCAACATCAACTAAATCATCAAACATCATCAAACATCAACTATATCATCAAACATCATCAACATCACCAACATCATAAAACATCATCAACCTTGATCAAACATCAACTTCATCATCAAACATCATCAAACATCAACTACATCATCAAACATCATCAACATCATAAAACATCAACTACATCATCAAACATCATCAATATCACTAACATCATAAAACATCATCAAACATCAACTACAACATCACCAACATCACCAACATCACCAAACATCAATTACATCTTCAACCTCATCAAACATCATCAACATCACTAACATCATAAAACATCATCAACATCATCAAACATCAACTACATCATCATACATCATCAACATCACCAACATTGTGAACATCATCAAATATCAACTACATCTTTAACCTCATCAAACATCATCATACACCAATATGAGATACAATATATTGATGTTTATACAATATAACAAACAAAGATATCATACCAAATATAAAAAGGACTAAATGATTTACAAAAAAACACTTAGGACTAGATAGAGTAACATTTCCCAATATGAGATTTATGAGTAATTTTTCCATTTATTTTTATTAAATTAGTTTGGAAAAATTAGGGAGAAATCCTCGATATATGTTTGTATTAGAGTTTAACGATAATAAAAATTAGTTTGACAGCTAAAGTCTCTAAAATTTTAAATTTTAAAAGGATAAGAATAAACTTTGACATACATAGACCAAAATGCCCTTTAATCCTAGAAACCCTAATTATTTTCTCTAATTTTTCTCTAGTCCTCTCTCTCTCTCTCTCTCTCTCTCTCTCTCTCTCTCTCTTCATGGTCTGTTTTTGATACTACTTCTACGGTATTTCTGACGTCATCACCACATCCACCGATGTTCATTATTTTTCTCTCAACCGCATCAACCAACATTTCGTTATCTACCATTGTCGCTAACCACCGCCGTCTACCACCAATGGCCTCTCTCTTCAATCTGTACATAAATCTAGCATGTTTTACTTTCTCTCCGATCGATTTGTTTCATTATCACCAATTCATGCACAAATCTAATGTAGGAATTTTAAATCTCTTTCTCTCTCATCTCCTCTCTCTCTCTCTCTCTCTCTCTCTCTAGAATCTATTTTTTTAATTTGAACTGTTCATATTGTAAGGTTTGTCAATAAATCATTCATGAAAAAAAATCAAGTCAATTAGACATTTATACCCTATAACAAGGCCACATTCATTTTTTTTTTAGAAGTAATTGGTTAATTGTGACAATTTTTTTTAAAACAATTATGCTGCGATCATGGCGCCACACTGTCCGATTAATCTCATTTTTTATATGAATGATATACTCGATAAACCCTATAATATAAACGGTTCAAACTATCAACATAAAATTGATACAAATCTCAACCGGGGCGTCACAACTAGGTAAGAATGAATTAAGAGAGCTAGTAGCAAGCCCAGTCATCTGAAACAAATTTGGTGCACTATTGAGAAACAACAAGATAAAAGCTCCACGGAATTTATTGACATTGCTTTCATTCACTAGCAATGAGGGCTGTCATAAAAACTTGTTGAGCCCATATACTACTAGCTACCTAACAGTGGACCTGGATATAAACATTTTATTGTTATGTACACTGATTGTAACTGTGCACTTTAGTCCACAAATCACATGGAGTCAAGTGCTCTTTAGTCCACAATAGACAAAGTGAAATTTGCCCTAAAATATTATCCATACCACTACAACAAAAATAAGTAAATAAATAACAATAACAATAACAATAATAATAATAACAATAATAATAATGACTGCTTGCTATATAGCCTTGAGAAGAATCCAATAAAATAGCAAGGCACCATTAGCGGGTTCCACAGGTTGCAGCATGGACAGGTTGAAGAGCAGCTAGAGGGTTCACTTGGTAAGAAAAGGCAAGCTGCCACAAGTCCACCAAAGCCTTCTTCATGGACAAAGCTTGTCTTTTGAAAATCCTGAAATAAAAATAGACTTCAATGAATATTAAATAACTTGATAAAAAAAAAAAAAGAATATTAAATAACCATCCCAACAAATTCAACAAAGATTGTAGAGGCTTTTGGAAATGGGGTAGCTGGGAAGTGACTGTCGGAGGTGGAGAAGCGGCAGGGAGAGGCTTATGGAGAGAGGGCTGCCGGAGAAAGGAGATGGTAGGGGTGGGGATTGAAGAAAAAGCGTTAAGATTGGGATTATGGTGGGTGTCCTCCGAAAAAATGGTAGGGATCAATTTTGGTCATGAAGGTCCAAAGAAGTGGGGGTTCAAATTAGAAAAATTCTTTGTAGACTGAATTCCCTAAAAGCCCGTATTAACCCATATACAAGTGGAACACACACTTAAGGAACCTCACTCCACCTCATCAAACCCAATCATCACAGGTTTCACTAATTATAACCTGACCCCAAAAACCTGAAAAAAATTACTAAAAACATAAAAAATTATATATATATTTTTATTTTCATATAAAATTAGTATTTATATGCGTTTAATTACAGCACTCAAAGCTGAAATATGAAATAATTTAAACTATATTTCTGAATTAGAAAGTGAGTTAAATAGATTAAATTCTCTCTTGGTTTTTGCTTCTGGACAATCTATAATAAATTATAGCCAGAGAATTGCTAGTATTAAATATAAAATATCATTAGAAAAGGCAAGTGTAGAATATCAACAAAAGTTTTTGCAAGAACTAATATTAAATTAGATACGCAAATATGCAAATCCGCAATTGAAATTGATATCAGAACCCGGTTACTCGACTTTGCCAATAACATTTGCATGAGTATTAAATATAGTGAAAAAGTAGAATCTGATAACCTAAATAATAGTATTTCCTTACAAATAATAATAGAACAAAATAATACTTTAATTAAGCTATTAAAAGAAATTAATGAAAAGCTTAGAACTAATCAGTTAGAAAAAATAAATGAAGTTAGACATTTTATACCATATCCAGAAAAAAAATAAGAAGCTATTTTTGAAGAAAAACAAAAAGAAATTAGATCAATATCCATACTCATATAAATGAAAAATAATCCAGAAGAACCATTTGAATTAGTTTCACTTGAAAACCAAAAAGATAATGGAATTAAGTAACTATAACCTAAAACAGCTAGAAGAAATGGTTGAAAAGGAAAATGATAATGAAATAAAATAAAAAATAATATTAGACATACCTGAACAATTAGATATGGTAGATGAAGAAATAATAGAAGAAAAAATAATGATAGAATATAATTAAAAGAAGATATATATAACAATTAGGATTAATCAGTTTGGGTGAAATGAAACACATTCCCCTTGAAGATTTAGAACAACTAATAAGAAATAGCGATGCCGAAAAAGAAAAGGAAAATAATATCTTAGAAGATTTCGAAGAAATAAATAACGTTAATAATACTGAAATGACAATAGTAAAACAAGAATGGAGTAGTTCATCCGTCCCACTTAATCCAAATCACTCAGATTTTAGAAATTTTACCAAACAACAATTAGAAAATAATACTAGAGATTATGATTATAAAAAAAGAACGGGACACTACAGTTATCTAAATAGATGATCTTTTGCTAGGAAAACATTTAATTATGTAGACTTTACCTCTAGAAATGAAGTATTTTTAAGAGACGTACCACTAAAACCAATAAGTAATATAAGATATTTATTAGACATTGAATGTGCTACAAATACAAGTGGGGTAGTAAAACAATGAGAGGCATGCATCATGTCTTAAATATTCATAGCCGCAGCTGGACCGCGCAAAATTTTCTAAATTATATTGAATATAGTTTTATAGGTATAGTAGCAAGCTGATATGGCAACTTAAGAGAAAGTGATAAAGAAAAATTAACAACAGAAACTACCCCAAAAAGTATGTTAAACCTATTTGTAAAATATATTGACGATGAATTTGTAAGAAAAGAGTGGGATGAGGATAAAAGAAAAAAAGAATCAATCAGAAAATTAAGTAATATAGAATATATAGAAATTATATATGCGAATATTCCTATTATTACTGAAATAGGTAGAAATAAAATTTATTTAACTATGTTTTTTCATAAATTACCATATCCTATAAATATTAATATAGAAGTAAAATATGAAAAATGGTTAAATGAATTAAGAGATGCCACAAGTGACACATTAGGTTATGAATTAGATATCTAAGAGAATAGGTAGAGCATGAATGAATGAAAATGAAACAAAGAAGAAAATGAAAAAACAATATTTACATTGCTGGCAAACATCTAATTCATGGGGATGTGAGCCTTCAAGAAGAAAAACATACAATAAGAAAAAGAAAACATTTTATAAAACAAAAGGTTTTAATAAATAAAGAGGACAAAAATATATAAAAAAATATTATAAAAAAAAAATCCCTATAATTTCAACAAAAGAAGATTTTTTAGAAAAAATAATTATTGTCTAGAAGGAAAAAAAACACTTGTAAATGTTGGGCATGTGAAGAAATAGGCCACTTTACTAATCAATGCAGAAATAAGAACAATAATAAAATAATAGAAGCCTTGGGAAGCTTGGATTATGTAGAGTTAGAGGAAGAAGAGGCATTAGAATTGACTCTAGAAAACAACAAAGGAATAATATAATTAATTGAAGAAGAAATATAAATAGAAGACGAAGATTATAGCGATACCGATGAAGAATTAAATTTTATGATGATTGAAGAAATAAGTATAAAGAACTTAAAGAGGAGAACTATTTGTCATAGAAAATTCACAAGAAAAAGAAATAGAAAAAGATTGGATATTACCAATAATACGAAAAGACGAAATATATCAAAAACAATATTTAAATTAAAAAGTAAATATATATGTGAAAGAATGGAAGGAGAAATTGAAATTAAAGATTGTGAATATGATGTAGGCAAAATAAATTTAATAAATTATGAAAAATATATTGAAAAATAATAAAGATATTAAATATAAATATATAAATATAGGAGTACGAATACAAATTACACCGTTATTTGATAAAGGATAATATATATATATATATATATATGCATTTTTGTGTGATATTAGACAACAAAATTTTGGAAGGTCTATAATTAGTGGAATAAAAACTAATCTATGTGGAGGACCATTAGGTTTTAATTGCAGACCAGAATATTATATTAGCTTAAAAGATGGATTTATAAATAGATTTTTAACATTAAAAATAAAAACTGTACGAATCAATATACATGAAACCACATATCCATTAAGAATATTTTGAAAAATAATATATAAGTTATATAATACAATAGATCCCAAAATGCAACATAAAATTATAGAAGTAGATAAATTTGAACCTACTAATGGAATAGCAATAGACAGAATTATACCTAAAAGAATAAATCCTAATGAGATTAAACTAGACAATAGATAGATAGCAAGTTTTAATAATCCTAAAACTATCACAAAGAGAAAAAATATAATAAAAATTAATAATATAGGAAATATTAAAATAGAAACCCTATTACTTCGGAAAATAATGAAGAAATAGATAATGTAAGTATATCATTAGGAAGACACTTTATAGATAATTTTAGTATACAATCCGGTAGAAGTTCAGTTAGTAAAAGAATAATAGGATATAGAACTACGAGTGTGCTAGTATATCAAGATGAGGAAAGTCTTATGGCTTGGACAAAAGACGATGACGAAGAGGTGCAAAGAGATGCTCGGTGTGTTTTGGGAAAAGGAAACTCTATTAATAGTTCAAATAGTTTGAATAGAAGTAAATTCCACCATTAATAGTTCGCATAGTTAATAATAATACAATGGTCCATAATGACGCTATAGAAAACTTGTTATAGAAGTAAATTCCGTTACCTTCATCATTCCCAAACTTTGGGCAACCGATCAACCATCACATTATGTAATCATAGGAAATAACTTTCAAAGATTATATAGCCCTTGTATTCAAATGTTACACTCTGTTATCTTTACAAATATTAATAAACTAGTTGAAGTCTTAAAGCTTAAAACAATTTTACACATAACAACATTGACTTCGTTCGCAACAAGCATGGTGAGGAGGTAATCTCTCTAATCAATCACAAAACTACACTAAGTATTAAAGAAATTAATATTCAGGAAGAAATTCAAAAAGAGCAACAAGAAAGATGCAAAAATCTATATAGCGAAGATCCATTAAAATTTTGACACAGAGATAGAAGTATAGCTAAATTAGACCTAATTGACCCTAATAAAATAATTAGAGTAAAACAAATGGTATATACTTATAATGATATAGAGAAATTCATAAAAGAGATAGAAGATCTCAAACGAAAAGGATTAATTAGAGATAGTAAAAGTTTACATAGTAGTCCAGGATTTATGGTTAGAAAGCATGATGAAATTAAACGAGGGAAAACTAGAATGGTAATAAATTAAAAAAAATTAAATTATAATACCAAACGAGATGCTTATTTTATTCCCAATAAGCAAGTCCTTTTTAATAGAATACTGGGGGCCTCCCGGTTCTCCAAAATGGACTGTAAAAATTGATACTAGCAAATCAAAACAGATAAAGAAAGTATACCACTAACAACCTTTAGTGCACTACAAGGACATTATGAATGGCTTGTAATACCATTTGGATTAAAAAATGCATCTCAGATATTTCAAAGAAGAATAGATAACATCTTTAAGGAACTAAATAATATTTGTCTTGCATATATAGATGATATTTTATTTTTCTCTAGATCCATAGAACAACATAGAAAAGATATCAAAATAATAATAGAAAATTGTGAAGAACATGGAATAGTATTGGGTGAAAAGAAATATGTGTATGCACAAAAGGAAATAGAATTTTTAGGACTCGAAATCAAGACAGGATCAATAAAAATACAAAGTCATATTCTCGAAAAAATTAATAAATTTCCTGATAAAATCATGGATAGAAAACAATTAGAAAGATTTTTAAGATGTTTAACTTATGTCTCTGATTTTATAAAAGACTTAACTAAAACAAGAAAATCTTTACAAAAGAAAAACTAAATGCAACTATCCAAATGAAGGTAAAGATGGACATCTAAATGCAACTCATTATCTGACAAAAGTAAAAGACAAGAATGACGTTATCCCTTACAAATGCGATTGGTTCAAATATTGGGATGAACCTTTTATAATTGATCCAACATAATCAAGGGCAAGAGGGTTTTTCATAATATCTCACAAAACTACAGAATTAGTAAGGGTTGGGTTTAAATTAGTTTATTATGGAAGGACCACATTTGCAATAACACCATCCTTGGTGGAAAAAATAATTATTCTAGGATTGCGAGACAATGTAAATTTTTGAAAAAAAAATCTAATAGAGCAAGATTTAGAAGGATGGGAAGAAATATTTGACGAATATGATGAGAACTATGACCTTAGTGATGTCATGAGTGATAAGAAGGTATGGAATTTGGAGAATGCAATGGATTGACAAAACTATGTGCAGATTTGCAAAACCAAGGGCTAAAAGGGATACACACCCATGTGACCACTCCACTAGCTTCTCTTTTTCCTCAATAACATGTGATCACCTGACCACAACCACCTGTTTGCCTTTTGTTTGTTTTCTATCGGCAATAAAATATAATACGTAAATTATTTTATGTTTATAAATTAGGTTGAAGTCTAGACTTGAAGTCCATAAGTGCCTATATAAGGGCTTTAAGGAAGGGCAAAATGGGACACAGATTACATAGAGTATACTTGAAACTAAGAAAGAAATCTAGATTCTCAAGCCTTGAGCAAACAATACTCTAGCAATTTAACAGTCTACAAGCACCCCTTTTTCTTTGTAAATTTTATTGTTCAATAAATAAAAATCTTTTCTTTTCAAGAAAGGGTGTGTTACTTTTATTGATCTTAGGTCTTTTACATAACCAAAAAGAAGCTGTTTCTAAAGTTACGGTCTGTGGTAGGAAACAAAACAAATCTGTGCTGAGCCTGATCTAAGGAAATGTTGAGATTAGCCACCTCTATAAACTGGCACATGAATTTATGTTCCAATTTTAAATACGGTCAATCAGTTAATGACACATATAAAGCCTATGCTAGGATTCTGGTAGGTAATCGCTTCCTAAAGGAATCAATTCGATCTGTTGAAATGCATAAATAAAACGACGTCGTGCCTCAGCGACGTTATTCAAGATACCTAAATGACAAGTGGAGCCTACAAAAGATGACACCTGTAGAGGCTACAACTAGGACACCACATGGGATGAAATCCAAAGGATTAATCAAATATGATTACACCTAAATTCAAATAAACAAAAAGTTCACGTGTTCATAAAATCAGATAGTTGGTTAATCAGATATAATGACACCTAAATTCAAACGACGTTGTCATTCAAAATTCAAATGGCGTTATCATTCAATTTGAAATTCAAATTAAGGATGAGGCCCTCTTATCACCTAGATGGCCGTTTATAAATATGAGGGATCATCACACAAAAAGGGGATCGAAAATCAGAAGTTGGAAGATCAGAGAGAGAGAGAGAGAGAGAGAAATTAAGAGCTAAGGAAGTTGTTACAAGAAAGAAGAAGTCGAGAGCTTACATTACATTACAAGCATCTGATACAATGACGAGCATTAGGTAAAGTGTTTCAAACCCAACTATTGTATTTTGTATATATTGGTTCTAAATCTCTTCAATTTCAATAAAATATTTCTTTTCCTTAATTTGTCTTCTGTTCATTTTTATTCTTCATTACTCGGAGGTTTCATTTAAATAAAATGGGTAATTAACGATCTGGAATGCAAATCGGCAATAAGAACCTACTACTCAAATAATCAAACACTGTTTAGTCCAAAAACTAAGAATAAAGCTTCGGACCCCCAGTGGCGGTGCTGGGGGTCCCTTCCCATTGGTCTAAAAAATAGTTTTTTTTTTTTTTGATTTTCGGCCAATGGCAGCGCGCCACGTCACTGGGGGTGCCACTGGGGGTCACCCCCACTGGGGGTCGGAAGCAACACTCAAAAACTAAATAGTGGACATTTGTAACATGAATTTTGAAATGTGTTGAAATACTTCACATTTCAAAATTTGTATCTACAAATTCTAGCACGCCCAGTGAGACCTATTTCTCCTCCCATCTTTTGAAGAATAAAAATATATATATATTTGAAACTTACTGACATATTCTTTTGTTATAGGAATGATGAAGTAATTGTCAAGAGGGTAACTTACACTCCGGTGGTTTTGAAATCACGAAGGATGGAGATAGAGCCAGTCACCCGAGGGGCCCCTGAGCGAATGCTCTTGGCTGTCCCAAAGGTAGAACCAGCGAAATCCTGGAAAGATGCACTTCTTTCCCCAGCACCTGTCGCCCAAGGGGCTCCGAAGCAAATGCTCTTGGTTGTCCCAAAGGTAACTGGTGTCACGAAAAAGGTCACACTTCTTCAGAAAGCTAAAAAATTGAAAAAGATTGTTGAAGATTATGAGAAGGCGTCGAAGCAGTACACAACGGTGAGGGCTACAACCCCAACGAAGAGCTTTCTAATCCAGGCAAGGGAGGCTAATCAAGTTGTAACTATGGCCTTTGTTGCAGCTTTAGCGGGCACAACACAAAATGTTGTGGCCCAGCTACTCATAAGGGTAGAAGATTGCGTCAAAAAGGCAGAGTCTGCCCAAAGGAAGGCCTCTGTTGAAAACATGGCCATCATAAGGGCCATTGGGAGGAGGGTAATGACCCATACTCCTGTTGATGGAAAAACAACCGCCTCTTTAGATGAAAAAACAACTGCTTCCTACGAACCGACGGTTCTATTCAATGCACGAACTTTGCCTATTCAGAACCCAATCAATTCCAAGGGGCCAAATCAAAAAAAGGAGTGCTTGTTGGCTCAATGGGGTTTGAATCAATATTAATGGGAGGAATTTGCAAAAACGCAAATTGCTCCTTCTATGCCCCTAGGGGCTCGATTTAATATGTTATCACATGGTCCAATTTTGAAAAGACAAAGGCGAAGGAAGAATAATGCCTTAAAGAAATTAGAACGAAAAACAGTGGCGACAAATGTTATAGGAGTAGTTGAAAAGACTCTCTGGAAAGATGAATACCAAAAACAAATTGAAAGTCCTATCTTCACACTAGGAAGAACTATGGAATCAGACTCAACTGGAAAGTCAAGCCTCTCAAAGGCGGAGGGTAAAGAACCCATGAAAAATATTTCAACCTTGATCTAACTATCTATGGAAGGAATAAGAAAAGGGCCTGTAACAAGGTTTATAACCCACGAGGCTCAGAACAGAGCATTGCAGTCAGATGCTTCAAATGTAAGTAATGCTGTGGGGATTGATAATCCTTTATATGAACAAGATTATTCTGTCTTATCTAGCTTATATGTTTCAACGAATATTGAAAACGATGATTTGAGAGATGTCAATAAACCGTTGCAGTTATGATGACTGATGTTGAAAAGGAAGGTGAAAATTTGCAGGTCCAATAGAACCAATAGAGTCTCAATAAAAAATGGTGGCCCTACAAGAACAACTTGAGAGAAGAGAACGGGAAATGGTTTCTATGTTGGAGCAAATGCAACAGTTGCAGGCCCAAATGACAGGAACAGGAAGTGCACCCAAACAAATGGCACAACCTGTAGTGGGGACATCCGTAGGCATGCAAAGCACACTAGCCCCAGGGGGCAATGGTCCTTGTTACTCTAATCTAACCAGTGGTGATATGAATCCAATGCTCATGGCCATGATTGTTGATATAGTAAGGAAACAAGTAAAGAAAGTCAAGAAGAAAGATGATGAGAACTTTCAATTAATTACAAAGCCTCACCCAACATGGGTAGATGTTGTCCATTTCCTTTTGGTTTTTCCTAACCAGATTTTAAAATGTTTGGTGTGACAGTAGATCCAAGACAACATGTGGCTCACTTTCTTTCAAGATGCGGGCCAATAGCCCAGAATGAGGCCCTTTGCTTGCAGCTATTTGTCCAATCACTTAAAAATTCTACGTTTACATAGTATGCTAACCTTCCTAAAGCATCAATCCTAAATTGGGATTCCATGATGAAGGAGTTCCTTAAACAGTTCTGCAACACACAAAGGCGAGTCGGAGTACCAGAACTGCTTGAAACCAAGCAACGTGACAATGAGCTTGTTACGGATTTCATTGCAAGTTGGCGAGCTTTGACATTTGCCTACCCTCAAAAGTTCACGCAATTAGAGTTAATTTGGATGTGCCTAGACAACTTCCGATATGAGCTCTCTACGACTCTTATGGCTCAAACTTTTAAAGGATTCAACAATCTATGCACTAAAGCTCATGATATGGAGTTGCATCTGGCTAAACAAAGGAAGTCTTGTGGATGCAACTACTGGGTATAAAACCTTGCCTTTTATGGATGGGTATTCAATATATAATCAAATCCAAATGTAACCTGAAGACGATGAAATGACTGCATTTAGGACTCCAAGGGAAGTCTTTTCCTACAAGGTAATGCCCTTTGGCCTAAAAAATGCTATGGCCACGTATCAAAAGGTGATGACTGCAATTTTCAGTGATATGTTCCATGACACCATTGAATGCTATAGCGATGATCTTGTCGTCAAGACAAAGGAAGAGGAAAACCATGTGGAAGATTTGAGAAGAATCTTTGAACATTTGAGAAGATACAAAGTCAAGATGAACCTACTAAAATATGCATTCGGAGTTACATCAGGGAAATTTCTAGGGTTTGTGGTCCGAAACAAAGGGATTGAAATCGACCCTACCAAGATTAAAGCCATTCCTGAAATGCCTTTCCTATGAAATTTAAGGAATGGAAGGGCTACAAGGGAGATTGACTTATATCAGAAGATTTATTTCTAACTTGGCAGGTCGATGCTTGCCATTCTCAAGATTGATGAAAAAGGGTGTTCCATTTGAATGGGATCGGCAATGCCAAAATGCATTTAACAGTATTAAGGAGTATCTTTTGAAACCTCCAGTACTCATAAGCCAAATAAAAGGCAAACCACTCTTGTTGTACATAGCAGCCCTTGATGGTTCGTTAGGGGCACTGTTGGCACAACACAATGAGTAGGGGAAAGAAAATGCCTTGTATTACTTGAGTCGTACTCTAGTTGAGGCGGAAGCCAATTATTCCTCCATCGAAAAGACATGCCTTGCCTTGGTGTTCGCCTTGCAAAAGCTAAAGCACTATGTCTTGGAACACGAGGTCAAGTTGATATCAAAAAGCAGACCCCTTGAAATATATACTTTCAGGAAAAATGACAAAGTGAGTTGTAATTATCCAACAATTCACAATTGAATATGTTCTCCAAAGAGCTGTAAAAGGGCAGGCTCTAGCAAACTTTTTGGCAGCACATCCTATACCTAATGACTCACCTCTTGTAATTGATTTACTAGGTGAAGAGGTTATGCAAGTAGAGATCCAAAAAGGATGGGAGATGTACTTCGATGGAGCTTCAAGGAGTCCAGATGGCAAGAAGTATGAAAATCCTAAAAACAATAAGGCTGGAATTGGAATTGTGTTTGTGACTCTAGACAATGCTATAATCACTCATTCTTTCGCCTAAAGTGAATGAAGCTCCAATAATGAGGCTGAATATGAAGCTATAATCGCTGGATTAGAATTGGCATTACAGATTTCTATTGAAGAACTCTCAATTTATGGAGATTCAAAATTGGTGGTAAAGCAACTCCGTGGAGAGTACATTGTTAAGAAAACAAGTTTGATCCCTTATCATGAACGGGCTGATCAATTCTTTCACAATTCAAGGAAACACACATCTTCCATGTGAAGAGAAGAACAAATGCTCAAGCTAATTCACTAGTAAGTTTGGCTGCATCACTCACCCTACCAAATAGCAAAACAATTACTACCATAGTAGGCGAAATAAGGGTGGTGACTTGGTTCCAATCTTGGTCGTCACCACGAAAGGAGAAAGTGGGGAGGATTGATGGGAACCATTCATTGCTTACCTTCAGCATGGTAGGCTACCAAAAGATAAAGCAAAAAGAATTCAAGTGAGACGCAGGGCTACCAAATTCGTCTTGTGGAAAAACGGGTTGTACAAAAGGACTTTTGATGAAATGTACATGCGGTGTATAGCCAAGGAGTGTATTCAAGAGGTGATGGTAGAAGTACATGAGAGTGTATGTGGGGCACACCAAAGTGGCCCGAAATTACATATGCAGCTAAAATGGCTGGGGCACTATTGGCCGACTATGATTACAAATTGCATAGATTATGCGATGCCAAGTCTGCCAATTCTATCGGAACTTTCTCCACTAACCTCCAAAGCCTCTACATTTAACAACTTGTTCTTGGCCATTTGCAACATGGGGTATTGTAGAGACCCCATTTTTTACCGTCCTCAAGACTTGGATGTCACCATTTGAACACTCGGTGATCATCCATGTTTGTGTTCGTTTCGAGTTCCCGGAGGTCTCGGCCCCGCGCCTCGCCTCAGGACCTCTTAACTTGACTGTTTTGTGTTTGTTTTTGCACCAAACACTTGTGTCTTTGCTTCTGAGGGTGGGAAGTAGCTTGTTAGCTCTCTCTGAAACCCACCGGCCGTGGCATGAAGCCACCGGCACCTTTTCCTGGCTACCAACCAAATGTTTGGTCGGTCGGCATTACTGTTCAGTTTATCGGCTATTTGGATGGTCGACTGGCACTCTATTTGGCCGAGTGTCTCCCTTTTTGGCCGGTACCACCTTTTTGCCTTTTGTAGGCATAATGCATGCCAGCTGGAATGCACGGACCCTGCTCCCCATATATGGGTGTGGCTGTTTTGCACCCTTTGCTCCCTTTTCGTCTAGCTTCTTGAGGAAGCTTGGATCTTTGTCTTAGCTTCCTCAAGAAGCTTGGACCCTGTCCCAGCTTCCTCAGGAAGCCTTGGCCCCTTTGCCTTGGCTTCTTTAAGAAGCCTTGACCCCTTTAGGATAGCTTCTCTTAGAAGCTTGGCCATTTCATTGCCTATATAAGAGCCCCCTTCTCCTCCTTTGTTTTGGTTCAGTAAAATCAGACCTAAAAGATATATATCTGATATATATCATCCTCTCTCTCTATATCTCCCTCTCTTTCTTCATTTGTGTGTGTTTAGGAGCCTAAAGGGGTGTTTTCTTCTTAGTTTTGCACTAAGGCACCTACTATTACACCATACTTCGACTTGGGAGGTCTTGAGGGTTTGTTCTTGAAGCTTTGGGTCGGTTGTGATCAGAAGGAGAGGGCTGAGGTTGCTGTTCTTCAAGTGTTCTTCAAGGGTAACACTATTTGCTTTATATTCCCTAATCTTGCACTACCTTTTAACCCACTTTGCATGCTGTTTTGAACTTTGTGTATAACTAAAAAAAGTCTTGTATTTGCATGCTTAAGATCTTTCATTCAGGTCTCTTTTGTGTTTGAGGTCGACTTCCCCCTCTTAGGCCTTGTTTGGCCCTTTTTGGTGCTCTCTTTGTTAAGCTTTGAATACTTTTGTGTATTGGCCTTCTCACCACTGAAATCCAGTGGATTTTTAGTGGTGAAGAAGAGGTTTTGAGGTCTTGCATAGGGGAGGACACCCCTCTCCCTTGGTCTCTCTTTTGTTCTTGTTTTGGGCTCACAAGGGTAGCATGCATGATTAGTTGTTTTTGGCTCCATTGCAGAGGTTTTTGGGTGTCATTAGGTCATAATATGCCTCTATTTTTGGTCGGATTAATGGCCCCTTTCATGCTTAATACACTTGCTTTGTATTCCCCCATTTTGCCTAGAAGTGCATCATGCATTTAGCCTACCATGCTCTCATGTTTTGGCCTAACTTTGTGAAGTTCTTAGCCATGTCTTACCATGTTTGAGGTCTGTTGGGTGCTGATTTGATCATATTCGCCATGTTTAGGGTAACCTCTTTGCATTTTGGCTTGTGAGCCTTGTGTGTGTGGGTCTCTAGCATGCTTAGCCTAGCTTATCCTCATGATTTGGAATCATTAGGGACCATGTTTCAGTCCATGAGCCATGCTTGTATGCTTGCATTCATCATCTCTTTCATGCTTTGAGAGTTGTTCTTTTATGCCTAGAAATAGGTCATTGTGCATGCCTATGTGTTTGAGGCTTTGGGGCTGCCATATCAGTGGGCTTTGGGGTTCATTTTTGCATGCTAGAATTCTATTTTTGGTCGCATAGTCCATGCCATGAGTGGTCATGATAGTTGTAGTAGAATGCTCCTTTTATGCCTTAGTGTTAGGCCCTTTGGTATGTATGTTTGCATGAGTATTTGTCCATCATTTCCACCACTTTCAAAATCAACTTTCAAAGCATCAAATCCGATCCTTTTGGGCTAATTTTCAAGAAAACACTTTAAAACTCATAATAAAACATGTTTCAAAGATTAATTTGCAAAATCAAAGCCCAAAGGTAGTTCAATTAAACACAATTTTGAGGAAAACTTCAAGAACATAAAGTGTATGTAACATGCATGTGTTCAATTGAAATCAAGGCTTTCAATTCATAATCAAATGAGTCAAAACTTTCAAAAACATGATGCATTCATGGACCATAGCTAGAATATAGACATGCATGTGAGGATTTCCATGAAATCAACTTCAAAACTCAACAATGTGTACATGCATGCAAGCTCTAGCCCTCAATTCAACATTTTAAACCAATTTATGACCTTAAGCTCCTATTCCTCCAAGAATCATGCAAGAAATGACTTGAATTCATAAACAAGAAGGTAAACATCCTACCTTAGGTCTTCAATTCCAAGTATGGAGGCACAATTATGCAATACCTCTTCCAATCTTCTAAGTTCAAGCAAGCATTCTAGATGAATTCAATTTTTCTCCCAAGTCTCCCTCTCTCTCGTTTAGTCTAGGGAAGTGGCTGAGGAATGATGCTAACAAAGCTCTAAACAATGTTTTGATAAAGTGGCCCACTACAGTGGCATTTTGGTAGTTAATGCAACTAATGTAATTCAGCATTATTTAATCCCATTTAATCATACCAAATCAAATTTCAATTAAACATACCATAAAATCACATAAATTCTAATTAACATGAAACACTAATCAATTTCAGATTCGGCCGCCGATAAGGCCTTCAATTCACAGTTTGACACTTGAAACATGAACAGATCAATTAACAGTCAAACAGATAGAAATGCATTTAAACTAATATACTCAATCAATCAGTTCAGAATTTTAGTCAAATCAATTACTTATCATGTTCAGTCACAGTTTAGCAGTAATCAGTGGTAAGGGTTGTCACAGCATGTCTTCCAACCCCCCCTTCTTTCTCCCTTTTACTTATCAACTTTTGATGGTTAGTTTAGGGCATATCTCGATTAGCATACCTTATGCTTGCATACGTGCATCCTTCATTTGTCTTGCATGCACCGGGCTCGGTGCATCATTTAAACTGTATTGTATTTCAATACCTATTTGAATACATGTATCAAAGTGTTGCATTCATATGCCATCTTAGATAGCCGAGCCTATTTAGTTGCATTATTGCATGTGTTGCATTAGGCATCTTGTATAGTTAGGATCATGCATATTTCTAACTAGCTTTTGTTTTGGTTCGGAGTACACAATAAATGTTTACGCTTTAGCATATTGCATGAGTGTGAGTGTTGCCATGTTAGCATGCTTGCCATGAGGCTATTTGCTTAAGTGATTAATTGCATGAATGCCTGTGGATGAAGGCTTTATTGCTTGAATTGGGACAATTCATTAAATGTGAGTTTTAAGCCCACTTTGCGGAGTGGCACATCATGTTGTTTCTAAGCCCACTTGAGGGTGGCAAACCGCGCTTTAGCCTACTTGCAAGTAGCACTTTTAAACCATTTTCAAAAACAAACATGAGTTGTTTTGTTCCAATTCTCGATCTTAGTCTATACTTGTATGTGTGCGTCACATAGTAAAGTTAGATTAATAACCGGATAAGAACACATGAGGTTTATAAAACAACATATCATGCTTAGTAGAGGCCGATCCTTTGATCGAGCGAGCGGGGGTGCTCATTTCAGGACCTTCCTCTCTCGTACCCAAGTTCCCGAGCCGAGGCAACTTTGGTGATGACGGACACGTGGCCTTAGGCACGAGTCAGGGTTTCCTAAATTTCCCAAAAGAAAATATTTAGGTGGCGACTCTGTAATCTGGCAAAGCAATCCAGTTTGGCATAATTTGATTTAAAATCTGATTTTCCAAAACGATTTGTCGGATTGAACTCTTTAGGGATTTATCAGTCTTACATTCCACTTTGTGAGATTAGATTCAGAACCGTGACAGGATTCCAAACTGTAGTAGCTAGAACCTAATTCGCGCCCTCTCTGAAAAGGGGGGCGCGCGGAGGAAGTTCGGGCGGTCTACAGCTTCGAGTAAAAGTGGTTGATCTGGAGCCATTGTCCTGTCATCACCACCATTAGAGGATCTTTGTTGGTGAACTTCATCTTCTCCGCCATCCTTGCTGGAGTTGTGTGGGTTCCAGATCTCGTTGAGACCATTAACCAATCCGCCTCCCCAGCAGAGTCGCCAATTGTATGAGAGGGTTCAAGAACGTCGTTGGAAAATTCAAAGATCTTCGAAGATCCTTGAAGAAAAATTCGAATTCTCTAGAAGATGATGAGAGACTTAGATTCTTCAATAGTCTCAACTAAGAACACAAGAGCAAAGAGATGATGGAGATAAGAGATTGGGTGAAGAAGAAGGCAAAGTAGTTAGAGAGAGGATAATGGCAAGGCTCTCTCATGGATCTCCCACTTTTACTCTCAAGGTTGATAATGGAGAAGTGAAATTAATTCTTTCCCAAGAGTTATCTCTCCAAAATCCATCTCTTGTAAAGCTATGGGTGGGTGCTATTTATAGGCACCTCATGATGTAAGATGGAGCCTATGTGCAAGGTACATGAGGAATATTCTCTCTAACCACCATGTCCAAGGGGGTAACCTCTCCGAGGATGAGAAAAAACCCTGAAGAGGAGATCAACCTCTCGGCAAACCCTTCTTCTTAGCCACACCTAACCAATGATCCCCAATCATCCCAAAGTGTAATGATCTGAAATTTTTCCCTCCGCTCGAGCGGGGGAGTTACCGCTTGAGCGGACTTTTGGGGTTTCCAGCAATTTTGCAGACGGCCTGAGATTCTGGGAGTGGTGATTCTCCGCTCAAGTGGGGGAGTTTATGCTCAAGCGGACGGCTTTGTTGGTCTGCGCGCTCGAGCGCAAGGTTGGGCGCTCGAGCGGGTCTCCAGGTTGAGTTGTACTCCTGAGGCACGTGGGCTCGTTTTTGACATTTTATTAGTGTATTTGGAATGTTCTTATTTTATTTTGGGGTATTGGTTGAGGTGGTAATATGATGGTAAAGTAAGATTGGACCAAAGAATTTAATTCGGATAGTTATCTTACGATCAGCCGTCACTCTTTTGCTCTTTTCTTTCTCCACACTTTGAATTTGGATGTGAGGTTAGAACCATTGGAAAGCTTATTTCTGGGGCTTCAATTTGGACACAAGAACGACCTAAAACGGAGTCCGGATGAAAAAGTTATACCTGTTCGAAGTTTTGAAATCTGTGCTGGGAGCAGGTACGCTCGAGCGGGAATATGGACGCTCGAGCGGGAATAGCGGGACAGCAGCTCAAAAACGTGTTTTTTGATCATTTCTTGCATTTTCTTTTCCTCTCTTCTTCTCCCCTCCTACATGTCCGAAACCCTAGCCCCCAAAACCTTGATTTGCTCTACTTTGATCAACAATCCACCATGGTTCTTGCATCAAGAATGGCGAACAAGAGAAGATCAACACTTTCAACCGATTGGAATTCGGGATTTCGAAGGATTCTTCTCAAAGCTTGCTTTTTTTGCTTGGTTCTTGAGGTAGGGGTCCTAGTTCTCCTTCAATGCTTACATTAATAGATAGATTTGTGGTATTTTGGAGTATATAAATGCAAAATCTACATTTTGAGCATATAGAGTTATATTATGGAAATTTGGGGGATTTCGGATTTGAAGAGTTTGGGGTTTTATTGTTGGGTTTAGATTATGGATTAGGAACCTAGGATGTATAATCAAGGGGAAAATTGGAAGAAGAAAATAATGGGTTAAGAAGTTGGAATTTTTCTTGAAATTTCTAGATTTCCTAGAAACCCTAGATTGATTCTTGATGATAGTCAATGATTTGGCCCAAATTGAAAGCAGATTTATGAAATTGGTAGGTTGAATTATATATGCACAAGTTTAATTGGGTTTTGGCTATACTTGAAAATTATGTTTAAAATTTGCGAATGAACTTTGTTATGAGCATTGTAAACCATGTTATAATGAGAAAGGAAATTGAGGGAAATGATTTATTAATGATATAGATGATATAAACTCGGTTATGGAATGTTGAAATGGGATTTAAGAATTTCTCTTGAATTATATTTAATGGTGTTGAGTTGAATCATGTTGAATCTTGTTGATTTTGGTTTTTGTGATCTAAAATGTAGAGTTTTCCAAGATGGGTTTAATCTCAAATCATTTTATTAAATTCCTAGTGAGCTTGTTTAGTCATTCAACTCAAGAGGATGATTTAATGGAGTTTCTTGATGGGGATGGGAAATGTTTGGTTTTTGGTGAAAACTCTAGAAACTTGGAGATTTTTGGGGAACATGAAAATGTTCATAAAACTCTTTTCTTTCTTGGAATAAAAGATGAATGGGTGTAATCCCTTAATGTGTTTTGCAAGAATGGTAATCTTTCAAATATATTGAGTTGGAGAAATAGTTTTGAAAACTTCATGTGCACATGGTTGACTTGATAAGGAATGTTATGAACCATGGAAATTGTTGCAGTTGCATATCATTTCATTTATTATTGTGCATGGTGGTTCTAAATCGAAGAGATTTGCATTCATGACAGAAAATGATTTGTATGAGAAATATGGAAATGTTTTCATGAAATGGTTTTGGGGTAAATACGGTGGTAAGTCTTGACAGGTAGTGTGGATTATGGGTGTCGAGCCCTCCAGCTGTGACTGGTAAAAATGACAAAGAGTGGGTGTCGAGCCCTCCAGCTGTGACTGGTAAAAATGACGGAATGGGTGTCGAGCCTTCCAGCTTGTGACTGGTAAAAATGACGGAATGGGTGTCGAGCCTTCCAGCTTGTGACTGGTAAAAATGACGGAATAGGTGTCGAGCCTTCCAGCTTGTGACTGGTAAAAATGACAAAGAATGGGTGTCGAGCCCTCCAGATGATACTGGTAAAAATGACAAATTGGTAGTACTTGTATAGTCTACTTACAGACACTGACCTAGGGATTACCAGAGTTGTATTTACCGCCCTTGAAATAAATTGTTGAGTTTTGAACAATTGAAATTGAATCACATGATGACATTGAGAACATGGTGATTTTGAAACAATGCATTGGAACGGATGTTTTTCCTCATTGATTTATCTTGGCATAGCATTGCATTTACATTTACTTTTGTGTTGAGGAAAAAACATAACTATGTACATACTTGTGAGAATACTTTACAAAACTTGGAAATTTATTTTAAAAGAATGGTTGGTTTTCGAAAATGGTTTTTGGGAGTTCACATCCCGCCGTAGTAAGCCGGCAAAAGGTGGATTGTGTTGAGCTATGTGTTGAGAGGTATGTTGAGTTGATGATGTTATTTGTTGCTTGTGATGAATTAGTGAAATTTCATATTGATGTATAATTTGGTTTAAAAAGGAAAAGTGCATGGGCATTATTTGTGAATAATGGGAACCAAAAATAGATATGAGGATTATAGATTATGATGGTAAACTTAATGAAGTAGTTGTGTTAATAAAAGTAAATTGTGAGAGTTGTTCTATAATTAAATAAAGGATTGGCTTGGAAGAGTTTATTAACATTGTGTTATCTTGAAATGAAACTTTGCGGGTGAAAGTAACGGGGTGAAATGAGTATAGGAGAATTGTTGGCGAGTCAAAAAGGAACTTGAACTTGAAATTTTGGGGTTTTAAGTTAAAAGTGAAGAGTAGAAAAGAAGAATGGAAGGAAAAGAAGAGTATTAACAATGGAAAATTAGTTGAGAAATGTTTGGGAAATTGGTTAATAACATTTGAATGATGTTGTTTCTTAAATATGGTTGTATCACAAGGATCTATGAACTTCTAAAGTTAAGGGATGATTTCAATGGCTGAAGGTTTTTCTTACAAGTGTTTAAATTGTTTTTGAGAAAAGGATACCTTACATATGATATTTTGAGATTATGAAATGTCACCCTACTATATTGTATCACACCGCATGCATGATCATTTCTATCTGTGTGTTCGTTATTGATTTAGAACTTTGAGATTCCTACTGGGCATTAGTGCTCACCCCGTCATTGTTTAATCTTTTTACAGGAAGAAAGTTTGGGTTATTTGATTGAAGATTTATGGAGTTCTTCAGTTCATTTGTATAGCTTTCTTAGTAGATGTAAAGGTAGTGGAGTTGTATTGGTAATCATTTATTTGTAGCTTCGCGGCAGAAGCTTGGCATGTATTATTGTTGTTGTATTTATTGAGAGAGGGAGAACATGTATCTTTGTGATTCTATTACTCAAGTGTAATAGATATTTGTAAATGTATGATAAAAAAAAATATGGACCTAAATTTACAGGCTTTGGTAATGTTTTTGAGTAATTAAAAGTGGGGTGTGACACAAAGGGCCGAGGTAGTCCTAGAGGACCCCCCGCCGCTAAATATTGTCGAGTCTCATGGACCCTCCAGGGTTGTGCCACCTCGACCCGGGTATAGGCTAGTTTAACCGAAGAGTGAATTTATCTCCACTCACCGTCCTCGGGATCGGGTCCTTTGTTCGAACTCCATTACGCCCATGGTTCTGGTGCGTAGATCCCGAAAAGCTCCGAGCCCGCAAGTGTTCTGGGACTCACCAATGGAGCAGCTTCTAGATTGCGATCGAATCTGTTCGGAGCCCGAATGCCTCAGATCTCTAGGCTTGCTCAATACCCTTTCGATTCTGGGCCCGAGTAAGTCTTTAAATTCGTGGATCCGAACCCTTTCGAGGCTTAGAGCGATTCGGCCCATTTGATGGCGATAAAACTGGGCCCACCAATCTTGAACTTGCGATAAATTCGGACCCACCAACCTTGGAATATTGGGCCTAAATAATTTAGTGGGCTCAAATTAATTCCTCTTACAATAATTATATTAAATTTGTAAGGCTTATTGATAGTGGTCAATAGAAATAGAAACTTGGTGAATCAAACCTCACTATTTGCAACGATGACCTTGGTGGCCTTGTTTTGCAACGTGAAAGTAGAAAAATAATTTGTATATAAAAAATATATTTAAAATTATGTATTAATGATATTTTTAAAATGGGGGATGCACCAATAAATCCCAAATTAATAACTTATACACTGTTTAGTCCTAAAAGTTTTCTTATAGACTTAAAGGTCCCATTACAATGTTTCAAACATCAGATTAATGTTTCGAACATTAGATTTCGAACATCAGATTAATGTTTCGAACATTAGATTTCAAACATCAGATTAATGTTTCGAACATTAGATTGATGTGCAAATGGGACTAAATGGAGCATAAGAAAACTTTTAGGACTAAATAGTTCAACTTTTCAAAAACTAGGACTTATGGGTAAATTTTCCATTTAAAATTATGAAATTATAGTAAGTATTTTGATTGAAAATAAGAGGATTACAAGAAACAACACCATTTTTATGAAAACTTTAGACTGTGTATAAAAGAAAATGATATTCTTATATAATTTTTGTACAACATTTTTTTACCAAAAGCAATGTGGTACTTTAAAAAATATAAATCAATGTGATGAATCTTTTAATTTAAAGTAATAAAAATCAAAACATGCATATCAATTTGTATCAACATGCATAAAATGGTGAAATAAATGGATGACAAATTTCATTTTTCAATGTATACATACTTTTTTTTTTTTTTTTGGATCAATAAAGTGAAAATTTCATTAAAAACATGAAATTTTAGGTAAAGAAAGATACAATGCATCGAGAGAGATTCAGAAAGTACAAAATACCCTTACATACTTCTTATTCAACCATCTTTCTCAATATGGTACATCAACACAACCAGACCAAAATCATCTTAGGAAGAGGTTGGAGGTGAGAAAACAGTTACCCCATCAGAAGCACATTTGTTCCAAATCTCATCACTCTGTGACAATACTTGGGACTCACTCATATGTCTTCTAATCCAAGGTAGGTCAAGAATTCTCTTAACCAGCCCATCATGGCATGGTTTTCCCACTTGCAAAAGGTTCTTGCAACATGGAGCGGTAACCGTCATATTTCCAAAAACATCCTCAAACACCTGCGAATCACAAGTATCGGTAAAATTCTCAACACATTTTTCCAAGTACGCATCAATGGGTGATGGTGCTAGTGCAAAATCTTCCAAGAAATCATCAATGGGTGAAGGTGCTAATGCTTCTTCACCATCGTTGGCTGGTTATGGTGCAATATTTTCTTCCATTGAGGGTCTAATGGCAATGTACATAATGAGCATCACAACAACTATGCCATGGTTGATTAGGATGGTGATTTCTCGTGTTGGTCACTAAGGGATTGTTGGGATGTAGGTTTTTTTTTTTTTTGGTGAATAAATTGGGATGTAATTAGATGGTAAGAAAACTGGTATTTATATATTTGGTTGGGAGTTTTAAAAACATTTATTAGCACTAAATTTGTTTAATGATCCTTATTGCAATTTAATGCAAGGAGTTACTTTGTCCTCATTTTTATAAAATTAAACAAATAGAAAAGTACTATGGACTATATATGTGTATTATTTCATTTATTACTTATTTCATGTACATGGCGATTTCTTATTTGATAGGGTTGCCATATAGATAATGTCACAGGATACTTTAGAATTATCTAATTAATAATTTTTGCTTCACAAAACATAAAAGAGGTGTATTATTTCATGCATCCTCTTAATATTATACACTACATAGTAAAATATCTTCCAAATTGCAATCCAATAGGTGGGACATTTCGGCCTCGTTTGAAAACAACCATTTTAATAACTTTTTTGGTTTTTATGAAAGGATGTACAAAAAAGCAAAGTGAGTGATGTGACAACTTATAGTGACTTTTTGACCAAAACATGTAGTTGTCAAACGAGGCCGGTTGGGTTGCAAGTAAATATTCAATTATAAAGAAATTTATGGAATTAGAAAAAGGTTTCACTATTTGCGTGAGGATTTTTCCTTGAGGATTTTATGGAATTAAATTAGAGAACATCATCATACTCAAAAAAAAAAAAAAAATACAAAATTATTCGTTAGTCATCCAACTAACTTCTACTTTCAATCCAAAATGTAGTGTGTACTATGCTCCAAACAAAAACTTCATTATTCATAAATGAAGTCAATTAAAGATTGTAAAAAGGGCCTATTTAGGATAATTTTAAATTGTTTTATGTAAAATCTGTTTTATGTAAATTATATTAGTTTTTGAGCTCCCATCACTACAACAAAACTAACTATTTACGGCATACGTTAAATGCATGTCCTAATTAGTACATTCTACAATATTTTTTTTTTTGTAAGTCGTTAATGTTTTATCAATAACAGCATACATACCATGTAAGTCGTTAATTCATATATTTATAGCATGCAAAAGTATGCCGTAAAAAATGTAATTTTTACGACTTATAAAAATATGTCGTAAAATATTTGCACTTAAGACGGCATACATTTTATGTTGTAAAATATTATAACTTTACGTGATATGCTAATGAATGTCGTGAAAATTTATACAAAAAAAAAAAAAATTCAATCCGATTTTTTTATGACATGCAAAAGTATGTCGTAAAAAATGTATATTTTCACGGCATATAAAAATATGTTATAAAATATTTGCACTTAAAACAACATACATTTCATGTCGTAAAATATTAAATTTTATATTTTTTTAATTTAGTATTTTTTAAGAAAATTAAAAAATATTTTCCTTCTAAGTATATGTAAATTATTTGAATTTAAAAAGTAAAAAAAAAAATTATTTAAAAACTTACGCCACACTCCTTCTCACTTTTTTTTTTTTTTGATCAACAAAAGAAAGCTTTATTGATGAAGAAAGCATAACATACAAAACTTACATCAACAAAGATGGAAAGACAAAAACCAGAAGGCCCTAAATTGGTGAGAAACCAATAGAGGAAAACAAAAGAGCAAAACAAAGCTGCCAAAGGGAATCCTAATTCTCAATCAACCAACCCCACTGCAGCACACAGATCTGCCAGCAACATAAGCAAACCAAGATAGCATAAACCAGCAGCACACACCCCCCATCAGCAGCCAAGAACAGAGCTGCCAAATGGGAAGCCTGATTAACATACATCCCACCCCTCTACAGATCTGGCAGCATACAGATCTGGCAGCAACATACTTCCCAGCAGCACACACCCCCCAGCAGCAACCAAAGCAACACACCCCAGTGAGATATGGGGTGGAAGATGAATCTCTGTGGAAAAAAGTAATCATGAGTAAGTATGGGGTTGTTGGTGGAAGATGGCTCCCAGTGATGGAAGGGTCTGGTAAAGAATCTATTGTTTGGAGTGATATTCTGAGTGTGCCAAGCACTAATGCTGAGTTATTTGACTTTTTCAAGTCTAATTGCAAGCTAGTGATAGGTAATGGGTGTAGGATTGCCTTTTGGCATGACAAGTGGCTGTCGAATGTTCAATTAAAGGTAGAGTTCCCAAGGCTGTTTAGACTATCTGAGGATAAAGAGGGGAGTTTGAGCTCTTTCGTTCAGAGGAGGGATAGCTCAAGAAATTGGAGGTTAGTGTTTTCAAGACCACTTCTTGCTTGGGAGGAAGACGAGGTTCAAAGGCTACAAGTCTTGACCAGAGATGCTCCCACTCTTATTGAGGAGCTGTCAGACTCAGTTAGGTGGTATGCGTCTCCTACAGGTCAGTTCACTGTAGCATCAATGAGAAAATGGTATGAGTTGGGTCAAGGCCCAATCTTGCAGGTTCCTCACCTCATATGGAGAGGTGTAGCTCCTCCAAAAGCTCAATTTCTGAGCTAGCTGGCATGGCGGGGGAGGGTTAAAACAATTAGTCTTTTGCAGAGGTTTGGGGTCTTAAGTACCAATGTGGAGAATCTGTGCCCCTTCTGCAAGATGGAAACATATCTCCACCACCACTTGTCATGCCAAAAGGCAATCCTACACCCATTACTTTTTTCCACAGAGATTCATCTTCCACCCCATTCTTTACCAGACCCTTCAACTCCTTCTCACTTTAGATCCATATATGTTTTGGTCCCAAACCCTCTCATTCTCTAGAGAAATTATATTTTAATTATAAATAATAAAAAAAAATTCTAGAAGTTCTTAAATATTTATAAATTTCTAGTAGATATGAGAAATTTTTATTTTTTTTCAATAAACTAGATATTCTATTTATAATCTAGATTTTTTTAATACAAAAATAATTTATAAACTTATACTTAAATCTTTTTTTCTAAAATTTTCGGCTCCAATTTATTTATTTATTTATTAATATTATTAGAATTATACATTCTTTGCATCCCAATTTTTTTTATTAATATTGTCAATTTATTTATTTATTTTTGAACAGATCTATTAGCAATTTTGTTAGACTTATTTATTTTGATGATTTATTTAATTATGTTTTAATTTATTTAAAAGAAAAAAATAGAATCCAAAATTTATTTTGATGATTTATTTAATTATATTTTAATTTATTTGAAAAAGAAAAATAGAATTCAAAATTTATTTTGATGATTTATTTAATTATGTTTTAAATCCAAAATTTATTTTGATGATTTATTTAATTATGTTCTAATTTATTTGAAATAGAAAAATAGAATCAAAATTTATTTTGTCCCATTATTTCTCACCTAAACCTTTATCCTAAATGTTGTTAAAATGTATTTAATATTTGATTAAATTAGGAGTTCAAATAACCCAAAACAAAGGTTCAAACAGCCCAGCATAGCAGTAGTTCAAAAGGTTCAAGTGGAAGATATTTAAATTTGTAATGATGGAGTGGAAGAAATTTAAATTAGTAATAATGGAATACAACGGCTATAAACGGCTATAAATTCAAATGAATACAATGGCTATAAATGACTATAAATTTCATTATATATACCAAATCCTCTAATGTAAACAAGTTACAAAAAATTAGAAAATACTCTTTAATCTATAATCACTCACATCTATTCTCTGACAAATTCTTTGAGAAGTGTTCTTCAATTTTTGTTTACATCCTCTCTCAGAAATTATACACTGAGCCTTATAGCATTAAGCTCATCTTTCCTGTGTGAGGTTTATAGAAAAATCAAAGTTTCATTTTATATATCTATCTTTGAGAGATATTTATTGTAAGTTTTCTTTGAAAGCAAAAATACCATTTCATCTTGTAAAAGTGTTGCAAACACTGTGTTTTTGAAATCTTGAGAGTGATTGTGAATCACCTAAGATTTGCAAGGGTTTGGGCTTGTGAAGTCTGTGTAAAATCCGTGGAGGATTGCTCCATTTGTAAAGAGGTTGCTAGCACCCTGTGAAGCTAGAAGATAGTGGAAAATCTCAAGTGAAGCTTGAGGAGTGGATGTAGGCTTGGTTGAAGCCGAACCACTATAAATCTGTTTGTCTCCTCTTCCCTAATCTCTTTACTTTCCTACTACTGCTATAGTTATCTAATATTCATGTGTTAATCATTTGATTTACCCTGTATGTTAAATACTTCATTGTTATTTTGCTTAATCATTTACTGCTAAGTTCATCATTGTGCTTATTAATAATTTGTTGTACTAGTAATTAATTTTATTAAGGTATTATTAATTTCAATTTGTAGAAATCTAATTTACCCATCTGAAGTTACTTTTTGGGTAACAAATTTGTTTTAAAATAACTGTTTTTTTTTTTAAAAAAAAAAAAATTTTTACCAAAGTTTTAACAATTTATCAGCTCACACATTGTTTTTCCATTCTTGTATATACGTCTCTCTCTCTCCTTTCTCTCTCTCGACATCTCACATAAACACACGAGCACCACCACCGACCCCCACCAGCCACTGCCCCCTTCGATGATGTTAGTTACACAAGCACCAATCGATTGATTCTGAGCCACAGTGATGTTAGTCACACGAGCACCAATCGATTGATTCCGAGCTTGGAGTTCGATTCTGATTCTGAGCCCCTTCCACGGATTTGATTTCTTTGTGAGTTTCTAACTTATTCAGTTACCTCTCATTCTAGAAGCGTTCGTATTTGATGTAATTGGTGTGTTAGGTTAAATGACGGTGAAACGATTGTCAATGATGGATTGGAATTAATTATGTGATTTTTTTGTGATGTTTCTCTGTGATTTGATTGGATTAATTTTGAAAGCAAGTGTCTTCATTCAATGTTTGTTAACCATTTCTGATCTGAGTTTTGTCTTCATTTTGGTTCTCCAGAGAAATTTAGATTATGAATTGTGACTTATTGAGTTCCTCATGAAAATCAAACTTGCATTCATCTTTGTAATTTCATGTGGTACTCTTTCCTTACCATTTGACAATCATTTGTTGACATTGTGGAAAACTTCCATTTATTTTGAAAGTAAATGTTGCTCTATTTCTACTTCAAATGGCAAGCATATTACTTAAAAAAGGCTAAGTAGATTGTGGCTTACGGTTTTCTGCATTGCATAACTAGTTCAGTCTAGGTTCACCCAAGGTTGGAGCACAAAATGTTGGTACATATCATTGAGTTAGCTTGAAAACATTGTCTTTTGTTTAGTGATACGGACAGTCTGCAGGGGATAAAAAAATATCTGGATATAAGAGAAGCTGGGATTTTGGTTCTCAATTGGAATCTGTGAATATAATGTTTTGGAGATTTGGGTTTTTTTTTCTAGTCAAAATCCTTTTTTGGTACTGTTGAAGCTCAAAATTGGGGATTTCACCGGCTCTTGCTTATGATGAATTTGGCTCAATGAAGCTAAGATTTGAAGAGTTCCTCACTTCTTTGCGCTTCTGGATTGTTGTATTTTGGGTTAGAAGTAGGGTATTGGACGCTCTTGAGCTACCTGGAGCTGCCAATCTTGAGGTTGGGTGAATTTGAGGCAAGCAATTGGGACTGCCAATCTTGAGGTTTGGAGATCTTTTAGTGTCTAGTTCAGCTGCAAAATATTGTTGTTGTATCTTCTGGTTCGGGTTCCCTTATTTATTTTTTTTTTTGGGGGGGGGTTATTTGTTGAATTTGTCATTCCCCTCTACATTTCACACACCTTTTCCCTTTCTATTTGCCAAATCCCTCTCCAAATCCATGAATCAAACACAGCGTTAGTGTCTAGTTAAGCTGCAAAACATTGTTGTTAGATTGATTTCTTGCTAAAAAATTACATTGATAATCTGCAGGGGAGAAGAGATGTCTGAATTCTGAACTTTGGCATGCATGCGCTGGTCCTCTTGTTTCCCTACCTGCTGTTGGAAGCCGCGTGGTGTATTTCTTTGATTGGTTTTGACATATTCCTTGCTTTTAGATTTTTGAAATTGGTCCATGGCAGGCAATGTGTTTATTCATGTTTGCTTAGCAAAAAATTTATTTGTTTGTCTATTTTTATAAACATCCTTCTGTTATTTGGTATAATATGTTCCAGCATATGTTAAGCATTGGGCTGTTATGCTACAACTGTTACACTTGGCAACCGCGCGTCAACGCCACTGTTACTGTTATGGCAGCCACCACTGTTATTTAAAACCTTGGTCACTCATTCTAGTCATCTCTTGAACTGTTATCACATATCTCTAAGTGCTTGTTTGCAGTTTAAACTGTTGTGTTCATATTAAAATTTGGCTGATTATGGTTTTGTATTGTTTATGATCTGGTTGATGAAATTAAATAGTTACTATTGTTGACTTCTGCAAATCTTCATATACCTACGTAGGTTACTGCGTCAACCAACAAAGAAGTGGATGCCCATATACATAACCACCCAAGCTTATCTCCACAACTCATCTGTCACCTTCACAATGTGACCATGCATGTAAGGAATCTTTAGTTCTATTTTCTGCTTCTGGTTACTTTACAAGGTGGTTTCTAGAAACTCAAATTTTTTTTTACTAGGCGGATGTGGAGACAGATGAGGTATATGCTCAGATGACCTTGCAACCACTGAGCCCGGTATGCTAATCTATTGTTTAAGTTTATTTACCAGTTTTATGATCTACTTTTTTCTTTTATTTTCCCTAGATATAAGATGATCCATATTGTAGGTAATCTTCTGATCAAACTCTTCTACCTTCTACACACAAATGGAGTGAAAACTCCTGGATATGTACTTTATTGAGTGAATAATGGTGAATGATGTGAATGCCCCTTTTCTTGTTAACAGTTGAATCTTGAAATTGTCAACTAGGAAGATGGGTGGAGAGGTACTTTATTTCTCATTTAACATAAAATTGAATTTATAACCAATTGTTGTCCACATTATTTCTTTTAGCATAAGGCAATTTATGCCATTTGAACAGTGAACATGACCTAAATGGTTTATTTTTGGTCTGGAATGGATAGCCATGAACAATATTATAAAGAAAATATTATACGAATTAACAATATATATATATATATATATATAAGAAAGAAGAAGGTTACTATTAAAAACTCCCATCACTACCCTTTTTATTTATTTATTTATTTATTTTTAGCTTTTTAAATAATCAACAGAATTATAGAAGAGTTGTAGTGATCTTATTGTTACAGATTATGCTTCTACACATTTACCTTACTTCACAAAAAATGAAAAAAAAAAAAAGATGTTGAAATTTTTTATTTAGTTTTGAGTTAACTATGTGATCAAAACAGGAAACATGATGTCAAGCAATAGTTTTTAAGCATAATGCTACAAACATAAATTCACTGTGGAAATAGCAAAATGCAAGTATGATGCGCACAAACCAGAGGATTGTATGCAACAATCCCAATTCCTAGTTCTCTGCTTATATCAAAATAACAATGGCACAAATTAGAAAACACTGGATTCTTGTTTATTGCTTACAAAACTGACTAGTTAACATAACAATAGTATCTCTACACCTCACCTGCAAGTAGGAATGATTTTTTCCACTGCATCTCTTGTCCACAAGGACCACTCCTACTGCACTGCTGTTAGATGTAGCTAGCTTCACACCCGACTCGTGAAATCCGCATCATATTTGGCTGAATTTTGGGGGAGTTTGGTCTCAGTCTCTCTCTCTCTCTCTCTCTCTCTCTCTCTGCATTTTAGGTAGTCTTTTCTTCTACAATTACTTTCTTTGTTGTTTATTGATTTGGATTTGTTTTTCAAAAGTTGCCCTTTATTATCGATTAATTGGAATGGGGTTTTTTTAGCTTATCGTTTTTGGGTTTCTCTAGATTTTCAGTTTGAGGTAATTTAGCTTCACTGAATTTCAATGGAAAATGAACTTGGTGGCCATTTGAACTCAATCTTGGAAATTGAAATGTTCTTTTTTTTGTTGTTCTGCGATTCTGAATTGTGTAATCTCGCTTTCCTTTATTTGATTTTATACTTGACATGAACTTGACCGTTTAGTCTTCTGATATATATATATATAATAAGATAATATGCCAATCAAAATATGCTATATACGTCTAGGTTTTGTGGATCTAGTACAGCAAATGTGGAACAGATCTTATCCTAGCATATGTGTAATCTCTCTTTTTTGGTTTACGCTCTTAGGGATTTTTTTTTTCCTTTGGTTTATGCTCTCAGATTTGGATTACCCTTATCATACTATCGATTTTTTGCATTAATTTTTTTTGTAGAATCCAGGTTGATGCATCTAGCATTAATTTTTCTCATGGTCCTTGATACTTTTAGGATAGATATTGATGATCTGGGGTTCTACACAAGTCTCGCATACTCTGATTGGTAGGCTACTCATATTCTGATATGTTTTCCTCTCTGTCCCCCTGTCTGTCACTCTCTCTATGTATAGGTATACGTATATCTATTGAACATTGGATTTGTTGAAAAAGATGGTGGAGGTTGCAACAACTAAACTGGTTGAACAAGATGCTCACTCTTTATTCTGTTGCTTTTTATTTACGTACATACATGCCTAATTATGTGTGTAGGGTCAGTCATTTGGTGGAACAAATGATTCCCAGAAATCTGTGTTTGATTTGGTACACTTTGCAGGGGATTTTACTGTTAAGGAGGACACAAACAGGTATATATTCTTCCAATGGCAATGCAAGCACAAAATTAAGGATTTTTGTCCTTTGGTCACTAAATAAATCATCTGGTGCCAAAAGTATTTGCTTATATATACATATATAAATTATGCAATGGGGAGGAAGTATGCAGGTTCTTCACATCCTGAGGATAAATGCTATGTAAATTGTGGGCGTAATGTATTGTAGTTTTTTGTTTGTTTTTTGTTAACCAAAGTGTATATTAATTGAAGGTTGAACCATATGGTGTTGTGATACAATGAAGAATAATCTAGAACTTGACCAATTCGGTACCTTATTAGTTAAAAATCTGGAATCTGATAGAGTATTATGTATGTTGATTACATTGTCTTGAGTTTGGAAAGAGTATCATGTATTATGTTTGTTGATTCCATTGTCTGGAATCAGAACTAGTAAACTAATGCTTAGCTTTGCTTTGCTTTATCTAATGTCATCTTATGTAATATGACAAGGTTTTCACCTTTTTTTCCTTTGGTTTTTCTTTCTCTTCTCTTTTTTGGAAGGGTGGGATTGGTGGCTGGGCTGAAATTATCAATTACACTAGATAAATTATACGATATTGTGATTGATTTTACAAGGTAGGATTTGTGGAAATATGTTATTGTAGATACTGCTATATGATCTCTGTTCTTAATTGATCTGAAAGTCAACATTTTAAATGGCTGGAAATGAGATTGACTTTCAATGGTAGTTTTATCATTATGTAACACATTTAGCAGTGTTTTAGAATATTACAATTAAATTTAGTTTATTAGTTTACAACAGTATGATTAATTAAGTTGGCCCCCCAGCCTTCGCTTGCTCTTTATTGGAATTCTTCTGGCTCATGCCTTTTACACTAGACATGCATTTGGGAAATTCAGAAGTGTGGCATTATTTCATTGTCCATGGTGTTTTGGGATCTCCTTCAATTTTCCACTATGTATTCCTTTATATTTCCGTTGTGCAGTTTATATTGTTGTAATGGATTAGGGTGTTTTTGTTTCAATTTTCATCAGGGAGATAATGTACCCCCTCCTTTAACATCATTTGAAGCTACTGGTTTTCCTTCAGAGCTTCTTTGAGAGGTATGAATTTCTTTCTATATTTGCAACTCTATATTGGCCAGAAGTCTATCCAAGTTTACTTCGATATGTAATCTTAGTGTTTTCTGTGAAAACTTCTGTGATTGTTGGAGGTCTGATGTGAAGCTTCAGGACTCACGTTCATTATTTTCCATCTTTACTTTTTGTCGCAAGTGCGATATTTGCTCCAAGGAGGAGCTAAATATCGTACGCTGTGCTACCCCCTTATGAGGAATTTGGAGAGGGATTGTGTACTGTAATTTGGTCATTGTTGCTTGCTTAATAGATTATATAATAAGAAATCATTTTACATGTTCTGTTTGAAATGTACTAAGTGATTCAAGTACTATCTATACTGTTAGCATGTGGATATTTCATGCCAAAGTACCTTTATGGTTCGTCTTTGCAGTCCCTGGTTAATATTAGTAGACATGATCAGTAGAGATGATCGAGTTCCACAAATGTGGGAATATCATTAGTTATCATCCTTGGTATGTGGTTGATTTCATACTACTATCTTAGGTTTGATGATAAAACAATTGTTCATCTAACGAATTTGTACAGGGCAGTTTGATAATTTGGCTATGTATATTTTTATTTATTTGACATCTGTTCATATGAATCATATCTAAAATAATAAAGAAATTTTTTCGTAGTCTTTGAGCTACTGTTATGCAATTTTTAGAATTTGTTTGTTAATTAGGTTTAAGTTGTCAACTTTTTACAAACTTATTTGGGAGATTTGTTACAGAAGTTCTTTGTTTTTGAATTTTCTCATCATTTTGTTAATGATTTGAATGAATTTATCTGTAACTTTATGCTTTTGAACATTTTGTTATTCACTTGAGCGTGAAGTGAATAATGAACAGATGTCAATTGGATAAGGAATTATCTTCACTTTGGGAAGGGAATTATTTTCAGCTGTTTGTGTTGTGTTACTAATTAAACAGTAACTTATGGTCAATAGCTTTGTTGCTTAGAACAAGATGTGGTTGGTCTAAATAAAGCTCTGTTAACTGGTCATGAAGCGAGATTCAAGGAGGGCTACTTACAAAGCTCTGTTAACTGGTAACTTCTGGTCATGACAAAATTTTTAAATTATGTATTCAGGTTGTCTCATCGCAATCGCTTCAGCCGAAGTCTTCTTCGAAGAACATTTTCATGGTATCTTCTCTCTCTTTAGCTCTTGTTTTTTTATTCTTACTTGTTGATTTTCGCTTGCATTTCAAGATTCCTATGATTTTTCAGTGGTTTAGTGTGGAGTGAATTGATGTTGAATTTGATATTTTGAAGTTGAATCAGGGGAGCACAATAAAAACATAATAAATGTTGTGGAGGCATACAGGCTGGAATTGCAATGATAGGACATGTGGGAAAGAATGTTGCAGAGGCATACTCCTCAAGCCATCAGTGTTCTCGGAGGATTTAGGCCTCAAGGAAAGAATATTGCTAGTGCTATCAAAGTCAAAATCTCTCCTTACTATGCATACATGATACATGACATAAATACTTCATAATTTTTGCTGAAAAAAAAAAAAAAAAAAAAACATAAATACTTCATAATTTCATATATAATAAAATTATGGCATGTCATTAAAGTGATATTTTGATATTTATCTCTAAATAAATCAAAGATAATTATCAAGAAGTTAAAGTTTATTAAGACTTTCCTCCATTCATTTCTATAAATAGGGGTGATCTCCGCCAGAAGTTTGCATACAATTTTATATACAATTTTACATATAAACTCTACATAAATAAATCAAGCTGTAGAGACAAAAAATCTACATCAAGGCAAGGAAGAAAGCTCAATTGGATTCAAGCCTCTAAAGCCCCGAAATTCTCTTCACCAAAGTTGATCAATTTCCATAAAGCATAAAGTTCAGAAATTCAAATCAAAATTCTACAAATTCGCCATCTTCTTTGTGTTACATGGAGGAGATTTCATCGCTCAATTCGGGAACAAGCTGTCAAGCCCTCAAGACAACTATTTGAAGGAAAGAATCAAAGGATTATTTTATTTGATTAGAAAATTCATCAGAGATTGTAATTGTATTATTTAAATCGATAAATTTACATTTTGTGACTCTATTTTCCTGTCTTTATTTTGCAAATAAGAAATTTGTGTGTACACATTTGACTAGCTTCTATCAATCACGTGACAATCCAATGAGGTTACATGTTAAGTTGACTTGACTTGAGACTTTGTTTCCTTTTAAAATTTAATTTTATTATTATTATTATTATTTTTTTTGTTATAGTTTAGTCAACTTTTTTTATTTGTTAGATGCATCACCTAATCTAAATGTATTGAAAAAATCTAAAATAGATTCAATAAATACAAATATATATTATATATATATATATTATAAATGTATTAAAATTTTGTATTTTTGTATTTTTTTGTATTTAGTGAATTTTTAAAATATTTTTCACAAATTTAATACCTTTTAAATGCATCTAAATCAAATGGATCTAAAAAATTTAAAAAAATTTAAAAATTCAACAACAAAAAGTACAAATTGAAAACTCAAAAATTATTTTTGAAATCTCCGAAATCAAACAGAGTAGAGTTGGAGAAAATGAAATTGGTTCTTTGAGTATTGCTCCATATTATTTATTACTTGATATTTGTTAAGTTGTCTTTTAAAAATTTAATAAGAAGTATTGAATATGACTGTTGTGGTCAATAAATATATCTATCTATCTATCTATCTATCTATCTATATTAAGCTATTTTGGGAAGATGGTTATAATCAATTTTTTGTGAGAGAGGGAAGTGGGTTATAATCTGGGAAGTGGATTATAACCCACCTTCCAAAAGACCCGTAAGTGAAGGTTAGACTTTGTGTCTAAACCTTCATGTCATGCCGCATGACATTTTTTTATAGCCTAACACAAAAAGTTATAGAAAATGTTTGGGATCCCCTTTGGGGATGACCCCACATCTCTAAAGTTATCCTAACCCTCCATGTATGTGTAGGGCCCATTTATGTATGTGTGAGATTCACATCATGAGTGGTTTAGATTTGTGGGGGTCTTGTGAAGGTGGGGGTCTCAATCATTACTCATAAGTTATTGATAGAAGACGTAGAAGGTTTGAACTCAGGATCTCGGATTTCATTAAGAACACTCTTGTTGCTTAAGCAACATACATATTATAATATTAATTTTTTTATTATTTGTTTTTATTCTTACTTGAATTGGACATACATCATGTATAAGCTAATACTATTATTGAGTGAAGGTTAGACTTGGTGTTTAAGCCATCACGTCATGCCACACGACAATTTTATCTAACTTAAAATAAAAAAATTATTATTCAAAATTACACACACATTACATGTGACTAATATCAAGTTAAGATATCACATAAATTTATTTTAAAACCACCAAATAATTTTCACAAACTCTAATGAGAATATTCACGGTGAAGTGAAATTCAGGTTAAAGGGTACCCACATAATGGCTCTTATCTAATTAAGGTCTCATTTGGGAATATACTATTTTAATAACTTTTGGTTAAAATATGAGGTAAAAGAAATTAATGGGTGTGTTTGGTTTGTATTTTGAAACATGTTTTTGGAAAAAAAAATTCTAAAAACATGTTTGGTTACAAATTTTTTCAAAAAAAATTCAAAATTACTTCTCTCTCTGTTATACATTAATCAACCACTTTTTCTCTGTCCTCTCTTATTCTCAATCATTTTTTCAAATCATCCCAAACTCTCAAACTCCAAAACTATTTTCAAAATATACAACCAAACAAACAAAAAGAATTTCTAAACTCTCTCCCAATTTTATTTTATTTTTTTTGAAAATTTATCTCAATACACAAACCACCAATATGTTTAAAATGACTTTTTAGTATTTTACGAAAAAATGTACAAAAAGTGGAGAGAAAATAAATTTTTTGATTTTTTAGTATAGATTGTTAGTTTTTTAATTTTTTTAATGACTTTTTGACTTTTAGACTAAAACAGTGAATTGACAAACGAGGCCTAAAAGTAATATTATTCAAATTAATAAATGTTTACAAAATTGTTTATTCACTGATTTGATATTTATTATATTATTACATTGAGTCTTATTTTAAAATTTGAAATTTTATCATTACATTTTAAATGAGTTAAGAAAAAAATAAAAATTATTAACTTGTCTAATAATTTTTATTAAAAAAATTACAATAACTTTTGTATACTTTTTTTTAATATAATTTTTATGAATATAATTTTCATTAAAGTCAAAATTGCTAAACGACACTTATAAGAAAATCAGCAACAAGCTTACACCAAACTAAGGAAAAGCCTAATTCAAAACAAAGGAAAATCTCCAAATGAAGCCCCAAGGAGAAGTTATGTATAGATCTACACATAACATTCATACTACGAAACAAAAATCGATCATAAGAGTTCAATACTAGAATAAGTCTAAGATAAATATATAAAATTACATTCATCTGTGTGGGTACATTACGAACACACCAAAAAGCAGAAAAATAAAACTCAAAACCCAAAAAACCATAACTTCCAGGCAGTGGCAGTTGCGGACCTGGTAGTGGAAAGCAACGGATTAGGGTAAAGACGACAAATTTAGAGATGGTAGGTGACAAATTCGGCAGAGAAGAAGTGGAAGGTGACAGATCGGGATGATGGTGGCAGCGGTGATGTGGGGGCGACGCTAGAGTGATTATTGTATACTCTCTGACACAAGAAGTTATTCGGTTGGCATTTGTTTAGTTCTTTTTTAAAAAAGAAACAAAAAATTAGTAATTCTTTCTATTTTAATTAATAAAAATTAAATTAAGACATCATCTTAATTTGTTTTTAAAACGAAAAAATATTGGTTGATTTAGAGGTATCACGTGGCTATGTCCCTCACCAATTACAATTCACTATGTCCCCTTATATTTTTTAATCACTTCATACAAATTTATAAATTCTCTCTTCTTTACTAATTACAATACTATTAAAATATCACGGAGCGATATCGGAGACCAATCAATAACTTCTCTCTAAAAACATAAAATAATTTTTCATTAAACACAATAATTGATAAGACTTGATCATAATTTAGTGAGGACAATGATTATTTGTTAATTTTTTCTAATAAAATTTCTATCAATGACAGGACAATGTAAATAAATAAATAAATAAATAAAAAACACTCGGGAAGTTACATCTCAAGTTGACTTGACTTGAGACCACTTGCAACGGGTCCTTGTCATTGGAGAAAATGAAACAAACTCTAACGCCACATTCTCATTGGAATTGAAATTTTCTTCAGTACATTATATTGTAGGAAAATTTACCCATAAGTCTTAATTTTTGAAACATTGAACCATTTAATTCTAAAAGTTTTCTTATGCTCCATTTAGTCCCATTTTTACATCAGCATGATGTAAATGATGTAAATGATCTGATGTTTCATTCTATAATTTCAAAATTTATTAAAATCTGATGAACATTAGATGTTTTTCATCCTATATTTTCAAACATTATTGAAATTTGATAAACATTAGATGTTTGAAATCTAATGTTTGTAACATGACTCTGATGTTATTAACATTGTATCTGATGTTATTAACATTGTAATGGGACCTTTCAGTCTATAAGAAAACTTTTAGGACTAAACAGTGCATAAGTTATTAATTTGGGATTTATTGGTGCATCCCCCTATATTGTAAGAGTTTGTTGGAGAATTGGTTATTTTAATTGTTTTTTAAAATTTTAATAAAAATATGTATGAAATTTTTTTTTAAAAAAAAGTTGTAATTGAATATTTTGATTTTTTTAAAGATTATTTTAGTTAAAAAATTTCATGCCAAACACCTTCTAAGACTTTCTAAATTGTTAAATATCATTTTATCGTATTTATTTATAAATTTATATATTTTGACTCTTTTAATCACAAAAATGTATCGCTTTTATTATTTTTAGACTCTTTCAAAAAGATGTGTACTTGTATGATTTTTATAATTGATGGATTGAATTTTTACGGATTCATAGATAAAGAAGGTAAAGCGATATTTATTGTTAAGGGAGTCTTAGTGTAGTTAATCCTAAACAACACACAAAACTAGGACTTTAACCTAATAATTATGTAACACCACTTTTAGTGTGAGATTACAGATTTTAATTCCTATAAAGGGGGTTTGATACTTGTGATGTTTATTTATCTCTCATCATGGGAGTTGAATGTAGTAGTTGTTTATTGGGTTAATTACACTTTTAATCCCCGTAGTTTAATCCAAGCTTCATTTTGTTACTAATTGTTTTAAATTGTACAATTTGATTCATATATTTTAAATTTAGTTTCAATTTCATAATTTCATTTATGTTTGATGTTAAAATTGATAGTTTTGAGACACTTGTCAGTCTTTTAAGGTGTACACATAAAAAAAATTAATGAAAATTTGTACAAATTACCAAATTAAAGCTAGACTTAAAGTGTAAAAACTGAATTATTCAAATTAAAACTATATAAATCAAAGTGACATTTGAGTTAAAATATAAAAGTAAAAAATATATTATTCTTTGTTATTTATTTGTTCTCTAAGTTTGGACTTGTGATACTTGTTGGGCTTAATATTAGTTGGTTTTCAAGTTATAAGTGTGCAAATGATTAGTTTAATATAGCACTCATTTAGGAAGTGGTTACGGGATTAAAATAATTATAAAAAGATTAAATAAGTTAAAAAATTAGTAAGATAAAATGTCACGTCTAAATTATAATCATTTTATTTTTTCTTTTACAAAAATCAAAAAAATGAAAAAGTCTGTCCCAAACGAGACTTTTTAGCCCTTGACTAATGCCTCGTTTGGGAATATGCTATTTTAGTAACTTTTTTATTTTTTGGTTAAAATATGAGATAAAAAAATTAGTATGTTTGGAATGACATTTTGATTTTTTACAAAAAAAATATGCAAAAAATAAAAAGAAAATAGAATTTTTGATTTTTTGGTACAAGTTATTAGCTTTTTAGTTTTTTTAGTGGCTTTTAATTTTTAGGCTAAAACAATGAGTTACAAAACGAGGCCTAAAGTAGCCAAAAAATCAAAAAGCCAATCCACATCCCAAATGAAACCTTTGTGACTAAAATAACCTTTTAGCCCCAAAATCTGCTATGCCAAATGAGTGTAATGTTTCCATTTTAATTGACTTTTTTTTAATTTTTTAGCCTGGTTAAAGAAAGTTATGTTTGTGATGATAGTTGACTTTTTTTAATTGATTGATAATTATGTGATAAAAAAATAAAATGATTATAATTTGAATATGATATTTTGTCTGATTAACTATTTTAATTTATTTATTTTATTAACTATTTTAATTAAAAAACCGACAAACCTAACTTTTTAATTATTTTTAAATAAATTTTAAACAAAACCATTATTTATAGAAAAAAAAAAAAGATGTATACAAGCCATAACAGAGATAATTACAGAAAATTTATTCAACCCCCCCCCCTCAAAAAAAAGATAATTACAAAAAAACATGTGTGGGACCAATGGTAGGTACGTAGTAAAGACTAAAAAGATGTATACAAGCCACTACAATAACTCAGTCAAGAGTCAAAGGAGACAACTATGGTGGCAGGTAGTATTTATATTTTTTTTTTTTTGAGCCAATGGTAGCCTCGTGAGTCTATGATTTTTATGTTTATGTTTATGATTTATTGTATTATTTATTATGAACATTATAATATTAGTTTATAAATTTTTTTTTAATTTATGATTCAAGAGTTGTTTTGGTTATAATTCATGTGATATTTGATTATAACTCAATTTTTTTAATTAGTTATGACTCTTAGAATATGAGTTATGTCATTTATTCTAATCAAATTTATAAATGGTATAAGTTGCAAAAAAAAAAAAAAAAAAACCATAACATTACCCCTTCATATATATAAAATATATATGTCAAGAATTAAAAATGTAGCTCCACATTAAAATAGTCAAAAAAAATAAAAGTCAAAAAACTAAATCATAGATTGGTAAAGTTGTGGTACATGATCATTGTTTGATCCATGAGAAGGGCACCAATAGGGGTGTTGTTGAGTTTGATTTGAGGTAAATTAACAATCAAATTAGTCCTTATTATATTCTCTAAATTTATGAATCAAACTAACAAAATATTATATCAAATTCACAATTATTTTATTTTTTCTCTCATAATTATCAAATCAATTTCAAAAAAAAAAAAAAAACCAATTTTCCGAACATAATTATTTTAGCCAGGCTAAAATAACAAAAGATTCGAATAGCTAACTAAAATAGTCAACTTCCCAAACAAGGCCAAAATATCACATTTAAATTATAATCATTTTACATTTTTTTTTCTCACAATCATCAAATTAACTACAAAAAAAAAAAGCTAAAAATTTATCTCATACAAACTTTTTTAGTCGGATTAAAATAGTAAAAAAGTCAAGCAAAAAAAGTTTATCCCAAATGGGGCATCAATACTATGTGAATTATAGCTAAAATAAAAAAATTAAGTTATAACCAAATATCACATGAGGTGTAACCAACAATTTTTAAATTAAAACTAAAATAATATTACAATGTATCATAATTAACAAAAACAATAAATCATAACTAAAGAAATAAAAATCATAACCAAAAGTTCATATAGTACACTGTACCATAGAATTTTCCATGAAGTGAAATACATGTTAGAGGAAATGGATATCTTCTTCCTAATGTGTCTGGATCACGCTTCATGTACTCCCTCCCATAATTGTCTTCTTGAAATACATGTTAGAAGAAATGACTATCTTCTTCCTAATGCGTCTGGATCACGCTTCATTTACTCCCTCTTACCATAATTGTCTTCTTGACTTTTGACTGAGCTATTGTAGTGGGACCTTGACACATGTTTCAGTCTTAATTATCTTTGTTATGGTCCTTGTTTATATCTTTTTTTTTTCTTATAAATAAATTTGAAATTATGCTTCACTAAATTTTGTTTGGAATTTATTTTAAAAAATTTTGGTGCATTATCTATATAACATTGTTCGTGTAGAAAAATTAGGAATTACATATCACATCTCTGAATTATAGGGCAAAATTAAAAATTGTTTAGAGGTGCCGATCAAGGTATGTGTTAAAAAAATTGAAGTAATTTTTTCTACATTATTAATGAAATAAAATTTCTCATATAAGCTGTTTTGAAAGAAGTATTTCGTGAACATAAAAAATATATAAATAAATTTGACAAATTTTTTTCTTTTATTTTTTTTAAAATTTTGAAATTGAAATATAATTAAATATCAATATATAATCGATTAGATTACCTTTAAGTTATTTTATCAATTGACGTAATCTAATAAATTACGTTATTAGTCTCTATATTTAAAATTTTTTCTAAACAATTTCCATAAAAGAGACATTCTACTAATTTTCTTTATTTTTAAATGTATATCTGATGAAAATTTTCTTTACTTTTATTCCCCTTTCATTCATTCAACACGGCCCAAGTCAAGTCAATTTGGATTGTTGCAAAAAAAAAGTCACTTAAAATATCTCATAGGATCAAAAATGCAAAATCCATTTTCATCCATGGGGAATTGACTTTTTAAATTTTTTTAATTTTTTATAAAAATTGTGTAAAAAAATAAAAAGAATAAGTTGACCTTAATATTATTTTTTTGATTTTTTAACTAAAATTCTAAATTCGCAGACATAGATTGTAAAGTTGTGGTCATGATCGTTGTTTCATCCATAAGAAGGGCAACAATATGGGTGGTTAGATAAATTTAATTTGATTTTGATGTAAATTAACAATCAAATTAGTTGTTATTATTCTCTAAATTTATGAATCGAACTGAATCGTGAAACTTTAAAAATGAACCAAAATTGAAACCACCAAAAACTATTCAGTTTCCGTTAAGTTTCACGACTCTAAATTAAAAACTTCATCACTATATTTAGAATATGTAATTTAATAAATATTAATTTCCATACAAGCATTCCAAAAATTTCATAAACATACTTAAATTTTTCGAATATTCTCCAAATTATTATTTTTTTTATAAAATGTGTGAAGATAAAAAAAAAAAATTATTCATATTACATATCAATTTCTATGAAACTAAATTTATCAATAATGTTTATTTTTTGAGACAAAACTTTTGATCTCAAAAGGTTAGTAATTAATTATTTAAATGTTTAATTTTGTCTCTAAAAATAGAATAATAACACTTTTAGGGACAAAAATATTTTAGATCTAAAAAGTTATTTTGTCCTTAAATTTGTATCTTTAAAACTTTAATTTCTTATAGTGATAAAACATTAAATTAAAAAATAATTTTAAAAAATTTGAGTGGATAGGTGTGATAGGCATATGAAATATTTTGAAACGTATTAGAGGAAGCTAATCATTTTGCTTGGTTTGAGTTTTTTAAAAATACTTTTAGAAAATTTTACTTTTTTGTTTTTCGTATTTTTTTTAACTGAATTTTTTTAATATTTTAAGTAATTTTTTAATTTTTAAACATGCTTAACATAAATGCACTTAAAAAGTATAATTTTCGTGAAAAAAATCTTTAAAAAATTCACTAAATACCAAAAATACAAAAAAATTACGAAAATTCAATATATTTTGCGTATTTATTAATTTCTTGAAATATTTTTTCACAATTATTTTTACTTTTTAAATACATCTAAGTAAGGTGCAGTTAAAAAAGTAAAAAAAATGTTTAAATTAAAAATATTTACTAAAAATAAAAAAATACGAAAAATAAAAAATTCAATTTTTAGAAAATTGAAACCAAACAAATTGAATATTGATGTGAATTTCACGTCAAGAGGAAGAATCACATGAATTGCAATAGTTTGTTACATTTTTAGGGATGAGTTAATAATATAGATATATTTTATTCACATTTTATCTATTTTTTCTTTTTTCTTTTCCAAATTCACCAACCAAACACAGCGTTAACAATTTGGTTTTGAATAGTTTTTTGAAAATTGGATTTTTTTTTAGTGCTTTTTTTTTAAATATTAAATATATATATTTTATTTTTTTTATTTTTAGATGCATATAACCTAAATACAAAAGAATATATATTTTCATATTCTTTGCATTTATCTAGTTTTTTTATTATATTTTTTTTCAAAAATATTATACTTTTTAAGTATGTCTAAATTATGTGTATCTAAAGAGAAAAAATATAGTTTAAAATATTAAAAATATACATAAAAAAAAACTATAATTTTCAAAATATATATATATATATATATTACCGTCTATCCACAATAAAAATGAAATTTACATGCGTAAACCCCATTAATATATATAATAGAAAGTGATGTGTGCTTATCCAAACTCAAATTTCATTCCTTTGGATTGTTACACAAAACTCATTTAAATTATCTCCCCAGATTGACCAGCCAAGGTCTGGCCAGGAAAAACGCACTATATATAGCGCGAATAACATTCGATATTAAGTCACAAATACACCGAATACTAAATTGTGCTGTGTTGCATGTTTATCATGGGTTCATCATCCATGAGAATTGCAGCAATTGTTTTTTACCTTTGCTTTCTCACCTTTGCAACATTTCATAATTGCTTTTGCAATGGAAACTCCAACATTGTTTGCTCCAAAACTGAAAAGCAAGCCCTTCTAAAATTCAAGCAAGATCTTAAAGACCCTTCCAACCGGTTGTCCTCTTGGGCTGGTGACGACTGTTGTCAATGGTCCGGAATTGTCTGCGACAACTTCACTGGCCATGTCCATGTGATCCACCTTTCTTATAATTATAGTGATGCTGATTGTCATTTTAATGAAGATTTTTCTGAATATGAAGCTTGCTGGCGTTATCACCAGTTAGGAGGTAAAATAAATCCTTCTTTGCTCGATTTGAAGCACCTCCGTCATCTGGACTTGAGCCAGAATGATTTTGGAGGGATTCGCATTCCTAGCTTCATTGGCTCTATTGGAAGTTTGAGGTATCTCAACCTGTCTCATGCCGGATTCAGCGGAGCCATTCCTCATCAACTAGGAAATCTCAGCATGATGCGTTATCTGGACTTGAGCTGGAATGATTTTGGAGGGATTCACATTCCTAGCTTCATTGGCTCTATTGGAAGTTTGAGGTATCTCGACCTGTCTACTGGTGGATTCAACGGAGCCATTCCTCATCAACTAGGAAATCTCACCATGATACGTTATCTGGACTTGAGCTGGAATCATTTTGGAGGGATTCGCATTCCTAGCTTCATTGGCTCTATTGGAAGTTTGAGGTATCTCGCCCTGTCAGATGCCGAATTCAGCGGAGCCATTCCTCATCAACTAGGAAATCTCACCATGATACGTTATCTGGACTTGAGCTTCAATTATTTTTATCTTCAAGGTACTTTTTCTGAAACTGAACTACAGTTACGTGGTGATAATTTACACTGGGTTTCAGGTCTTCTTTCATTACAACACCTTGATATGTCATGGGTAAACCTTAGCAAAGCAGTGGATTGGGTAGAGGTGATAAGCACGCTTCCTTCTTTGGTAGAATTGCAGTTACGTGGTTGTGATCTCAAATATTCTTCTCCTTCAACTACCATTAACTTTACATCACTACATATCCTCGACCTTTCTGATAACAATTTTGCTCCGTCTATACCTAAGTGGATTTTTAGTTTGAATCATCTAGTTTCCCTACATATCAGTTTATGTAACTTTTATGGCCCAATTCCCAGTGGTATTCAAAACATGACTTCTCTCAAAGAGTTTTGTGCTGTTGGAAATAATCTGAATTCATCATTGCCCAAGGGGTTGTTTAGCCTCAAAGACCTTGTTGTTCTGGACTTAGGCTTCAATAAGTTTCAGGGACCAATTCCAATTGGCCTTTTAAACATGACATGTCTTAGAGATCTAAATTTGAGAGATAATCTTTTCACTACGTTGCCGAATGGGTTGTTGTCTAGTCTTAGCCATCTCGAGTCGGTCATTCTCAGTGACAATCTCTTGCAAGGTGTAATCTCAGGAGCCATAGGAAACTTGACTTCCCTCTTTAGCCTTGACATGTCACACAATCAACTTGAAGGGAAAATAGCAACATCATTGGGAAAACTATGCAAGTTGAAGAGAATTGATTTATCATATAACAAATTTGGTGGAGAGGCAGCTGAAGTTTTCAAAAATTTCTCCCAATGCATGTTAGATGGATTGGAATCAATGTCATTAGGGAACAATTATCTTGGTGGTCAATTTCCAAATGAGCTTTACCAATTCAAAAATCTAACTTACCTTTCTCTTCAAAATAACTCCATTATTGGTCCCATTCCGGAGTCGATCAATAGATTATCATCCTTGACAAGTTTACATCTGTCCTATAATCATTTGACTGGAGTTCTTCCTGAAAGTCTTGGGCAACTTGCAAAATTAGAAACTTTAGATCTTTCATATAATCATTTGAATGGAATTCCTAAAAGTCTTGGGCAACTTGTGATGTTAAACTACTTAGATGTATCTCATAATTTGATGAAGGGTGTTGTCTATGAGATTCACTTTGCCAATCTCACAAGATTATGGTACTTAGATGGAAGTAAGAACAATTTAACTTTGAAAGTGCGTGATGGTTGGATCCCCACTTTTCAAGTTTCAGAGTTGATGTTGGCCTCTTGGCAATTAGGGCCATCATTTCCAGATTGGCTTCAATACCAAGAACAATTAATAACATTGGACATAGCCAACACAGGAATTTCTGATTCCATTCCGCAATGGTTTTGGCCCAAAATTTCCAACCTTTGGCAATTAAATCTCTCTCGTAACCAAATTCGTGGAGAGATTCCAAGAGAATTTGAGGTTCTCAATAGTGCTTCTACGATTGACTTGAGTTTCAATAACTTCAAGGGTATGTTACCATTCATCTCCTCTACTGTGGAAAGGCTAGATCTTTCAAATAATTCTTTTTTAGGATCTGTTTACCATGCCTTATGTAGTAGGATGAGGAAACAAAATTTGCTGATTGTTCTTAATCTAGCAAACAATTATTTGTCTGGAAGAATTCCTAATTGTTGGCAGCATTGGCAATATTTGGAAGTCTTACAATTAGAAAATAACCAATTGATGGGTACCATTCCTATAGCGACCCCGGTCTTTTCCCATTTGATTATTGTATCCGGACTTATGTTCCGTAGATTCCATTATCATATTGTTGTTGTTGTTGTCCTTTAATTCTTCAGTTGTGAGTTATGGAATATGTTGGACAGGTTAATTGCAGGTTGGTTGGGTTTAGAAACCAATAGTTGATGTCCAGTTTTTGGGTTGGTCGCTCGAGCGAGCTCTTCTTCGCTCGAGCGAGGTCTTTGATTTTGGTCCTTCGCTCGAGCCAGGGTCCCTTCGCTCGAGCGAGCTTTGCGTCCAGTGCATAGACCTGAGAGCAGTGTTTGTTGGCTCGAGCGAGCTTTCTTCGCTCGAGCGAGCTGTTTTGCTTTTGGCTCGAGCGAGCTTCTCTTCGCTCGAGCGAGGCTTTCTTGTGTCTGGTCGCTCGAGCGACCAGGTCTTCGCTCGAGCGAGCCTGTCCAGTATTTAAGTGTAGCAGCGTATTTTTAGGGCAGTTTTTCATTCTTTTTGATCTCAAAACCCTAATCCGACCTTTCTTCTTCTCTAAACACCTTTCTCTCCTAGGTTTGATCTAGTTAGGGGTTTTTCGCCCTAGTTTGCTTTACAAATAAGATAGAGGGAGTGAGGGCTTCCATTTAATCTGAGAAATCTTGATTTGGAGCACTTTGAGTTTGGGCATCATCTTCTTCATTCTTTTTTCTGGGTTATATTCTTCGAGGTAGGGATTTCCTACTCCATTTATATGTTTTAATCCTAAGTGTTGGTATTTTGGTATGTGGGGGTAGTTTGGTAATTTTGGAAGAAACCTTAGGGTTTTGGTTTAGATTAATTTGTATAATTAATTTAAAGGAATAATGTGGAATTTGGTTTAATTCATGGAATTGGGAAATTTAATGAATTGATGATATATATTGGGGTAGTTTAATTATTTACCTTTGGGAATGTTAAATTTACATTCATTGATGTATTTTATTTCTTGTTTAGAAATAACTGTTTTGGGCTATCGGTGGAGGATAGCCATTGATTGTTGTAGACCTTGCATGCGGCTTAGGTATAACTGAAATTAGTCATGTTTGACTGTTGAATTAATACAGAACATTACTTGTATTGATTATGTGTTGTATATGGCAATTGTGTGTTTCATTGCATATGCATTTTTATTTGGAGGAGATAGGGGATGAACTCCACGGTTTAGGGGAAGATAGGGGATGGACCTCTAAACCGGATTTATTGGGAGGAGATAGGGGATGGACTCCAGTAGCATCACTCTTATGTGTGCTTATTGTTTAATAGAAATATTTCTATTTATTGTGATATGATACATCACTAAAATGTGTATCAGTTGGGAAGTATGGAAGTGAATTGATTGTGATGATACAATACCACTATGTGTATTTGTTATGATTAGGTCTAACTTGAATTGTTATTCCTGTTGAATTGGAAGTAATGGTAATAAAAGATGAAACCCTGTTGAGTTATTTGGCCAGGTTCTGAGCCATAAGTGGAAAGTAAAATGTGCCATAGACAATGTGTCATAGGCAGTGTAGACATTCGTGTCATGAATATTGTAACTTGATTATAGTGTGTTAACCATGTATCAGATGCTAATGCTTTAGTTATTCTTATGCTTGGTTTAGTATTTCTCTACTGGGCTGTGGCTCACCCTATATGGGAACTTTATTTTTCAGGTTCAGGTGGTTCACTCCCTCCAAGGACTTAGCTTGTGAGGAATTGAATTTGAAGACTTGTTTTATTTTATTTGTTTTATTTGAACAATGTAATCTTTCAAGCCTAGGGCTTTATCTGTTTTTGAGTTAGAACTCAGTAATTGTGTCCAAGTGTTGGCTTGGCAAGATGTAAGCCCGTAGGGCATTTATTTGATGTTTTATTTCATAATACTCTGATGATGGATTTATATTTTGTTTTAATATAATAATGCATGTTTATATTTTATTATGGGTTTATTTTGAGGGCGTTACAACTTGGTATCAGAGCGTACCGGGTTTGAATACTTTGGGTACGTGGGAAGTGATTAGTATCACAATGGGTTCGTCTCGTTTGATAGAGACTTAGTGTAATGATTGCATGCTTATATGATAACATGTTTATGTGATTATGTGGGTATGGAATGTAGTTTCTAGATATTGATTGGATCCTTGAGTTTCTAGTAGTCTTGTTGGAAAGGCACTTGATCAATGCTGCTTCCAACCGGAACTATAGTAACCCTTTGGGACTATCATTATCCAGGAATGAAATTCGTAGGTGCTTATGTGATTATGTGCTTACGTGGTGTGATTTATTGTTGTCCAATGCATTAGGACGTGAGTGTTTAGCTTTGGTACATTTATTAATGTGCTAACGTCTTTGTTTCCTTAATAGGATGTCAGGACGAGGACGAGGTCGCGGTAGGCGCGGTAGACAGGCTAGGCAGGAAGTGCCTATACCGGAGGAGATTCCGGCAGTTCAGGAGGGTGTTGGCCAGGCCAATGTGGCCGAGCCAGTAGGACAGCCGTTTTTGGGCGCTTTGGCCCAAGAGATAGCAGGGGCATTTCAGGCATCAGTTGACATTCTGAGGGCTGCGAATCCAGCCCCGGTAGTTGCTGCAGATGCAGGGCCTTCTTTTCTGAAGAGGGAGTTCTTCCGGTCTCAACCGGACGTGTTTGTAGGTGATCCTAGCGAGCCGCTTAAGGCAGACGAATGGCTCGAACAGACAACGAAAACGTTTGAGATGCTTGGCATCGAAGACGAGGGGTTGAAGGTGACCTTGGCATCTTTCCAGCTGAAAGGGGATGCGGGTCAGTGGTGGAAATTCATTAAGGCTCGTGTTGGAGGTACATGGGAGGCGTTTGTGAATGCTTTTCAGGAGAAGTACCTGTCTCCAGCTGTTCAGGAGACGTTGAGAGATCAGTTCTGCCAGCTGAAGCAGAATAGTTCATCAGTGGCTGAGTTTGAGGCCTTATTTACTAGTTTGTCCAGGTTCGCACCTGAGTTAGTGGCGTCCGAGGAACGTCGGTGTATAGAGTTCGAGAAGAAGTTGAGGCGCGGCCTCAAATTGAGAATGGTGCCGACTATGATTAGGGATTTTGGGCGTTTGGTTGATGCAGCAGCCCATACTGAGATCGCGATGCGGGAGGAGGAAGAGGGCAGAAAGGCTCCAAGAGGAGTCAGGATGGTCAGGGCGATGGCAGGAGGCAGAGAGGTTTCACTCCTCAGCAGCCTCAGAGTAGCTTTCTAGATCCTTTTCCTGTGCCGAGTGCTAGTTCAGGGAAAGGCAGTCAGGGAGACATCACTTTTCAAGTGTGGCCAGCTGGGTCACAAGTCTCCAGTTTGTCCTCAGAGGGGAGGAGTTCAGAGAGCAGCATCTTCTTCGGCTCGATCTCAGAGCCAGAGTCAGGGTAGAGGCCAGCCACTCTCGTGCTATCAGTGTGGTCAGCCAGGGCACATGAAGAGGTATTGCCCGCAGTTGAGTGGCACACCTGGTGCATCTGGTTTGAGGCAGACTCAGGGTCAGCAGCCAGCTCAGTCGGGTCAGGCCTCGAGGGCCAATCAGGGGGCTTCTTCGTCCCAGTCTGTGCAGCAGTCTACTGCTCCGAGGGGTGAGCAGGTTGATCAGACGGTCGTCTGGGCGCGCGTGTATGCGTTACCGCCAGGATCTAGTACCGGCTCCGTCTGTTGTGAGAGGTACCTTCTTGTTTTGCAATTCAGTTGCTAGTGTTCTGATTGATACGGGTGCATCTCATTCCTTTGTGTCTGCTGCATTTGCATCTATTTTGGAGTTGGAGTTAGCTCAGTTAGCATCTCCTATTTGTGTAGTGTCGCCTCTTGGGGGTGAGTTGATTTTGAAACAAGGTGTTAGGGGTTGTGATATAGAGGTCGATGATCATAGAATCCCTTTCTCTTTTGTAGTTATGCCCATGAAGGGCTTTGATGTTATTTTGGGTATGGACTGGTTGTCGTCATACCGGGCAGTTATTGATTGCTACCGTCAGAGGGTCACTTGTTGTACCGTGAACGGGGAGTGTTTTCGTTTTCTGGGGGACCGGGTTGGTAGTGTTTTGCCACCGGGTTATGATCCGCGAGGGCGGAGTGAGCTTAGTGGTCTACTTGCTAGTCTTTCGATTAGTGAGGGTGATGAGACCCAGATTGTGTTGCCGAGGGTGGTCTGTGAGTATTCGGACGTTTTTCCCGAGGATCTTGTTAGTTTGCCACCTCAGCGAGAGATTGAGTTCTCTATTGATTTAGTGCCCGGCACGGCGCCGATTTCTATGGCACCTTACCTTTTTTTGCCCCAGCCGAGTTAGTTGAGTTGAAGATTCACTCGGAGTTGTTAGATAAGGGCTATATCCGTCCTAGTGTTTCGCCGTGGGGAGCACCGGCCCTCTTTGCTAAAAAAAGGTGGTGCTTTGAGACTGTGTATTGATTACCGAAATTGAATCGGGCTACGTTAAGAATAAGTCCTATGCCCGTATTGATGATTGTTTGACCAGTTGAAGGGTTCCCGTTGTTTCTCTAAGATAGATTTGAGATCGGGTTACATCAGTTGAGGTCAGGGAGGAGGATATTCCGAAGACGGCATTCCGTACGCGGTATGGCCATTATGAGTTTCTGGTGATGCCATTCGGGCTCACCAATGCACCGGCAGTGTTTATGGATTTGATGAACCGGATCTTCCGGGAATTCTTGGATCGTTTTGTGGTCGTCTTTGGACGACATTTTGATTTATTCACCTTCAGAGGAGGAGCACGAGGCACACTTGAGAGTGGTGCTAGAGTTACTTAGAGCCCATAAGCTTTATGCTAAGTTCGGGAAGTGTGAGTTTTGGCTAGAAGAGGTGAAGTTCTTAGGCCATGTAGTTTCTGGGGAAGGGGTGTTGTTGATACATCCAAGACTGAGGCAGTGCAAGATTGGGCACAGCCTAAGAGTGTGTTTGAGATCCGCAGTTTTCTGGGATTAGCTGGGTATTACCGTCGGTTTGTGAAGGATTTCTCCAGGTTAGCTTCACCGTTGACTAGATTGACTCGGAAGGGAGTCAAATTTGTATGGAGTGAGACTTGTGAAAAGTCGTTTCAGGAGTTGAAGGTTAGATTGACCACCGCTCCGGTTTTGATTATTCCGGAGAGAGGGTTGGGTTATGCAGTCTATTGTGATGCCTCACGAGAGGGTCTGGGTTGTGTGTTGATGCAAGAGGGGAAAGTGGTTGCCTATGGTCACGTCAGTTGAAAATTCATGAGAAGAATTACCCTACGCATGATTTAGAGTTAGCAGCTGTGATATTTGCCTTGAAGATTTGGAGGCATTATCTTTATGGTGAGAGGTTCGAGGTATTCTCGGATCATAAGAGTCTGAAATATCTGTTTACACAGAAAGACTTGAATTTGAGGCAGAGGAGGTGGATGGAGTTCATTGAGGATTATGACTTCGAGTTGCACTATCATCCGGGGAAGGCCAATGTTGTGGCCGATGCCCTTAGTAGGAAATCTGTTGGTGACTTAGCTAGTATAGCCATCCGGGAGTGGGAGATGTTGGGTGCAGTTGGGGAGTTTGATTTGCATCTGGGCGAATCCGTAGAGGCTGCGGCCTTGTTTTCTGTTGTTGCACAGCCTACACTTGTGACTCGAGTGTTAGAGGCTCAGAGGGGTGATCTTGAGGTAGAATCTCTCCGAGAGAAGATTTCCAATGGGAAGGTTGAAAGGGTTTGACGGTGTATCCCGACCTGAGTGTGAGATACCGAGACCGTGTTTGTGCCGGAGTCTTGCCGAGAGGAGGTACTCCGAGAGTTTCATCATTCGCGCCTTGCGGTGCATCCGGGAGGTACTAAGATGTATCGGGATTTGGGTCGCCAGTTCTGGTGGCGGGGTATGAAGAGAGATGTGGCAGTTTCGTTTATCTAGGTGCCTTACTTGTCAGCAAGTGAAGGCCGAGCATCAGAGGCCAGCGGGTTTGTTGCAACCCTTGCCTATTGCCGAGTGGAAGTGGGAAGTCATGGTCACTATATGGTACTTCGTTGTGGGTCTTCCGAGGACTCAGCGGGGTAGTGATGCCATTTGGGTGGTTGTAGACCGGTTGACGAAGTCGCGCACTTCATTCCTATGCGCGTTAGAGATTCAGTAGATCATCTTGCTGAGTTGTATGTTCGGGATATAGTGAGGTTGCACGGGTCCCAGTGACGATCGTCTCAGATAGAGATCCTCGTTTCACTGCCAGGTTGGTTGTGGCAGAGTTTGCAGAGTGCTTAGGCACTAAGTTGACCCTTAGCACGGCTTATCATCCTCAGACTGACGGGCAGTCTGAGCGTACTATTCAGATCCTTGAGGATATGCTTCGGGGTTGTGTTCTCGACTTTAGTGGGTCGTGGGAGAGGCACTTACCATTAGTGGAGTTTGCCTACAACAACAGTTTTCAGTCTAGTATCGGTATGGCACCGTTTGAGGCTTTGTATGGCCGACCGTGTAGATCTCCAGTTTGTTGGGCCGAGGTGGGTGATGCACCTCTATTGGGTCCGGAGTTGGTGAGGGAAACGACGGAGAAAGTTGAGCTTATCCGTAAGAGGCTTGTTACAGCACAGAGTCGTCAGAAATCTTATGCTGACCGTAGGAGGAGACCTTTGGTATTTGAGGTGGGTGATCATGTCTTTTGAAGATATCACCTAAGCGGGGTTTGATGAGGTTTGGGAAGAGCGGGAAGTTGTCCCCTCGGTTTATTGGGCCTTTTGAGATCCTTGAGAGGATTGGCGAGGCTGCTTATCGTTTAGCTTTGCCACCGCAGTTATCCGGAGTTCATGTGTTTCATGTGAGTATGCTTCGGAAGTATGAGCCAGATCCGTCACATGTACTGGATTGGACTGATTTAGTTGTTGATGAGGATGTCTCATGAGGAGAGACCGTTCGAGTTTGGATAGGCGGGATCAAGTCCTGCGTGCAAGACCATCCCTTTGGTGAAGGTTTTGTGGAAGCATCACGGAGTGGAGGAAGCCACTTGGGAACGTGAGTTGGAAGTCCGTGAGAAATATCCGGACTTGTTTACTGATTTGTAATCTTGTATTTAGATTATGTAATATTGTTGAACTTAAGAGCTTTATATATTATGTCTTAAGTTGGGAAAACATTGAGAATGTTTTGGTTTAATGTTAACATTTTGAAACTTGCCTTTTTATGGAAGTGGAGTATAACATTTATATATTGAATGTGTTATTTATATCATGAGATTGAATATGATATGGAAATTGTTAACATTGAAAAGATTAATGCATAATATTGATGCAAGTTGAAATATATGTTGATTTATACATATTGTGAGATGCCTCTTGATTAGAGATGAAGTGACCGGTTTTGGGTCAAGTTGTTGTTTATTGCTTTATGATATCATTGGGAATTGAGAAAAACTTGTTTTTTTACAAACTTATGCTTAATTTCGGGGACGAAATTCTTTTAAGGGGGGGAGGTTATAGCGACCCCGGTCTTTTCCCATTTGATTATTGTATCCGGACTTATGTTCCGTAGATTCCATTATCATATTGTTGTTGTTGTTGTCCTTTAATTCTTCAGTTGTGAGTTATGGAATATGTTGGACAGGTTAATTGCAGGTTGGTTGGGTTTAGAAACCAAGTTGATGTCCAGTTTTTGGGTTGGTCGCTCGAGCGAGCTCTTCTTCGCTCGAGCGAGGTCTTTGATTTTGGTCCTTCGCTCGAGCCAGGGTCCCTTTCGCTCGAGCGAGCTTTGCGTCCAGTGCATATACCTGAGAGCAGTGTTTGTTGGCTCGAGCGAGCTTTCTTCGCTCGAGCGAGCTGTTTTGCTTTTGGCTCGAGCGAGCTTCTCTCCTCGCTCGAGCGAGGCTTTCTTGTGTCTGGTCGCTCGAGCGACCAGGTCTTCGCTCGAGCGAGCCTATCAGGTATAAATACGCAGCAGCGTATTTTAAAACAGTTTTTCAGCCCCTTTTTGATCCAAAAACCCTAATTTCCGAATTCTCTTTCTCTAAACACCTTCTCTCCTAGGTTTGATCTAGTTAGGGTGGGTTTTTTGCCCTAGTTGCTTTACAAATAAGATAGAGGGGAGTGAGGGCTTCCATTTAATCTGAGAAATTCTTGATTTGGAGCACTTTGAAGTTTGGGCATCATCTTCATCTTCTTCCTTCTGAGTTATATCTTCGAGGTAGGGATTTCCTACTCCATTTATATGTTTTAATCCTAAGTGTTGGTATTTTGGTATGTGGGGGTAGTTTGGTAATTTTGGGAAGAACCTTAGGGTTTTGGTTTAGATTAATTTGCATAATTAATTTAAGGAAAATGTGGAATTTAGTTTAATTCATGGATTGGGAAATTAATGAGATTAAGATATAGTTTGGGTAGTTTAAATATTACCTTTGAATGTCGAATTTACATTCATGTTATATTTATTTCTTGTTTAGAAATAACTGTTTTGGGCTATCGGTGGAGGATAGCCATTGATTGTTGTAGACCTTGCATGCGGCTTAGGTATAACTGAATTATGTCAGTATGTTGACTGTTGAGTTAATACAGAACACTTTGTATTAATTATGTGTTGTATATGGCAATTGTGTGTTTCATTGCATATGCATTTTTTTTGGAGGAGATAGGGGATGAACTCCACGGTTTAGGGGAAGATAGGGGATGGACCTCTAAACCGGATTTATTGGGAGGAGATAGGGGATGGACTCCAGTAGCATCACTCTTATGTGTGCTTATTGTTTAATAGAATATTCTATTTATTGTGAATGAGATACATCACTAAAATGTGTATCAGTTGGGAAGTATGGAAGTGAATTAATTGAATGATACAATACCACTATGTGTATTTGTTATGATTAGGTTTAACTCAAATTGTTATTCCTGTTGAATTGGAAGTATTGTTAATAAAGATGAAACCCAGTTGAGTTATTTGGCCAGGTTCTGAGCCATAAGTGGAAAGTAAAATGTGCCATAGACAATGTGTCATAGGCAGTGTAGACATTCGTGTCATGAATATTGTAACTTGATTATAGTGTTTAACCATGTATCAGATGCTAATACTTTAGTTAATTCTTATGCTTGGTTTAGTATTTCTCTACTGGGCTGTGGCTCACCCTATATGGGAACTTTATTTTTCAGGTTCAGGTGGTTCACTCCCTCCAAGGACTTAGCTTGTGAGGAATTGAATTTGAAGACTTGTTTTATTTTATTTGGTTTATTTGAACAATGTAATCTTTCAAGCTAGGGCTTTATCTGTTTTTGAGTTAAAACTCAGTGAATTGTGTCCAAGTGTTGCTTGGCAAGATGTAAGCCCGTAGGGCAATTATTCTGATGTTTTATTGCATACTACTCTGATGGATGGATTTATATTATTGTTTTAATATAATAATGCATGTTTATATTATTTATTTAATGGGTTGAATTTTGAGGGCGTTACAATTCCATCGTCTATTGGACATTTAGCTTCCCTCAAATCATTGCACTTGCGACATAACAACCTCTCAGGAAAACTACCGCAATCTCTACAACATTGTATAAACTTGGTGCTCATTGATCTTGGTGGAAATGAATTTATTGGAAGCATACCTACTTGGATGGGGAATTCATTTTTGAAATTGGTAGTTCTTAACCTTCGTTCAAATAAGTTTCAAGGCGGAATTCCATATGAACTATGTCGTCTAAGTTCTCTTCAAATCTTGGACCTTGCACATAATAATCTCTCAACAGTTGTGCCAAAATGTTTCAACAATTTCACAGCCATGGTTGAAAAACAAAATTCAAGCAGTCTCTTTTCTTATTTTGCAATGAGTCCTACATCAGGAGCTCAAGAAAATGCATTTCTTGTGACCAAAGGAAGAGAGGTTGAATATAGCACCATCCTTAAATTTGTTACAAGCATGGATCTTTCAAAAAACAATTTGTCAGGAGAGATCCCCAAGGAACTAACTAGACTAGTTGGATTGCATTCATTGAATCTGTCTGGAATCATTTTACCGGAGAGATCCCAAAGAATATTGGTGACATGGAACAACTTGAATCCCTAGATTTCTCTCTAAACCAGCTTTGTGGTGAAATTCCTTTGAGCATGTCAAGTTTGACATTCTTGAGTCACTTGAATTTGTCTTATAATAATTTGATAGGACAAATTCCATTAAGTACTCAACTTCAAAGCTTAGAGAATTCCAGCTTTGTCGGCAACAAACTTTGTGGATCTCCACTCCCAAACTGTGACACAAACAAGGCAATACCTAAAGTTGGACATGGAGGCAATGAAGAAGGAGAGGGATTTCCAGAAGTGTGGTTCTATGCGATATCGGCACTTGGATTTGTTGTTGGTTTTTGGGTTGTGGTGGGTCCTTTACTATTCAAGATGTGCTAGAGAATTGCTTATTTTCGGTTTCTTGATGATATATGGTACAACTTCTGTAATTTTATTTTAAAATGTCACTATATTTGTAATTGAAGGAATTGCTCATTTATTCCCTCAAATAATTATGTCTAATAATTGATGTACTTTGTTGTTTCATTTTGAGAAGGTTAGCATTGTTTAGGGCGCTAAGATATAGTGTGAAAAGAAAATGAATGATGAAACCATCGCCATTTGATGTAAAAGTGTTAGAGGAATTTAAGCTTCTTGTCAAGCTCAAAATGTGATGAATGTTTTCTGAGATGGTTTTTTTTTTTTTCTTTTTCTTTTTTTAAAATCAACAAAGAAAGGAATTTCATTGATGAAATCAAACAAACAAATATATGATATTATATAAATAAATAAATAAAGGCAAGAGCAAAGAGAATATTTAATTTAGTTCACTGGAATGATTTGGATGAGAATAAAATGACTGTTTCTTGATCTCTCAATGGAATGATCATGCTCCTCATTGATGAATATTTAAATGGAATTACCATTTCATTCAAAAAAAAAAAAAACAATCAAACGCTCCATAAGGTTTCTTTCTTAGGAAATTCTATAGTTTTGGGTGTGTACCACTGCCGTTAGGTCATCTCCAACGCTGCACTAAATTGATCACCAAATTTAAATTTGTTGAAAAAGTTCCTTTTTTTGTACTCCAATAGTTTCATCACCAAACTGGAATGTTTTGCACCTTTCAGTAATTTATTGTGTATAGCCGTTGAGTGTTGGCCCACCAGACGACCAGCCAGATATCCCCCCAGATGACCACCTCAAGGCAAAATTTGTAAAAAATTTATATTGACCAGTAGACTCTCGAATGACCACCTCTACATCTTTTTTTTTTTTGACCTGCCTTCTTTGTTGGTTCAAAAAAATCATGATTTGGGGCAACCTCCAATGAGGCACTTTGATTTAAAGAGGACTTTCACAAATAATAAAAATTAGATTCTCCAATGCAGAAAAGTATTTTGATCAATACATATATACAAATCAGATAATCTAGAAAGCCTTGTATGATCAATTTGTTATAGTCCATACTTATATATATAACTATATTCAAACACACACACACACCCATATATATATTCAATCATATAAATTTTGAAAGATATATTACATATAGACTCTGTAACATTTTTGGTTGAATAAGACTGAATATACAAAAAAGAAAGAAGAGCAGAGCATACCATCGCTACGATTGTTGGTGTAGGCAAGCTTGAAAGTGATATAGCCAGCATCACCAAGTCTTCTTTCATACATGTCAACAAGTTCTTTATTTCTAACCCAAAACTCCTATCACAAACACAATCACAATTTTGCATTTAAGTATCCAAATTGATCAAAATCATCCATAAACAGAGAAGAAAAAAAAAGGGAAAAATAATGGCAGAACCTGAAGAAAAAAAAAGGGGAAATCATACAAGCAGTGCACTTGTTAAGTTGGATTACAGTTGCCGCTCGATCGGCCAGATGTCCGGCCGGTCGTCTCCCGGTCGACCTGTGTTTTGATGACAGTTACAAATTCACCGTTGGAGTGGTTAATATCAGATAGAGGAATTCATGTTTTTTTTTTTAAATCAGATTTGATGAAATATGTAGTGAACCATTGGAGATACCCTTATCTCTTACAGGTGCATTACCCTTTTGTTAAAAATATATATATATATATATATTTAAAGTACTTTTTACATATTTTTTTATTTTATAAAAAGAGATCTAAGGTTTGTCTCTTATAACAAAATAAACCTTGAGTTTTAAACTTGATCAATTTAAACCTTAATCTTTTTATTATTTTCAATCTACATCATTGACATATTTTCATTAAGTAAAACTGATGAAAAAATAGTATTTAGTCATTAAACTCAATGTATGTTTATATAACATGTTTAAAATAGGCTTTTTCATTGAGTTTAATAATTAAAATATCATTTTTTTTTGTAAGTATTACTTAAAAAAATAGATAGATGATTTAGATTCAAAACATATCAAAATATTAGGGTTTAAATTGATAAAATTATAAATTCAGGATTTATTTTGCTACAAAGATCAAACCCTAGGTTTTTTGTGTGTATGTGTGTGTATATAATTTTCCCAAAATTAAATATTGTGAAAAATAAAAATAAATAAATAAATAAATAATATATAAAAATATATTGAATTTTTACATTTTTTGTATTTAGTGAATTTTTATAAGATTTTTTTTCTCAAATTTTAATTTTTAAACATATTTAGATTAAATGGATTTTAAAAGAAAAAAATACTTAAAATATTTTAAAATAATTTAGTAAAAAAAAAAAATAAATAGCTCTAAAACTTGCAAACACACAAAAAATTGTGTTTAAAAACTTAAAGGTAAATTACATATACACTTTTTGAGATTTGCTTAAAATATGAATTACCTCCTGTGATGCTGGAAATTAAAATACCCCATTCCCATAATTTTTTATTTAACAAAATTAATAGAAAAAACAAAATCCCTAACTACTCTTCTATGCAACAATAAAATTACCAGAATTATTAATTAAAATATATTTATGATATCATTAAAAATTGTTAATTGACTTAATAATTTATTAATAAAAATAGTCATTTATTATGAGATTAAAAATTTAGAAGAGTGAAATATAATTTCAAGAATCACAAGGGAGAGAATTCATATTTTAAACAAATCTTAAGAAGAGTATTTACAATGAGAAAAATATTTATATGTAAAATCTATGGGCACTTATAGGCTGGTCCTGTTGACTAGACTTATTTGTTTATAAGTCCTATTCTATTTTTCGCTTATCAATATCTCTAGAATGCCCTCTCCTCACCTATTTCATCCTCATTATTCACACTGCCATGACTACACCTTCTCGGACCACCGGCAACCACCTCAACAATATTTTTTTGGTAATAATTTTTGACAATTTTTCTGTCATTTTTTAAGAAAAATCAACATCCATCTCCACCACGTCACTCTTCTATACCTCTTCAAATTTGGTGGTAACAAGAAGAATGGAAAAGAAGTATAAGTATTTAATAGTGATAAATGTATCATTGTATCAATATTTATCAAACTATTTCATCACTTACTCTTTTTTAGTATCACATTCACACTCACATACATACACCATTCCTTTCTTATTCATTCAAAGAAACACTTTCACCCACTTACATATAAAACATGAGTAAGAATGATAATTTTAACATTGTAATAGATTTATCCAGATTTATCACTGTATCAATATTTATCAAACAATTAATTGCTTACTCTCTTTCACTATCACACTCACACTTACATACAATCACACTCCTTCTCTTATTCAAAAAAACACATTCACACACTTATATATAGAAAATAGTTTCCTCAGTGATAAAACACAATTTTTTTCAAGACATAAGTTTACAAGCAATTGGCTGAGACAATAAAATAAAGAGGTGTGATCTGAATAATCTTTGTATCTTTCATCATTATAATCATCACCTTACAAATCCAAAAAAACAAAATTACGAAAATGTAAACCCAAACAAAACAAAAAACATCTCTAACTGGGAAATTTTTTCAGATTCCGTTGTAGCGATCCCGGTTTCGATCATTCTTTTATGTTTTGCCACTTCGACTGGGCCGGTCGGGGGTCGAGGGGGCAGCGCCCCTTGCAAGGGTCCAAGGGCAACGCCCTGGCTGGGGTTGAGCTGCCCGGTCAGCTCGCAGGGGTCCAGGGGGCAGCGCCCCTTGGCGGGGTTGAGGGGTAGTGCCCCTCAAAACAAAAATGCAAAACACATTCGAAGTTGCTTGTCCAATCAGTCGGTTTGGAGTGCGGGAGAGGGCCGTACGTGCGGGGAATGAGATTGCACGTGCGGAAAACAGGGCAGGGGGCTGAAGCACACTGCTAAAAAGGCAAGTGCGGCTGGAGGTGCGGGAAGTTAGGTAGATCCGGAATTTTTCCTTTTGTTCTCTCTTTAGGCTGATTGAATGTCACTTTATATATATTATATATATCTCTAAAACATTTCCTCTCTCTTCTCTCTACATTTCCTACCAAAAACCTCACAAGATCTTTGATTTCTCCAAATCCATTGGGATTTAGATCCAAGTCCTTCATCAAAGTTGGTTATCTAGGCGAGGGCTATGTTGTGTGCGGTGGAGATCGAGTTTAGGCATCGTTGATTTTGGAGTTTCAACTCGTTTCTTCTTCAAACTTGATGTAGGGATTTTCTATACTCTAATATGATTTTTAACTTAGTTATTTGCTATTGTGTATAGATGATGAGATTTGGTTGTGGTTTAGACAAATCTAAGATTTGGGTGTGAAATGAAAAGAGGGGTTTTGATGAATATGAGGTAAACGAGTATGAGACTTGAATATAAGATCATGTTGTGCCAAAATATAGTTGATTTTGGTATTTGGGTTGATATTTGGTGAAAGGGGGATTTTGTCCTAATTTGGATTAAATTATTATTTTGCATAAAAAAATTGGGATTAACATTGAAAACGTGAAATTGGAAGGTTGTGATTATAAATGGTGATATTGGATATGTATTATCTCACCTATGAAAGTTTTGAATAAACTATTTATTTTGATATTGAACATCTCTTCAGAAATAATTGCATTAGGCTATCGGTGGAGGATAGCTATGATTGTTGTAGAAATTGCATGAGGATTAGGCGATTTAATGCTAACCCATTGTTGGTGTCATTAAATATGACCATGTTATAGATACATTGTATATGTATATTTATTGGGAGGAGAAAGGAGATGTACTCCATATATGATTATGTTTATAAATACATTGCATATGTATATTTGTTTGGGAGGAGAAAGGGGATGGACTCCATTTAAAATAAGTTGGCTGGAGTGTCCTGGGTGAAAGACTCGAAATTTTATATATAAATAGGTGCCGATTCCTTCGGACGAAATATCCGTAAAATGGTAGGTTTGAAGTGTTTATGTGAGTTTTGCATAATTGAAAAATCATTGAGTTGTAGTCTCATTTTAATTATTGAAAGATAACGAATTTAACTCATGAATTGAGTAGCATATATGAACTAGAAATGAAATTAAAGGAAAATGGAATAAGGTTGGTCTTAGTGGCATATGGATATATGCAGGTCTTATGGATGTTTCAGGATCGGTATTGTTTATGTATGTGGTATTTATACATTTGCTAAACCTCATAAATTGTGTTAGATTATTTCTACTGGGCTATTGGCTCACCCTATATGGGAATACCATTTTCAGGTACAGGTGAGATGCTTCCTCCAAGGCAATAGCGTGGATGGAGTTTTAGGAAGCAAGAGCTTCTTAATTATGCTTTATGTGTGTATGTTTGTTATTTGTAAAGCCAAGGACTTAAGATGTAATGAGCGAGACTCAATTTGTGTAACTAAGCAATGACTTAGAAACATGTAAGCCTACATGGCATTTAACTGGTTGTTAAACAGTGAACTCTGATATATGAAAGTATGTTGTTACTCATATTTATTCCGCATATGAGTTATATTTATTGTGTTATTTTGGGGGCGTGACATCTGGCGTGATTTTTGAAGTTTTTCTAGAAGATTTTTTTATGATAGAGTATAAATTGGGATGGTAGACTATAGATCGGAGAAGATAAAGTATAAATCGAAGATAGTAAAGCATAGTCAGAGAAGAGAGTGTAGATCAATGACAGTGGAGGTAGATCGACTATGGTGGTGGTAGATCGGCAACGATAGAGTGTAGATCGACGATATTGAAGGTGATTGGTGAGTGGTGACAATGGCGGTCGGCAGTGGGTGGTGGTAGTAACGGTAGTTGGTGACAGTGGATGGTGATGGTAAGTGTGGTGGCGGTGGCGATATGTGGTGGTGGTGTGAAGCTTCAAAAATGGTTGTGAGAGAGAGAGAGAGTGGTGATATATGGTGGTGGTTGAAACTTCAGAAATGGTTGTGTGAGAGAGAGAGAGAGAGAGCAAAAAGATCTCTATGAAATATTCAAGAGAAAAGAGAAGATATTTAATGGGGGTAATATAGATAGTTGAGGAGTTGTTGGTGCATCTAAAGAGTTAATAGGACTTAATGATAATTAAGTCCACTTTATGGGACTTGCCCGTAATAAACCCTAAAATCTATGCACATAATGTACAAAAACTCTGATACAGGGCTGGCTTTGGCCTAAAGAAGACAAAGTAGCCACTTTGGGCTTTAAAAAATGAGTAGAAAAAAGGCCAATTTGGAAGATCTTGATGAAAGACCCTCATAAAATTTGGTGAAAATTCAAAACTAATTAATAGATGGTTGACATAGTATTTAAAACTCATGGATAATTGATTTTATCGGAAAAAATAAAAAAGTCGATTGATATTGTGAGTTATTTGAAATTAATGGAGGGTTATTTCTCAAATACATGTATTGTGTATGTAATACAATTATTTATACTAGTTACAGTTATTAATGGGAAAAGAACTTTTTGAATTTAAAGTTGATTAAATGTTACTTTCGGTCAATTATGACACAAAAAAATTGAATGAATTAGAAATTTTATCTATTGAAAATGATTTAGTTGATAAATTGAATTTGCAAGCTTGATTGGTAATTTTGTAGTTAAAAATACGAGAATAGTGATGCTGAAGTGATGTTTTGTTACACTTTGTTTACTTTTTATTTAGTTCTCGATTTTGGATTATTTTGATTTTTTTTATTATTTATAATTGTAGGCTTTGTATATATTTAAGTAAATTTTAGGACCTAGCTCATCTCTAGTAATTGGAGGGTGTTGTTCCGCACTGTTGGGCCTTGATTCGGGACCATAGCAATAATTCAAATCGTTCAATGTGTAGAACTCGTCGAGTATATCATCCCTGCAAAACACGTTGATCGGATATCGATAACCACTTGATTATATCACGTTTTAAATAATTTTTAAAAATTATTTTGAAATGTGATCTGATCAAGTGGTTATCGATATCCATTTAATGTGATTTTTTTGCAAGAATGATGTACTCAACGGGTTCTATACATTGAATATTTGAATTATCGTCACGGGTCTAGATCAAACCCACTAGTGCCACCAATTATTGGAGAGGAGCAGTTATATATGGTAGTAATCTTTTTATAGGGGTTTTAGTTTAAAATTCCTAATATTAAGATTTTATAAGATAAAAGACATGCAACATTTTTATAATAGTTGGGGTCCCTCAATAATTTTACGAAGAAATTTCGCCATAGAGAAATTTCAGCACAAATAAATTTGTCTTCATAAAGAAATTTTAACTTTTCAAAAAGAAATTTAAGCTCAATTTTTGAAATTTTTCTATGACGAACTGAAATTTCTCTAATAAATATATTGATGGATCTTAACTAATAATAAACACATATTGAATCTCTTCCACTATCAAAAGTTAGAGAGTAATATTTTACTAATTTTGTTCTTTTTATCAGCAGTGTTAAGAAAAAAAAAAAAAATAATAAAAAAACATAATTTTTTTGAAAAAATATATATAAAAAGGCCTATATCAAGCCTTAAAACTTGTAGAGCCGACCATCCTCTCACATCAAAACAAAGATAGGTGACTAGTCTTTGTTACTGGACTCGCACCCGCTTATGGTTATTTTGAGAAGATGGTTATAATTAATTTTTTGATTAAAAATTGATTATAATTAACTTTTGTGAGAGAGGAAAATAGATTATAATCTGAGAAGTAGATTATAACACATTACTCAAAAGTCCCCTTATTTTCTTGGGTTGGTGGCTCGTTCTTGCCGCTAAACCCAATGGTCAGTTGGCAGATAATCGTCCAGCAGCAGATAACCTTCGGCAACTCCAAAACTATTTGCCTTGGTTTTGATTGATTTTTTTTGAAATTAAATTTTTTATTTTTTGAAATTTTTTAATATTTTAAGTAAATTTTTTATTTTCTAAATACACATAACTTATATACACTTAAAAAGTAAGTATTTGTGAAAAAAATATTTAAAAAATTTAATAAATACACAAGAATACGAAAATGTATTAAATTTTATATTTTTTGTATTTAATGAATTTTGTAAATATTTTTGAAAAATGCTATAGATTCCAATAATCTACCAAATTTTCTACCAAAGCTCTTACATGGGTGGAACCCATGTGAGAGCTTTGGTAGAAATTTTGATAAATTATTTGGGGTCCCAACATCACCCAACATTTCATCATAAATATTATACTTCTTAAGTGGCTCAATTTTCTAAAAAGTTGACTCAAATTTTTAAACCAAACAAGGTGATTCATTTTAAAAATACTTTTAGGTTTTTAATTCGTATTTTTTAAAATAATTTTAATAGCTTTTCTAAAAAGTTCACTTAATATTAAATATGTATATATAAATTAGTAAGTTCTTTTATTTTTTTTAGTTTTAAAATTTTTGTAGTATTTTTTTTTATAAATATTTTACTTTTTAAATACATCTACATTAGATGCATCTTGAAAGTAAAAAAAAAAATGACCAAAATATTTTTAAAAATTTACTAGAAATAAAAAAATATGAATTCAAGATTCAAAATCAAATAGAGTCATTGGAGAAGACAACTTATTTGATATATTATTTTTATTTTTAAGAAAATAAAATTGATTTCAAAAGTTTCAAAAATTTTGGCAATAGAAAAAAAAATGTTTTTTATTTGTTTCAAAACAAGTTTTTACTCTCTTATTCTTCTCCTACCATCCACTGGCATCACCAACCACCACTGGCTAGCCACCAATGATCCTGCAACAAGCACCCTGTGATCTCCAACGGCACTCTGGTTACCAACTCCAACAACCATCGCCAGCCATCTCAAACGTCAATTATCACATCAGTCTATTGTCTACCGTTGGCCACCACTTTCGACAACTCACGAAACATATGCTAACAAAGTATGTTGTTTTTTCTTTTTAATTTTTTTTTTCAAAAATTGACAATGTGATCAAATGGTTTAAATTTTAGAGATTTTTTTTTTCTCAAGTATGAAATAATAAGATTTTGAAATTTGAGACAAAACTCACTAAAATAACATGGTGGGAACAACTTAACTACCAAATGGACGAATACTTTTTTTTTTCAATAACAAAGTTTACTAATTTCCATTACATTACTCGAAATCATATTTATAATTAGACATTTAGTAAATCAAATCAAATTACGAAGCTAAAATATAGCGACGTTTGTACTAAGTTTATTTTTATTATTATTTTTTTATTATTTATGCTAAAATATAGCGACGTTTGTACTAAGTTTATTTTTATTAGTATTTTTTGTTCTATATATCTTCCTTACATTTTTCTTTTGAATTTCATGTCACTGAAATTTCTCACCAACTTTTGTCACTATTTTGAGACTCTCCCACACGCGAGACTTGGAATCTCACAAGGGGCACTGATATGTTGCTTCTTGAGCTCCATTGTCCACCGTCAATAGGATTGTTAAACGAATCAAATTAATTGATTTTGACTTATCTTTAGTTTATTAAAAACTCATTTAAGATTGAGTTAAGCTGAAATATAATTTTAAATTCATTAAGTTTTCAAGTCAAACTTAAATAACCTATTACTTAGTTTGATAAGTGTACGGGAAAGAAATAAACCTCCTCGTATAATCCTATTGATCAAGTCTGCGTTCCTCCGTACGTCGTCGCTTTACTCCCTGAAAACACAAACGTGAGCTAGCTGGCGGGTGTGTGCCGGATACCTCTCTGATGCCTAAGTCAGCAAGATAGACAAATAGACAAAAAACTCTGTGTATTCGGGAATCAAAGTTGTGTTACCTCTCCATAGGTGATGTTTGTGAGCTTTTATAGGTTCTGTGTGGCACAATCCAAGTAGGACTCTTACTCCTCCATGTAGAGTCCTCCCAGGATTCATACTCCTAAAAGATAATGCTTATCCTTCAACACCCCCCTCACTGCTTAAACCAAGTAAGATGGTTTTACCATGGTCGGACTCCAATGTGGCCGAGGTAAGCATGGCTATGCTTAGCCGCAGAATAGACCGAACTATCCTTAGTTCAGTTCGTCCTTCCACTGCCCTTACCTCAGCTCCTCTTCCACAAACCGTGGTAGGCCTAAACCGAGCTAACTTTAAGTAAGGTTTAGACCGAGCTAACTGTGCAATGACCGGTATAAGTTTTTAGTATGGTGACCGAGCTAACCGTAAGCTCATTGGGACCGGAGTAACTTCAAGCATCTTCAAGACCGGAGTAACTTATATGGCCATTTTACTCAGCCCTTCGCACTGCGGCCCATAAAGGCCCATTACCCAGCTCGGCCCAATTTCCATATAAATTACCCTCTCAATTGCCCCTTAATTCCGTCTGCATAGCATGATAGGGATTATCTGTCTATCAGCTGAGCTAACAATTTTAGCCTTACAACCGAGCTAAAAACTCTTAAGCCTTTCCAGCCGAGCTAAAAACTCATTTAGCCTTTCCAGTCGAGCTAAAAACCCTTTTAGCCTTTCCAGCAGAGCTAAATTCAAACCGGCCGATTTGATCTGTCTGGTCGAAACGTCCCTTCAACTGTGGTGACTGAATCGATTCCCATTCTAAGGACACGTGACAGGCTGTTATTGGCCTACTGTAGCTGTCACTGGCCTACTGCAGCTATTACGCCGCCCTCGTACTTCGCAAAATTTGAACAGTTCCCGCCTTTAGCCCTTTCACAAAACAAATCCTTTCATTTTTTCTTCCAAATCATTACATCTCCCTATTCACCTCTTCTCTCTCTCTTCACTCTGAGTTTTTCTACTCTTTGTTCTGCAATTTGAAGAAGCTTCGTGATTCTGCTGCCGGTGCTTTCATCTTCGAAGCCCCTTAATCTGGTAAGTAACCCATCCTGCTAACTCCTTTTAGTTGATTTCACACCTTTTTCGCAATACATTCTATGTTTTTCAAAACACTCCATGTCTGTTTCCATTTTTTGCTTAGCTTTGTGTTGTCTGCAAAAACTTAATAATAGAACCACTTGAATTCAAGAAAGAACATGAGAAACACTAGTTTTGATCCAAAATGAAACACCAACCGAAATATGAAGGTGTTTGTGGTTGATGTCAGTCTAGCCGGACTGCTCAACCGAACGAACTTTTTACGCTATACTTGTAGCCGTAATGAGTCAAACCAGCTTTTCACCCAATTTAACCGAGCTATTGAACCGTACTAGGTCTATACAGTAGTGTGCTTGAAAGCCTTGTCCATGACCGAGCTATAACTTGGGGCTAAACCAGCATTCTTAGTTCAAACCGAACTGAGAACGCTGCCCCTAGAGGCTCAACCGGGCTAACAAATCCTTGCGCAAACCGAGATAATAAATCCCTTGCGCAAACCGAGATAGCAAATGCCTTTGAACATACCGAACTATTGAGTACCTTGCCTAAACCGGGATAACAAAGCACTTTGTACAAACCGAGCTAAGACACGTAGCGTTTCACATAGCCGGCCTAGGACTTGATATATCTTGCCTTTATTTCTTTTTAGCACGGTTCAACGGTCTGTGCTTAATACCTTTGTTCTTTTTTCACTTTGCAGACTTAGGTTGCCCATGCACTCCTTTGAGCGCTCAACCGAGCTACTCAGTACAAATCTTCGACCGATGTAACACTCGGCTTTAATTTATTCATAACTTAAAACATAAATGGGGAAGTATAGATTCTTAGTAGAGACACCTGGTGGTTTGGCCGAATTCCGAAGGGAGTACAACATCCCTGACGATGTCCACCTCACCTTAGCCAAGCAAGATGTTACTCCATGGGGGAACCAAGGTTTTGTACCCTTCTCCCTTCTGTCCATAATAGAAACCGGACTAAGATTTCCTGTTCAACCCTTACTCTGCGAATTCCTTAGGCAAACTAGGATATGCCCAACCTAGCTTTCCTCAAATTCATACCGTATAATAAATGGAATAGCCGAGCTAAACCGCCGAGCTGGCACTAACCTCAGTTTAGCCGAACTCTCATCAATACTCCTTAGGCTCGAAAGAAGATGGTTGGGTCTATTATCTAAGAATACGCCGCCGCCGAGAAAAAATAATAAAAGACACACCGGACAAAGACTTGAACGATGACGACTTCTTTTTTGTATCTGGGAATTTTGAAGATCATCAAGCCCAGATCCCTGGCCGTAGTATAAACTGGAAAAAAGGAACCCCTGGTATATTACTTCGGCTTCTTTGCATGCTTCTCTTTATTTCGGTCTCCACTTTTTGAACCGAACTGACAGTTGCCTCTTCTATGCAGATTCAGCCCATCTCAAGTCATTGTACAGCTACCCCGATTTAGATACAGTTCGTGCCGCACTACGATATCACGAAAGAAGTTGGGCCAAGCTTCTAAACTTTGAACCGACATACAGATATAACAATCGTCGAAAAGCGAAGGTAACTGACTTTCTGCTAGAGGCCTCTCCTGAACCGGACCCAAACTTGCCCCAAATTAACCTAGTCCCACTTACTGCCGAACAAGAGATGGCGAAAAGGAACAGACTAAGAGCCCTCTTAACCGAGACGAACCGAGCCGAGGTACCACAAACCGGTCAATCAACTGAGATCGTGGTAGCTCTTCCATCTTAACAACCTTCGACATCTCGGGCCAGCAAGCGTGCCTGGACTACCCAAACCGAGCAACGCCTTGTTGACGAAGACGAAACCATTCTTCCTCCCAGTCCTCTATCGAGCCCTCAGCCGAAGCGTTCTGACCGGGCTAGCTCCTCCAAGTGGGCTCTAAAAATGACTTTCCAAAACCGAGATATTCAGGACACTGACTCAGTGGTCGCTAAAAAAGATCACATGATGGCATTCAATCTTGCCAAAAGTGTTTGCCTTCCTGCAGATATGGAGCATCACAAGAATTTGACCGAGCTAAGGGCCATCCGTTCGGCCACAAAATCCATGGTGCTTGTAAGTAGTTTTTTCTGTCAATCTTTCTAATTTGCACAACTCTTGTTTCGGTTTGTTCATAAGTTTTCCCATTCTTTTGCAGGCCATGCAGAAGAGTCACATTGCTCATAAGCGTGTGCTTGAACTCCGCAAGACTACAAGGCAAGCCATGGCCGAAGTAAATGAAAAGACTGCCGAGCTAGAACAAGCCAAGAAGCAGATATCCGAGCTTCAGTCCGAGAATGGCCGTCTAATCGGACTAGTTAGCTCGGCCGAAGCAGACAAGCGAAAGGCTGCGGCCGTGATAAAAGACAAATACTTGCGAGAGCTGGCCAAACTTGAAGGCAAGAAGAACGCTGAGATTGCCGAGCTGAAAAAGAAGGCAGATGACGTCGAGCTGAAAGGTTTTAAGGAAGGCGAAGCAGCTTACATCAAGCAGTGTGAAGCAGCAAAGGACCTATTCTTTAAGTGCGGTTGGAGGGGGGCCGTGGTGCAGCTCGGCCACGGACTTGAGACCGAGGTCTTCAATCCTCCTCCATACTTTATTCCGAGCTCACTAGCGGAGTACGCTGCTACCCTCCAGAAACAATTCTTGAAGATTCAGATGATGATGAGCCAACTGATACCCCGGTCGTCAATGATCCAGCTAATCAGTCATCTCGGGCGGAGCCCACGGTGGAAGATCTGACCATTGAGCAATCAACTGAAGCCGTGCTTCCAACCGAGACCATACTTGCGACCGAAATCGAGCTCCCGCCTGAAACCGGGCTACGGGTTGATGTTGATGCTGATCTTGACGCCGAAATAGATGATTTGTTAACTGATTTTGTATTTCTTTACTATCTTTTGGTCACAAGTTTGTAACCAGGCTGGGTCCCCAACTATTGTGCCTTCTCCTTGCTTTTGAACTTGTTTTCTTTTGAATGAATCTCATTTCTTTCTATACTTTGCGAAATTTGAATGAAGAACCTTTCAGCTGTCTTTGTTTCAACACTTTATTTCAGTTGATCACCATGCTTGAACTTGCTTTGCTTACTGTAATTTGAATGAAACACTGTTGCCGAGGTAATTCATTCCGGTCTTTATCTTAAGCAATCTGACTGGGCTTACTAGCCAACCACTCTTTAGCCGGTGTCCTTACTCCGGCTGAAGAGTATCAAGAGTTTGTATAATCCAGCCAGCCACTCTTTAGCCGATATTCTTAATTCGGCTGAAGAGTGCCAAGAGTTGGTTTAATCCAGCCAACCTCTAAGTTGGTTTTTCCAGCCAACTTAGAATAAATGTTTGGTTATTTTGACCAAACGTCCTGCAGCCTGGATCCTTATCCTAGGCTTAGGGAGGGTGTTGGTTTAATCCAGCCAACCTCTAAGTTGGTTTTTCCAGCCAACTTAGAATAAAATATTTGGTTATTCCGACAAACGTCCTGCAGCTTGAATCCTTATCTGGCTTAGGAAGGGTGTTGGTTTAATCTAGCCAACTCTAAGTTGGTTTTTTCCAGCCAATTAGAATAAAAATGTTTGGTTATTCCGACCAAACGTCCTGCAGCCTGGATCCTTATCCTGGGCTTAAGAGAGTTGTTGGTTTAATCCAGCCAACCTCTAAGTTGGTTTTTCCAGCAAACTTAGAAATAAAATGTTTGTTATTCCGACCAAACGTCCTGCAGCCTGGATCCTTATCCTGGGCTTAGGAAGGGTGTTGGTTTAATCCAGCCAACTCTAAGTTGGTTTTTCCAGCCAACCTAGAATAAAATGTTTGGTTATTTTGACCAAACGTCCTGTAGCCTGGATCCTTATCCTGGGCTTAGGAAGGGTGTTGGTTTTAATCCAGCCAACTTCTAAGTTGGTTTTCCAGCCAACCTAGAAAAAATGTTTGGTTATTCCGACCAAACGTCCTGCAACCTGGATTCTTATCCTGGGCTTAGGAAGGGTCGCAGTTGGTTATTCCGGCCAACTGTGTTTTTAATACCCCTAACTCACCTAACTTACTAAAACAAACTTTAACAGAAGGAAACGTCTATACTGAAAAGAAACTACTTGTTTCATTGAGAAAGGAAAAATTACACATACTTTAAAGAAAAAAACTAAAAAAAAATAACTTGAGATGACAGTATTCCATGGCTTGGGAATTGCCTTGTCGTTCTCATCTTCTAAGTGGTATCCCTTTTGCCTGCTAGTCCAACACTTTGTAAAGGTCCTTCCCAATTAGGTCCTAACTTGCCATCCCCCGGTCCATGGTGTTTCCATCACTTTGCGCAGCACCCAATCTCCGATCTTGAATTGCCTTGGATGTATTGTTTTTGTTGTATTTTCTGGATAACTCTTGTTGGTATGAGGCAATGTGAACCAGTGCTCTATCTCTTCTTTCTTCTACAAGGTCGAGCTCCAATGTTATGGCTTCGCCGTTCAAGTCTGGATCAAAGTTCTCGCTTCGAATTGTGGGGAGGCCAACTTCTAGTGGGATTACTGCTCCATACCATAGGCTAAGGAAAATGGAGTTTCTCCTGTTGACCGCCGAGTGTGGGCAGTAAGCCCATAAAACATGAGGGAGCTCTTCTGCCCACTTGCCTTTGGCTTTCTCTAACCTTTTCTTTAATCCATCCAAGACTACCTTGGTTGATGCTTCTGCCTGACCATTTGCTTGGGGATATGCTGGTGTAGAATTGTAGAACTCTATCTTGTACTCTTCACAAAAGCCTCTAAAGATTCTGCTGTTGAACTGAGTGCCGTTGTCTGATATTAGGGCTTTTGGTATGCCAAATCGAGTGATGATATTCTGCCAGACAAACTTCTTCACATCTTTTTCTTTGATTGATGCCGAGGCTTCTGCTTCCACCCACTTTGTGAAGTAATCGGTTGCTGCGAGAAAGAACTTCCTGTTGCCTGGTGCTGTTGGAAGTGGCCCTACTATATCTAACCCCCACATTGCGAAGGGCCATGGGCTAGTTAGAGGTAGAAGTTCTCTGGCAGGTTGGTGTATTTGGTGTGCGAACTTTTAACACTTTTCGCACTTTTTGACATACTTTTCTGAATCTGCTTGCATGTATGGCCACCAATATCCTTGCAAGATTGCTCTGTATGCTAATGATCTTCCTCCTTGATGGCTTCCGCATACGCCTCGTGTATCTCGAATAAGAATGCTTCCACTTTGCTGGGATGAACACACTTTAGGTAGGGTCCTGAGAACGACTTTTTGTACAATGCTAAAGATGGGGAGAGCCAAAATCGCTGCGAATTTGCTCTTATTCTGTTGGCCTCTTTCTTTTCTTCTGGCAAGATGCCATCTTTTAAGAACAGTCTGATGGGATCCATCCAAGAAGGGCCTAGCTCGGCGCAACACACCTCTTCTGCTTCGAGGTCTTCAATGCTTGGTCTAGGTAGGTAGTCGATCAGCAATGGATGATGGATGGAAGTATCTGCCATTGAAGCAAAGCCTGCTAATTCATCTGCTCTGCTGTTTTCTTCCCTGCCGATTTGTTCTATCCGCACTACTTCAAATTTCTTGATCTCTGTTCTGACCAACTCTTAGTACTTAGCCATCCTGTCATCCTTTGCCTCGTAGTCACTTGATATTTGGTTTACCACCAGCTGTGAGTCGCTGTAAACCATTAGCTCGGTGGCCTTCATGTAGAATGCTGAGGCCTACAAGAAGCGCTTCATACTCCGCTTCGCTGTTTGATGCTGGGAAGCCAAGGTTGACTGCTTACTCCACTACTAGGCCGTCTGGAGAGATGAGGACTATGCCGAGTCCTTCTCCATGCCGGTTGGATGCTCCATCCACAAAGAGCTTCCACATCTCTCCAACGAACAACTTCCAGCAAGTGGAGGGATCAGATGATGCCTTGGGGTCAAGAACGTTGCTGGTGTCTTCTTTAGGGTCCATGCTTGCTGTCTGCCCCTCATTAACTGATTGTACCAAGTCTTTATTTGTTGGTGAGTCTTGACTTGGTGTAGTGTGGTTTTCTTCTCCCTCCCTTACTTTGCTCTGGTCTGCCTTGGGACTTGACTGGGTAACCTGTACCAGGGGTTGCGTTATTCCGACGTCAACTTCCATCCTAGCTCGGTTGTTTCAGTCAGGTCGACTGGGCAGATATGATGACTTCCTGGGGTGAATTCTGCGACAAAGTCTGCCAAAGCTTGTGCCTTTATTGCGGTTCTGGGTTGGAATTTGATGTCAAATTGTCCCAACTCTACTGCCCACTTCAGAATTCGCCTAGAAAAGTTCGCCCTTTCAAAGAGAGCTTTTAATGGAAAGGCTGTGAGGACAGCTATGGTGTCGATGTGAAAGTAATGCGACAACTTCCTTGAGGCCATCATCAAGGCTAAGGCCAGTTTTTCCAGTGGCAAGTACCTCGTTTCGACGCCCAGCAATGTCTTGTTGACATAATAGATGGGCAGATGTTGGATTCTTTCTGCGCGGACCAACACTGCGCTAATTGCGTGCTGCGAGATTGCCAGGTACAAGAAGAGTTCTTCTCCAGGAATTGGGGTTACAAGTAGTGGTGGAGAATAGGGTGAGCAGCGGATATACCGATCCGCCAAAACTGACCGAACCAAACCGATCTGCCGCATTTTGGACGGATGCGTGATGACGAGCGGACGATTGCGGATTGATTTTCTCCAATCCGCCAATTTGGCAGACGGATGGCGGATTTGAGGTTCCTTTGGCCGCAACCGAACGCAAACCGCGAGCACCCTTAGTAATTTATAAGACTTTGTATTTTCAATTTGTTTAAATATTTTGTTTGCGTTTTCAATTGAAAAAGAGTTCAAATATTCTGTTGAAAAAAAGTTTTCAACTTGAATATATTTTTGAATTGAAAAAAATAAACGTATTATTTATCTATATTTTTTGGTTTTTAAATCTAACTCTAAAAGTAATAAATAGAAAATATAACATATGCTGGTTGGTTTTGTTTCAAAAACATATATAAATGTAACAATACAGAGACATACAATCTCCACTATTGCTCTGTTCATGGTTTGGTAGTTTGAATTGTTTTTTATATTTTAAGAACCACAGATTGTAATATTTTATGTGGATGAGGCATGCTGTAATTGTATATGTGGATGAGGCATGTAGTGATTGTGATATTCTAAAGTTTCAAACTTTCTTTCTTTGGATGATGCATGCAATAATTGTAATACTTTTTTAAATCATTGACTGTAATATTTTCTTCTTTTTTCTTTTTTTTTTGAGAAATGCACAAGTTGAACTATGTTGAAAATTTGTAAAATTTCAAACCGCCAACCCGATTCGCATCCATCCACCAAACCGCAATTCGTTCAATCCACATCCGCCGGATTGGCGGACGGATGTGGATTGATTTTCTCCAATCCGCCAATCTGGCAGACGGATGGCGGATTGGAGGTTTCGTGGCCGCAACCGACCCGCGCCCACCCCTAGTGGAGAAGACATGTATTCTTTTAAGCTTTCCAGAGCGCGGTCGCATTCATCGTCCCACTCAAACTTAGCTTTTAGAGCATGGAAAAATGGTCGTAGTCTGTCTGACGACCGGCTTATGAACCGATTGAGCGCAGCTGCCATGCCGGTCAGATGCTGCACTTCCTTTATTGAATTTGGCCTCTCCAGATCCTGAATTGCCATGATCTGAGAGGGGTCTGCCTCAATACCCCGGTTGGTCACCAGGAAGCCTAGGAATTTGCCAGATCCTACTCCGAACGCACACTTAGACGCATTGAGGCGCAACTTGTGCTTCTTCAGAATCTCAAACATCTCACCTAGGTCCTTGAGATGGTCATTCTTATCCTTGCTCTTGACCACCATGTCGTCGATGTAAGCTTCCATTGTTCTGCCTAACAATGGCTCAAACATCTTGGTGACCATCCGTTGGAATGTCGCCCCTGCGTTCTTTAGGCCAAAGGGCATGACCTTGTAACAGTATAGTCCTTTTGGAGTTGTAAAGGACGTGACCTCCTGGTCCAGTTCATACATGGCGATTTGATGGTAGCCTCTGTATGCATCCAGAAAGCTAAGTCGGTTGTGCCCCGCCATTAGATCTACCAGTTGATCTATCCGTGGTAGAGGAAAGATGTCTTTTGGGCATGCTTTGTTAACTGTTTTGTAGTCAACGCAAACACGCCATTTGCCATTCTTCTTTGGCACCACCACTGTATTGGAGATCCATCTTGGGTAGTGTACTTCTCTGATTGCCCCTGCCTCCAGTAGGTTTCTTACTTCTTCCGCCACTATCACGGTGTGGTGGAGTGCCGATCTGCGAGTTTGTTGAATGATTGGTCTGGCGGATGGGTGGACATTGAGTTGGTGACAGATGAAGTTTGGATCAATGCCTGGCATGTCGTATGGAGTCTAGGCGAACACTTCGATGTTAAAGGTCAAAAATTCCAAGACCTCTAATCTCTCAGTGCTGGATAACGATGAACCGAGCAAAAAGAACTTATCCGGGTTCTTTTCATCTATTCTTACCTCTACCAAGTCTTCCACCGCTTTTTGATTGGCCGCTTTGCCGACATCTGTGAACAGTTCATTGTTTTCAGGTTCTTCCACCGAATGAACGTATCCCTTGGCAGCGCGACTACCATTCACCGTGACAAAGCATTGCTTGGACATGATCTGGTCTCCATAGACCTCTTCAATTACCCCGGTTTCATTGGGGAACCGCATTACTTGGTGGTAGGACGACGCTACCGCTCGCATGGCATACAGCCATGTTCTGCCCAAGATGATGTTGTAAGTGGAGGGGACTTTCAATACCCAGAACTCCACTTGTTTTGTTACGCTTCCTGCTCTGACTGGGAGGATTATTTTACCGACGGGCCATTCTGGCATAGAGTTGAATCCAATCAGGGGAGACACAGCAGGTGCCAAGTCCTTGTCCTCCAATTTCAACTGCTTGAAGGTGTCGTAGTACATTATCTCACATGAGCTCCCTTGGTCAATCAAGATCCGCTTGATGTCATAATCCTTGACGCGGAGGGTGACGACCAGCGCATCATTGTGAGGGCAGTATATTCTGGCCAAGTCTCTATCTGAAAAATATATGACGTTTGAAGCTTCTGTTCTCCCCTTCTTGATGATAGGTTGAGTGCTTAGTACCTCCCTTAAGTGCTCAGCCTTTTTGATCGACCCTCTAAGCTCGCATACACGCTTAGGTTCGAATACTCCATGTATCACGTTGATTATGCCTTGAGGTGGGGCGTCGATTGGCATCCCGTTGGGGTTATTGTGGTCCTGGGGGGCTGGTTGCATCCCTCCTTCAATGTATTTATCCAGGTGACCGGTTGCCACCAACTTCTCCAGGTGCTGTCTCAATGGCGTGCAATTCTCAGTGCGGTGCCCCTTTTCTTTATGGAAGGTGCACCGCGACCTTTCGTCGTAGTCCTTCTGAGCTTCTCCTAGCTTGGCTGGCCATCTGACGAAAGGCTCATCTCTTATTTCACTTAGAATTCGGTAGATCGGTTTCTTGAATACCATGGTTATGGCAGTGCGGACCCTTAACCATCTTTTATCCTGGTCTTCTCCGTTGTCTCGCCTGCCTCGTCCGTTTCTAGTCGAATGGTCTACCGTGTTGACCTTTGCTGAGGCCTTTTTCTCTGGTATTGTGGTCATGCCAAATTTTGTTTTGGCACGGGCGCCATCCTCTTCCACCCTGATGTGCTGATGCACTCTTTCCATCAGGGCCTCCATGGTGAGGGGTGGCGTCATGGTGATTGAGTCCCTTAGTCTGTTCCCGACTGGAAGGCCTATTTTGTACTGTGCAATGACGAGATTGGTGGGGCAGTCCCCAATCTGGTTGAAGGTCTCCCAGTAGCGACTATTGTAGGATTTTAGGGTCTCCTTGTCACCCATGTCGATGGAGAGTAGTTGGTCGATCTCCACCCGGGTTTTGGTGTTTGTTCTGAACCTTGTTACGAACGCCTCTGCCAATTGTGCCCAGGAGGCTATGCTGCCTTTAGAAGTTTTTCGAACCAAGTCAAGCCTAGTCGCCAAGGCTAGATGGAAGAGGATGCACATCAAAGCCTCGTTTCGCCGGTATACAGCCATGACCTGGCGAAAGTGGCTCAAGTGTGAGTAGGGGTCCGTCTTCCCCTCATATGTAGTGAATTTGGGCTGAAGGAAGCTGAAGGTAGAGGCGCGTTTTCATCGCCGGAATGAACGGCGAGGTCTGCAGCCTCGCTAATGCCTTGTCCGTCGGTTCGTAGACAGGGCGCGGTATGGCATTCCAACCTCGACCCTTCCATGCATCTGAGGAGCCAACCGCTGTACGGCAGAAACCCTGTGTGGATCGCGTGCCCTGGCGTCCTCCTTCCACCGTGCCTTCTCTTCGAGCACGGTTCGTAAGTCGGACGATCTGGGTAACTCCGTCTGTCTGGATCTTGTTTGGTGCGTATGTGAGGGCCAATAGTTGCTTCCTTCAATGTATGACGTCTCAGATCTCGTCCTCTCAGACCTGGAGTGACGAGTTCTGGAGGACCTGGATTGAGTATCGCTTGTTCTGAGGCTTCTACTCTCTGCTTGTGAGGGTGTGGTATTCCTACCACAATTTTTCGTGTGGCGAGGGGGCGCCTTGCTTGTGCGCCCCTCTCCTGTCGCCACTCATTTTCCTTTCATCTGGCGCTTTAGAGATTCCATGTCCGCCGCCATCCGTCGTATCAATTCGTCCTGCTCCTTGACGCGATCCTCCAAAACTTGAGGGTCGATCCTCCACCTTTGTCTGTCAGGACTTGGCGAACGAGAGCGACGGGGGCTGTTAGTCCGCCTCCTCCCCTTGCATCCTCCTAGGATTCTATCGTTGTGGCTCCAAGTCTATCATAGGAGGGATAGAAGGTAGACCTTCACGCCTTGCACCCTCTTCTGGTGTTTGTCCGTCAATGGCGGACTGTGGCAAATCTTCGTTGTGCGCCATTGATTCTAAAGAGGAAAAACTTGATCAAGAGGTTTTGTTCTTGTCTGAATTCCCACAGACGGCGCCAATTGTACGGGAAAGAAATAAACCTTCTCGTATAATCCTGTTGATCAAGTCTGCGCTCCTCCGTATGTCGTCGCTTTACTCCTTGAAAACACAAACGTGAGCTAGCCGGCGGGTGTGTGCCGGATACCTCTCCGATGCCTAAGTCAGCAAGATAGACAAATAGACAAAAAACTCTGTGTATTCGGGAATCAAAGTTGTGTTACCTCTCCATAGGTGATGTTTGTGAGCTTTTTAGGTTCTGTGTGCACAATCCAAGTAGGACTCTTACTCCTCATGTAGAGTCTCCCAGGATTCATACTCCTGAAAGATAATGCTTATCCTTCAACACCCCCCTCACTGCTTAAACCAAGTAATGGTTTTACCATGGTCGGACTCCAATGTGGCCGAGGTAAGTGGCTATGCGTAGCCGCAGAATAGACCGAACTATCCTTAGTTCGGTTCGTCCTTCCACTGCCCTTACCTCAGCTCTCTTCCACAAACCGTGGTAGGCCTAAACCGAGCTAACTGTGCAATGACCGGTATAAGTTTTTAGTATGGTGACCGAGCTAACCGTAAGCTCATTAGGACCGGAGTAACTTCAAGCATCTTCAAGACCGGAGTAACTTATATGGCCATTTTACTCAGCCCTTCGCATTGCGGCCCATAACGGCCCATTACCCAGCTCGGCCCAATTTCCATATAAATTACCCTCTCAATAAGTTTATATGTACAATAAAAAATCAAGTCATTCGAACTTGATTCGTGTTTGACTCATTAAAATTTCATTCAAGAGTGAACAAGCCAAACCAAAACATATTTTGAAACTTGTTATGTTTTTAACCTAAATTTAAACAACTTATTACATTGTTCAACTAGGCTTGTTAATAGGCACAACCGTTGAGTCACTTGCATTCAATACTCCTGAGCACTCCTACGAGCACAAAACCTACTAATAGCGGTGTTGGTGTATTTACCACCATAAAATAAATTTAGGGCAAAAATAAATATTGAGCAAGAAAAACTGTCACAGTAAGAACAAACAAAATTTAATATGATTTGGCTAATTAAGTCTAGGGCGAATTACACTAAAGGCCCCTATAGTTTAGGGCTTGTATCATTTTGGTCCCTGACTTTTTAATTGTGACACATTTGACCTTGAATTTTGAATGTTATTTCAAATAAGGACAATTGAATATACCATTACTCAATTTCAAGGACAAAGTCGTCAATTTGATAAAATATAAACTAATTTGACAAAAATAAATGTCATAAAATATTTTTAAGTTTTTAAAAATTATTTCTACCAACCAATAATAAAGTTATGTAAAATTGATAAATCTTTTAAACATCTATTTATTTATTTTTTTACCAAATTAATTTGTATTATATGTTTGGATGATAATCATGTAATGGTGATTGTTTTTATTTTCATTAAATTAGTTTCTATTTTTTAAAATTTAAATATGGCGACAACTTTGATATCATTATTGAACCAATCCATTAAATCAAAAAAATCAAAACTAAAAACATTTCATATATTGAATATATCGATTACACATTAAAAGCCTAGCAATCAGCCATTACATGATTATCATCCAAACATATAATACAATTAATTTGGTAAAAAAATAAATAAATAGATGTTTAAAAGATTTATCAATTTACATAATTTATTATTGGTGGGTAGAAATAATTTTAAAAATTTAAAAATATTTTCTGACATTTATTTTTGTCAAATTAGTTTATATTTATCAAATTGATGACTTTGTCCTTGAAATTGAGTAATGGTATATTCAATTGTCCTTATTTGAAACAAGATTCAAAATTCAGGGTCAAATGTGTCACAATTGAAAAATCAGGGACCAAAGTGACATAAGCCCCAAACTATAGGGACTATTAGTGTAATTCGCCCTTCAGTCTATGTTCACTTATCTTTCCACCTTGTCCACAATTAATTATGTGATTACTCCATCATTTACTATTACTAAAATAACGTGTTAATATTATTTTCTCTAAGGAGATTCATGTCATGACCCGAACCCGCCCCTATGGGTTAAGGCCATAACTGGCCAGTAATCACGAGATTACCTATGGCCTCAAACCAAATAAGACAAAACTCATCAGAGTAAATGGGCCAAACGGAAGCAAATTTAAAACTTTGTCCATAGAGTCGTGCTTATATGCACATCATAACATTCCACATTTACATATGTTAATAACTCACAATAGAAAGTACAGTAGCATAAGGTTCAGTACAGACAGGATCATTCAAATCTAAGTCAGCCAAACAAAATTATACACAGACGTATACCAAAGTCCTCGCCAACATGATGAAATACATAGAATGGCAAAAGGCGAAGACGTGTCTGCGTGAGACGCAAGGGCTAACTCTTCAAAAACTTTGGTTGTTCCATACAAACTTCACTGAGGCTGGGTCTGGACCTCTCTCGGCTCACCTACAAACACATTAATGAGCGTGAGCGAAAGCCCAGTGAATAATATCAAATAAAGAATATACATTGGAATAATATACCTCAAACGGCCTTGGGCCCAGTTTGTATTTCTAACTAATACACACATACATAGACATATGTAAGTTAAGTAACTGCGGTTCCAAACACATCATACGGCCTCGGGCCCAATTCATTCGTATCATTCAGGTCAAACTGGCCTTCAGCCCATTCATACTTTCATGTCAAACTATCATTCGTGTCAAACTGTCATTCGTGTCAAATTGTTATTCGTGTCAAACTAGCCTTTGGCCCATTCATTTATTCATATCGAAACGGCCTCTGGCCCATTCATTCATGTCAAAACGGCCTCTGGCCCATCCATTCATTATTGTCAGAACGGCCTCTGGCCCATCCATTCGCTCTTGTTAAAACGGCCCCTGGCCCATCCATTCATTCTTGTCAAAATGGCCTCTGGCCCATTCATTTGGTATAGCAAACATTGTCCACCAATCGAGTCAACGAATCTTATAAAACTTACATGGACATAAGCAATTGGACAATAACATATTTCAGATATCTTTGTTAAGATATTACTCACAGTGATCGGCGATTGATTGCCCTGGAGCTTGACCCTACACATCACATAACACATATGGGTCACAACCGATTCAATCCGTCTTAATTCACATATTCCTCTTTAGGCTTAATTCTTATTCTTCTAACTCATTTACAATGCTCAATATATGCCTAAGAGTACTTAGAAGTGAAAGGGAACGGAAAGCGGAACACAGAATGCATTTTCAAAATTTCAGAAAACAGGGTCCCCGCTCGAGCGTGGACTTCCCAGCTCGAGTGGACCCAGGAGGTCTGCAAAAGTACTGGATGCATCGAATTTACACTCGAGCGTGAAGTCTGGCGCTCGAGCTGAAGGTCTGTCTACATAGCTTCCCGCTCGAGCGGACACCATGTCTGCAAAAAGTTCTGGGAGCACGTATTTCCCGCTCGAGCAGCGGTTTCCACGCTCGAGCGGACACTAAAAATTCTGGGTTTTCTGGCAATGTTCTTGAGCCGAAATTTAACATTCAAAGGTTCCAAAACACATGATTTCAGTTCAAAAACATGCAAACACATTACATTACCTGAGAGTATAAAAGTATGACACCAAATTGTTCAAAGTCATCATTTAATTCCCAAATAGATCGACATTTCTTTTGTATGATCAAAATCCAAACATTCAAACTTCATACCAGTTCCATAACTTCTTCAATCATGCATGCATGTCAAAATTTGACTTCATTTCTGTTACAAATGGTACAAATGATGCTCCAAATCATGAAGCTACACAAAACTACTCATGCATGTAAGGTTTGATGCTCCATTCTTCATATTTAACATGCTACATGCTAGAACACCCAAAATTGTAACAAGTATGCACATGCATGTTCATTTTAACTTCAAATTCAGCTCAATCTTAGCCATGAGCTACCATACCACTTGATTTCACAAAATTACATACTCAATTCATAAATTAAGAATTGATTACTCACCTAGGAGCTTCAAACACTCAATGTTCTTTGAGTTTTAACTTCCAATTTCACAATCTTGAATCAAAATGCATAACTCCTCCTCCTCTCTCTCTCTAGAACTGGCCCTCTCTCTCTCCTCTCTAGAGAAATCTCAGCCCAAATGGATAAAGGAGAGGAATTGAGTGCATTGTGCCCTTTTATGTAAGTCCCACTAGTCAAAATTATTAATATTAAATAATTGGGCACTTAATTAATCGTTCTAAATCTAATTATTTTAATCCGAAACAATTTTCAATTAAATTTCACCGTAGGCTCTAAAAATTATGCCAATCACAATGGCGAAATCAATTTCAGTTTTTACAGCCGATAAGGCCTTCAATTTAAATTCCAAAGCAGGTAATCAAACAGATATTCCTACGGTAAACAGATAGAAATTCAAAACCACATATTTTCACATAATGGCACACAAAATCATATCAAACACATAATCACATTCATAATAAGGACCAATTAGCTAAATACGGAACAGGGTTATCACAGTCTTCCCCCCTTTAGGAAGTTTGGTCCTCCAAACTTATTTTATCTCTAGTTGAAAGCAATTTGGGAGACTTTCTTATTCAATGGTTCCAATCCTTTTGATAGTTATCTTCTTAGTCTCAAAATCAAGCAGCACTCTGTTCTCAATCAGTCAGAGACTTACCTGTCCCGCCATACAAGGCTTGTATGGTGCCATACCGAAACTAGAGTGTGAGCCGTTGTTGTAAGCAAAGTCTGCCAACGATGGATAGATTTTTCCAACTTCCCTGAAAAATCTAAGGCATGTATTTAGAGCATTCCTCCCAAAATCTAAAAGTTCTTTCTGATTATACATCAATTAGCGGATGGAAGGTAGCGCTGACTCACAATCCAGTTCCCATCGCCTCTTGAAGCTTGTCAGAATTCAAACACATTTTAGGATCCCTGTCCAAAACAATAGATACTAGGATCCCATGCAAACGAGCAATCTTGTCGATGTAAATAGTTGCTAGTCTATAAGCATCATACGAAAATTTCATAGGGAGGAAATGAGCAAACTTAGTAATCCTATATACAATAACCCAAACGGGACTTATACCCTGGGTGTCCAAGGTAGCCCCACAATGAAATTCGTAGTCACATATTTCTATTTCCATTCCGAAATGGAGAGAAGTCGAAGTAGTCCCGTCTATATCTGATGTTCAACTTCGACTTGTTGACACTGAAAACATTTGGACACAAATTCAACGATTTCCTCGTCACAGAAGTTCAATTTATTCTCCAATAATCCCACAATTCACAATCTAATTCGGTATTTAGTTCAGTGACTCATCACAGTTTTCCAAGGTCAATCAAAAGTCTTCAGGAATATAAAGTGGATCCAGATACTGATTCCCGAATTAACAAAGGTAGCATCGAAGCAATTGCCCATACAATGCACACAGTCTGCCTATCCCCATAATACTGATTGTAAAGTACAATAACATCGAAGCAGTCAATTTCTAACACAATACACGTGTTCTCAATTCATTCAACAGTTTACGGTTTACAATTCAGTTCAATATTCAATCCTCTGTTCCATCTAGTCTTTCCACATTATCAGATAGTCGTCAAAAGCATAAGGCAATTCATATATAAACCCCCATGATGTCAAAGACATATCAAAGGAGTCAATCACACGTTAAGCACAATTTGCACATCCCCAGAGTCCCAATTACAAAATATAACGGCACTGAGCAGTTATTTACAAGACGTACCCTTCACACCAATTCACATACTTACGGATAATCAAGGTTTTTCAAAGCTTCTTGGATGTCAATAACATCTACATAATACCAAAGGATGACATTCCGAACAAAACAAGGGAATAATCGTCTCGGGATCAAAGCACACCGTTCACGACCTGTCGGTGGCGACTCGAGATCGATTAGACAAACCCACCCTACAAAACCGTCGTTGGCAAAAGATATCTCAACAAAGGTGTTACATAGGCTTAACGTCCCCTAGCATGAAAGGACGTCTCAAGAATGTCATCAAAACAAACACAATACCACTCACCATAACCTGATTTCCCAAAATCCGATAACACTGAAGTAGACATATGAGACATATTCTGATTAGTCGAGGATAAATATTCAGTACTGTTTACAATCAAATCAATCTGTTGTCACCAGCTTCCTTAGCGTCAAATACGTAAGAACATGACAATACACAAGCATTGTTCCTTAAGACACCCAATCACTGGATTTGCACAATTCGGTTCATTTTTAACACGTATGTCCTCGATAGTTAGAGGTTGGTTCTCAATGGTGTTCATGGTTAGATCAATCCGCTGATAGCCCACATAAGGTCTTTCAAACAAGTCAAGTATTCCGAACGGATTCAAGTTTTGGGTCTATTAGTTTTCCTGCCCAGAATAATCTGGCTATTTATTTATAAGTAATTCTTAATCCCTCTTTTACAAAATCAAATTAGATAGAGGGTCGTATCGATCAATCCAAGCAAGGGTCTTGTCAAATCATATCCAATGAGGGTTCTATCAAGCCAAATCAAGCATAAGTTCTCTCAAATCGAATCAGATAAAAGTTTTCTCAAATAGGGTACATTTGGTTCTGTAAGGCATACTTCGTTTGCTTAGGTACATGGTTTATAGTTTCACAACTGTCCTAAGTTCATCAGTTCTCAAAGTCAAATCGGAGTCATTCATCACGACTGTTTATACCAAATATCTCAGGTCAATGTACAATACGGCATTGTTACATAAGTTCAGGTGTAGTTGCGTATGCATGCAGTTGTTCATATCAAGAGGATGTATCATAATCAATACAGCAGTTCCCAAATAAGTCTTATATGCAGCACATGGTGCACAGTAAACATTAAACAAAGTTCCCCGGTTGCACATAAGATAGGGTCTGTTACGCAAAAGTTCCAAATTAGTCACAATCATAGGTTTACGAGTTAAGCCCAATATAGTCACATAGTTCAGTCAATTTTCTACCAATCCAAGTACATGATCTCGCAATTTATAGAGTTCGTTATTTGGGGTGCTCAACCTAGTCACACAATCACAGAGTCATAATTCAGTGGTTTAGTCATTGAAGACAGTAATATAACAAATCACCCTGAGCATAGGTTTGATGTACATGTGCATGTGTAGAGTTAATCGATATCCCAATACATATTTCACAAATTTCCCAAATGGAGCATATACATTCAATGAATATGGTCTCGACCTTGTGGTCTAACCAGTCTGGATACACATGCATAGATACGAAAGAAGATGTCATCCGAATCAAATAATATCCCAAGCGAAGATGTAACATGTACTAATTCAGAATCAATCAATACATAAGCATTCGTTTATAACAGTATAGATACCTGGGATAACGTTCGCATATTTTGAGCGCTTTCTGGGATGAGTGTGATTACTCTATCCTGATTAGCAATTCCTACCATTGGTACGAATCTAGCTGAGGCCAGAAATTTATTCACGTTCCGTTCAGTTCGGGACAGTTCCTTACCATATGGTCCATTTTACCACACCTATACAAGCCCCAGAAATTCGAAGCAAACTCTCGGTGTTTCTTACACTGGTGGTGGCAAAGGTTCTTGCCGTAGTGGCAACTGACGTTGTTTCTAAAATCTCTACCATTTCTTGTACTATTCTTTGCAGTCTATCAAGTCGGGCTGTGGAAGAGTCTGCCAACTCGTATGCCCTTACTTTATCCATGTTCTACACAAATTCTTATTAAGCTTGCCAAATACAGATGCAACAATACCAAAATAAACAAGATACACATGCATACATTCGCACATAGGCACATTGTTATATTCCCATTTTATGTATCGTCAAGGCACAATTAATCACATACGTAACAGATGATTGCATACTTATCAGATATCGCATGCTGAACATTTACTAAGCAGTTATATACTCAAATCATGTTCATCTTTCACAAAGACACCCATTTGCAAAATCGAATGCACATAAGCAACTTTTCATGACTCATATATTCATGTATGTGCATTATAACAAAACAAACTTGTTGTACACATTAGTGTAACAATTCATATCTCATATAATCACATGTTCTCACCATCTGATTAAACTTGCATTATACTTTATACAAAAGATTCACAGGTATGCATATACTAAAGAGCGTACGTATTCAATAATTTGCAATGCAAGCAAATTACAAACTTATAATACATAATTGTTACATTAAACATTTAAGCGTATTCTTGATGCTTTCAGATTCATACTTATCACATGAATGCATCCTAGATCTTTCTAACACTTATTGCTCTTTTGGACAAGTGTGTGAGTTATTAACTCTTGCTCTGATACCACTCTGTCACGACCCGAACCCGCCCCTATGGGTTAAGGCCATAACTGGCCAGTAATCATGAGATTACCTACGGCCTCAAACCAAATAAGACAAAACTCATCAGAGTAAGAGGCCAAATGGAAGAAATTTAAAACTTTGTCCATAGAGCCGTGCTTATATGCACATCATAACATTCCACATTTACATATGTTAATAACTCACAGAAAGTATAGTAGCATAAGGTTCTGTACAGAAGGATCATTCAAATCTAAGTTAGCCAAACAAAACTATACACAGACGTATACCAAAGTCCTCGCCAACATGACGAAATACACATAGAATGGTAAAAAGGGCGAAGACGTGTCTCGTGCGTGAGACGCAAGGGCTGACTCTTCGAAACTTTGGTTGTTCCATACAGACTTCCTGAGGCTGGGTCTGGACCTCTCTTGGCTCACCTACAAACACATGAATGAGCGTAAGCGAAATCCCAGTGAATAATATCAAATAAAGAATATACATTGGAACAATATACCTCAAATGGCCTTGGGCCCAGTTTATATTTCTAACTATACACACATACATAGACATATGTCGTAAGTAACACCTGCGGTTCCAAATACATCATAGGCCTCGGGCCCAATTCATTTGTATCATTCAGGTCAAACTGGCCTTTGGCCCATTCATACTTTCATGTCAAACTGTTATTCGTGTCAAACTATCATTCGTGTCAAACTGTTATTCGTGTCAAACTGGACTTTGGCCCATTCATTTATTCATGTCGAAATGGCCTCTGGCCCATTCATTCATGTCAAAACGGCCTTTGGCCCATTCATTCATGTCAAAACGGCCTCTGGCCCATTCATTCATGTCAAAACGGCCTCTGGCCCACCATTCATTCTTGTCAGAACGGCCTCTGGCCCATCCATTCATTCTTGTCAAAATGGCCTCTGGCCCCTCCATTCATTCTTGTCAAAACGGCCTCTGGCCCATTCATTTGGTATAGCAAACATTGTCCACCAATCGAATCAACGAATCTTATAAAACTTACATGGACGTAAGCAATTGGACAATAACATATTTCAGATATCTTTGTTAAGATATTACTCACAGTGATCGGCTAATTGATTTGCCCTGGAGCTTGACCCTACACATCACATAACACATATGGGTCACAACCGATTCAATCCGTTCTTAATTCACATATTCCTCTTTAGGCTTAATTCTTATTCTTCTAACTCATTTACAATGCTCAATGTATGCCTAAGAGTACTTAGAAGTCAAAGGGAACGGAAAGCGGAACACAGAATGCATTTTCAAAATTTCAATAAACAGGGTCCCCGCTTGAGCGTGGACTTCCCCGCTCGTGCGGACCCAGGAGGTCTGCAAAAGTACTGGATGCATCGAATTTACGCTCGAGCGTGAAGTCTGGCGCTCGAGCTGAAGGTCTGTCTACATAGCTCCCCGCTCGAGCGTGAACTTTCTTGCTCGAGCAGACACCATGTCTGCAAAAAGTTCTGGGAGCACGTATTTCCTGCTCGAGCGGCGGTTTCCACGCTCGAGCGGACACCAAAAATTCTGGGTTTTCTAGTAATGTTCTTGAGCCGAAATTTGACATTCAAAGGTTCAAAAACACATGATTTCAGTTCAAAAACATGCAAACACATTACATTACATGAGTGTATAAAAGTATGACACCAAATTGTTCAAAGTCATCATTTAATTCCCAAATAGATCGACATTTCTTTCGTATGATCAAAATCCAAACATTCAAACTTCATACCAATTCCATAACTTCTTCAATCATGCATGCATGTCAAATTTTGACTTCATTTCTGTTACAAATGGTACAAATGATGCTCCAAATCATGAAGCTACACAAAACTACTCATGCATGTAAGGTTTGATGCTCCATTCTTCATATTTAACATGCTACATGCTAGAACACCCAAAAATTGTAACAATTATGCACATGCATGTTCATTTTAACTTCAAATTCAGCTCAATCTTAGCCATGAGCTACCATACCACTTGATTTCACAAAATTACATACTCAATTCATAAATTAAGAATTGATTACTCACCTAGGAGCTTCAAACACTCAATGTTCTTTGAGTTTTAACTTCCAATTTCACAATCTTGAATCAAAATGCATAACTCCTCCTCTCTCTCTCTCTCTAGAACCGGCCCTCTCTCTCTCTCTAGAGAAATCTCAGCCCAAATGAATAAAAGAGAGGAATTGAGTGCATTGTGCCCTTTTATGTGAGTCCCACTAGTCAAAATCATTAATATTAAATAATTGGGCACTTAATTAATCGTTCTGAATCTAATTATTTTGATCCGAAACAATTTTTAATTAAATTTCACCGTAGGCTCTAAAAATTATGCTAATCACAATGGCACAATCAATTTCGGTTTTTACGGCCGATAAAGCCTTCAATTTAAATTCAAAAGCAGGTAATCAAACAGATATTCCTACGGTGAACAGATAGAAATTCAAAACCACATATTTTCACATAATGGCACACAAAATCATATCAAACACATAATCACATTCATAATAAGGACCAATTATCTAAATACGGAATAGGGTTATCACAATTCAAGTCCTTCATGATTGGCAAATCTTTTAAACCATCCGACGCAGTAGACCATTTCAAATGACTTGTCTCTCTCAAGATACAACAACCAATTACACATCATGTGGGTTAAACCATCTATGTACAAGAGTTAAATCCAAAACTTATAGAAACACCTTTAGAAATTGTTTGAAAATTTATAGAAAATACATAACACAAAATAATAATGGAGAGACAACCGAAACAAAGAGAAGTTTTTATCTTGATCAATTACTCCATATCTTTTGCAAAGCACAACAAGATATATACACTATAACATATAAGAGTTTTAGAGACGAAATGTTTTGGTCTTTAAAAGTGAAAATTTTGTTACAAAGACATTTAGGGACCAATTTCTATTATTATGAGGATAGTCGCTAAAAGATCGTTCCGAAAAGTCAAAAACAAGTCTTTTAGCGACAAAATTTTGAAAATTCACTGATAAATAGATTTTTATGGACAAAATAATTTGGTCTCAAAATGGTTTATTTTTTGAGACAAAAACTTTGGTCCCAAAAGGATAATAATTCATCACTAATGTCCAATTTTTGTTGCTAAAAATATAATAATGACACTTTTAGCAACAAAATTATTTGGTCCCTAAAAATTAATTTTATCCTTAAATTTTAGTTTCTAAAATCTTAATTTTTTGTAGTGACATACAGAAGATGAGTACAACCCCATCATGGCAAGCAAACACGGAACAAGAAATTCTAATTAGGGGGATGAGGAGTGTGCCAAAAAAAAAAAAGTTTTTGATGTATCAGTAATTGAAAATAATTTTGTCATATGAATGCTGTGAAAATAATATTTCATAAAAAAAAAAAGTTAAATAAATCTTGTAAGTCATTTTTTTTTTTTCATTCTTTTCTAAAATTTTGAACTATAAATTTGAACTCAATATATTATTGATTAGACTAAAATTTTGAATTATAAATTAATACTCAATATATAATCGATTAGACTACATTTTAAATCATTTTGTTAGTTAACATAATCTAATAAATAGAAAAGTAAATTATATAGACTTCTCATGAGATTTGGAGATAATACAACATGCTCCACATTTTGGCATTGTTACACTAACGGCTCTTTTTTTTTTTTTTTTGATAACCGAGTATCCGGGCCAGCACCCCTTAGGAGTGACGCACCTTGACTAATCTCGAGGGTAAGTAGCCTGGGGGAAGCCGTGTACCCGTTGCAAAGTGCTGCGAGAAGTGTAGCTAGAGGATTCGAACCTGAGACGTGCGCCTAACCCACACATCCCAAACTCAAACCCCGTGGGAAACCCCACTGGGCTACACCCCCGCCCAATGAGACTACAAGGATCAAAACTAATGTTAATAGTGTGAAAATATAAAGATAAACTAGATATATTGTAATATATATAAAAGAAATGATAATATTATTTTTTAATAAATTATTGATGAAAAATAGGCCAAATGTTATGTGAATTAAACCTTAACAATGGTCAACGTAATTCAATCAAATTTATAGAGTTTATTATATATTTTTTAAATTCTATATAATTTATTCTAAATAAAAAAAAATGTACATACCTTAAAAAAAAGTGACATGTATATCTTTTAGAAATAATTTTGAAATTATTGTGAAATTTTTTAGCATCATGTCTTTGGAAAGAACGATTTATTAGAAATCATCTCATTAAATATTTGTGAAATTCTAATAAAATAAAATTTAACAAACAATTTTATATAAAATTATCAAACATTTCATTAACATAGAATACTATTTTAATTTTTAAAACCATGGGAGCCGTGGCCACCCCAGTCCCCCTGTGCTTCCGCCCAAGGGGAGGAAAAGATCCTAAAATTATTTTCTACATTAGTTCATAGCCAATCACATTTATTGTCCCTTGACCCAACTTCAACAAATACAAGTATTTGCATTTATTAATTACTATTCACATGTTGACTTTAATAGATAGGTAATTAAAGTACGAGAGTATTCAATTATCCTATTAAATTAGGAATCAAGTTTCGGTTCATTACCCGATCAGATAAAGTTTGTATATATGTTTCAGTTGCATTGGAAAAAGTTGGTTTAAAAAAAATACAAAAATCTATCCTCAGTTGGTTTTGAAAAACTATTTTTGTATATAAAGACCTCCACAATTTATTTTGTAGTATCCCAAATATTTTTACATATAGCCAAAAACTTTTGAAATCTCTAAAATAATTTTGAGCTTTGATTCACATCTTTATGATAAAATATTTTTGAGATATCACTACAGAAAATTATATCATTAGTGGTGCTTAAAAAACGCCACTGTAGTTCTGAAAAATGCCGCTAAAGTTATTGTGGCACTTCAGCTAAAATGCCAAAGACGCGACCGTCGCTATATCTTCACGACGCTTCATAAACGTCGCTAAAAACCAATACAAGGCATTTTATAAACGTCGCTAAATGCTGTAAAATATATTCTGCTGACACTATTAGTGGCGTTTGAAAACGCAGTGGAAGGTTTTTTCTTTCAAAAAAAATAATATTAAAAACAGAGCACATGTTGATGTATCAAAACACACCAAAATATTCCTATTTTCATTAATTCCTTATTTAAAAAGTATCAATCAATCAGAAGCCTTTTTTTTTAATTTTTTAATTTATTTTTGGATAAAACAACAATCATTATCAATTATTACTAAGACAAAACACCAATCATCTTTTATTTTCTTTTATTTATTTATTTCTTTTATTATATTTATTTTTTCTCTTTTTACAGAATTGAAACACCATATTCAATTTTACAAACTTTCTTTGCAAGAACATATAACCATTGAACTTTCAGAATACATAAATAAACAATCACACCCCATCACTTCTGCATGCATGATACACACTCAATTCCAACTCAACTCTGCTCTTATCAAAACAAACCCATGCCATACTAGCTTAGCTGCTGCCACAAGCCATCAATAATAATAGTCCATCTGGGTAAATCTGCACAAAGAATATAAGAGATAGTAAGAAGAAAAAAAGAGCTATCCACCTTACAAGCCTGTTAAAAAAAAAAATCTAATTGATGATTTGAATATAACCAAGCTAAGTTCCCAGTCTTCCAAACTTTCACCATTGCCATTCTTACTCTAAAACATAAAACACCTACATATCAAAAAATGATCAGAAACAACAGAATAGTGGAGTGAAATTAATCTTTTAGAATGTCTAATACTTTATAGATCATTACTTATACGCCTTCGTCATTTACACTTATTCTTTCACACGACAAAATAATTCAATATTAACAATATAAGTTTCATATAATCATCAATTATAAGGTGTTCATGAAAAATTTATTTGTTTACATATATATATGAATAGAAGGGTACAAGAATTAGAGTCATCCAAACATTCCAAAGAGCTAAATTGTCAATTTCATATGTTTTTCATTGAATCTGGATTTCCAATGCCTTCATAGTGTAACAATCATGGAGTAAACATCAAACTATGACTGATTGGAAAACTTAAAACCCACTGAACTATAAGAGACTGGTACTATTTATTCATGGTCTATTAGGAATGCATTCAAAGTAACAAAGAATGTGTAGAATACTAAAATCCTATTTTGAAAAGAAAAAAAAAAAAAAAAAAAAAACAATATAGTACCTGATCTTGCAGAACATAGTATTATGATCAAAGTTCACAATTAATAATTCAAATGGAAATGGCAACAAACATAGTATTATGAACAAAGTTCACAATCAAGAACTTCTATGTGTACGTACAACTAAACGATATAGTACCTGATCTTGCAGATGAGGATTAAATTATACAACAAAGTCACCAAGTGGAATCCATGTAATAAAAGCATCAATGGTACCTTTATAAAATCAAATCCTCAATTCAATCGAATTCAAGCGAGTTGGCAATTTCCTAAAGAAAAAAAAAAGAAAATAAGAGAAGTATTTATCCATTAAACACAAATTTATATAAGCATGGGATTCAAAATTCCCCATACAGACAAATTTATATACCCTAGGAAAGTACTGCCAAACATTTTATTCATGATAAACAAAATCAAAACAAACCAAGAGAGAGAGAGAGAGAGAGAAAATGAGTCAGTTTTGATAAGAGACGCAGAACATATCTAACATAGTGATTGTACAAAGTGAGATAATAGATTAAGCTTGTGGCAAGTAACAGCTCCAAAATCTTGTTCCACTTCTCTTTATGGAGCCCAAACACAAGAAAGCTTACATGTGAAACAGAGTGAGTAAACGTAAAAAATTTCTCCATAATTGAATGACAATTAAACTACTAATACCATACTATAATTTAAAATTTCAACCAGCTTACAAATAGAACTAAGGAATAAGGGAAGAACCAAAAATAAACAAATAATCTTAAAAAAAAATAAAAGTTATGAATGTATCCAAATTCCAGAGTATAAACTCAAGAAAATAATTAAAGTTCGACGCAAAGTTTTATTGAGATCAAACCAATACATATGCAAAGAGCCAATCAATTATCAGTGGTGGCAAAGCTATTTAAGCTAGCTAGGAGGATTACTAGATACTTATAATTGCATCATTTTGTTAAATGATCTTAAAAACAACTCATTCACATAAACAAATTAGCATTGAAAAAAAAAAAATCTCAAAATGTTATTCAAGCTCACAAATCAAAAGCCATAAATCATTCTGTAGTCTATCTCAGGACTGCGAGAGAAATTGAAAAACAAAAAATGCATGGGAGAGAGAAGTGGAGAAAGAAATACAGAGCATGCATGAAAAGGGAAATATGTCACCAAGCAGGATGCATGTTTTTAAAAATGAGTTGCTTAAAAATATGTTGAAAACCATTGATACATCGCTAACTTACAACGGTTTAAAAAAGGCAATAACAAAAAAGTCATTATAGACAAATTTTCTTCTCGTGCACCCAAATGAGATTGGGTCTTTGACTAATCTATTCTATTTCAACATTTTGTAACGAAAGGGGCATATTGTTTCACATAGAGGATAAACTAATCCAACCCTCTTGTAACAAATAAGTCCTCATTCATATCAAATTTGTAGTGTTACACAGCCGTGTTATTTTAACCAAATTAATATTAACATATACAATTTCTCCCAAGTCGAAAACTAATTGAACCAAAAAGAAAAGATTAATTCATTCCTATAGTCATAGATATATTATTAGGAAATGGGAATGTGATTCTCTGTAGATATTTCAATGTAAAAAAAATCACATAATGCAAGTAATATGAACAAAACACTGGACAACAAAGAGCGGGCAAAGCTACAATGTATACTATAAGTTACCTATAGATGCTATGATGAAACCTATCTTGTCAATCCATGAAATTGTTATATGTTGCTCCATAAAAAATTATACCTTTTAAAACAGCACAAACACTATGAAGGCCAATTAAAGATGTCTGCAAGACTAATAGTGATGATAATAACAACAATCAAATTGATTTCTTGAAAATGAAAATAAATAAATAAATGATTTCTTCTATAAATTGTATATCCCTGCATAATTACACATCATCCAAAAGTAGGCAAACCAAACCAAGGGAAATCATCACTTGTAATATTTAAAAAAAGAAGAAGAAGAAGAAGAAGACTATGTATAGCATCAAATCATGTAAATATATGTTTTAATATTTGATCGGGGAACATCAAACCAAGGGAAATCATCACTTGTAATATTTAAAACCATCAAATTTTGAGATGAAACAGTAATGAATATAAACATAGAATAGTTCAACAATCAAGTCATCCAACATTGTAGAAGTAAAAATCAAGAATTCAAGACAACCAAAATAATAATTGTAGCAATTAATTTTTGAGATTTTATTAACATCTAAGAGTGTTAAAATTCAGTGTCATCAATGATGAGCAAATAAATAAAAAAATTCATACATTATCAAGATGTCACCCAACTCCCCCATCATTACAGCACTGTCACCAACCACCAACACTATAACCATACCTGTTATTGTTGACAATTGAAGGCATTACCAGGTTCCTAAATTACAAACTTGGATATATACAACTTGTTCGGTATTTAATGAAGGCTACTTTCTATTGTCCTTTTCAAGATAAAAGCCTCTTAACTACTATGAAAAAAAAATATTTAAAAATTAAAAAGAAGCCAATGTTAAAACAATCAAATTCCTAGATCACACTCTGTGTATAGATTGATTGTGGTTTACATTCTTTCTTCTGTCATTTGTATTCTTTTTTCTTGTCATTTTGCTTTTGAGTATTTGTAGGAGTTGGTTGAGTGGAAGCATAATAGTAAAATAGATGGGAAAATGCATGGATGTGGACACGATGTGCATACAACAATGCTGCTCGGTGCTGCTAAGTTGCTCAATGAAAGGAAACATAATCTTGAAGTGAGTTTTAAATTACAACAAACAATGTGATGTTGTCAATTCTTGAATTAAGTCAATATCCTGTTGAGTAATTAAGTCAATATCCTATTGAGTAATTCTTATTAAATGTAGGTTCACCTTTCAAAGAAAGAGAAGAAGAATACAAATCACCAATTGTCCCAAAAGAAATAAATAAATAAATAAATAAATATAATATCAAGCAATCCAACAAAGAAAACTATTGAAACATACATTCCTAAATATATACAAATCACCAATTGTCCCAAAGAGCCACAATAGGGTGAAAAGCAGAGCCAAAATGAGAACAAATTTTACCATCACTTGCAAGGTAAAATTTTAAATTTTTAATTCAATTCTTGTTGATGGGCAGTATTACATAACAACAATTTTAAACAACAGGTTCATAATGGTTATTAGTTTTAGTTTTTTGACAGTTAAAAGGTGGCCTACCAGTTACATGGAGTACACCTATCCATGCAAGAGCAAGAATCAAACAATACTTCTCAATAATAGAGGTTTCTGATGGGAATGGACAATTAGCTAATTAATTTGTTGATGCCTAAAAGTGATGTTACTTTAACAATCCAGACCCACCAGCCCAAGAACAAAAAAGAGAAAAGTGAAGACCTTGTTAATAATATGTTACATATCAATGCCATCAGATTTAATATTCTTAACATTCTACAGCTGTAGATCACATTGTAAACGGTTAATAATGAACTAAAAAGGCATAGTTCAGTTCCCCAGATATATCACCCAAAATGTGTTAAAAAAAAGTCCAAGGAAAATTATTAGACTATTCAAATTGGTGAGACAGTAATGGAAAAGGCATTTTAAAAATTCAATCTGCAAGATCTCTACCTGAAAACATGACATGAAAAAGGTTACTTTTTGTTGTGAAGGTTGCTTTCAATGTTTTCCTGGTGCTGTTAGAAAGCGTAGTATGTATCCCAATTTAAAAGACAGTTCATTATTCTTAAACCAGGAGGGATACAAAGTAAAGTTTACATGTAACCTACCTGAAAACTTTTCACACCCATCATCAAACAAATTACATCTGCTTAGGTTCAAATTACAAGGCAGGAATAGCTGCATGCATAGAACAAGTGGCAATCAGATTAATACCAAACATGAATAACTTTTACTATTGTTAATCATAGTATATCACAAGAAATCCTTCATTCATCACCAGCATTTACCACGCCCAGTCAAAAAAACTTAAGCAGAAAATCAAAAAATTAACAATCAACTCCTTCGAAAATCAGAAGTTAGCTTCCAAATAGAAAACATTCCTGAGAAAGTAATTTTTTTTTTTTCATTTTCTCATTAATCCGATGCATTACACTTCCAAATATTTTTATTGTGCTTTGATCCACAAAATGTTTAAATTTTCAAATGGAAATCCTGGATTTGCAATAAACTGCTAGTCTCCTACAAATCCAAAATCATATCTTTGAGTTACCTCTGTCAAGATATTTTCTTAAATTTAAACCATAAAACAAATAATACTAATGAAATATTTCTTGTTCAATACCACGTACCCTTCTCTCAAAATGCAATATTTGTCACAATATCTAGTAACATAACTACAATAGCGATGACTCAAAGGAGAAGAAAAGGCAAGAGTGAACCTGCAAGAGAGTCCAAGCATGATGTAGTAACAAGGCAACCTTCCATGTTCAATAGAGAGAGCTTGTGCAAACTTGCAATGCACACAGATACCAAATATTTCAGTGGAAAAGTTCTAGAATTTGCCATACCAAGAAGAAAATGAAACCAAAACTGACCACGACAAGTTCCTAAGGGAAACATTATCAAACCATTTAAAGAAAAAAAAAAAATTCAAGGATGACGTATCTATATTATTGTGCTTCCAGTATATAATGAAAATACACTTCGCAAGTATGAGGAATTTAATGGGACAGGGAAGTTGACCCAGTGGTCCATGTAGTTTGTCCCTTGTCAATAATTTATTACACTTTTTCAATGAATATAGCATGAATTGATAACAAAAAAATAAATAAATAAATAAATAAAATGCAGAACATAACAGCAGACCTCATCAAGGAAGTCATTCATATATGCAAAAGCTCGAGTAATCGGATTCCCGCAAAAATCAACAATCAAAAGCCTAAGCAAGAAGAAGGCTGTACCCAAAAAAAAAATTCCCTGCGAGTCTTTATATCTCAAACGAATAAAAACTCTTAGATTTGAAACATGTATTTTTGAATGATAATCTCATATCTAAAGGATATTGTTTCGAATGAAAAAATTCAAATCTCAAACAAATATTTTTGACTGAAAAATTTCGAATCTTAAACATATATTTTTGAATGAGAAATCTCAGATCTGAAACACATGTTTTTGAATAAGAAATTTCAAATCTCAAACATATTTTTGAATGAGAAATCTCAGATCTGAAACATATGTTTTTGAATAAGAAATTGGCGCTTCAAACTTCAAATCTTACCTTCTTAAGGGGGGAAAAAGAGATGATCTAGTCTCAATAACTGTAGCTAGGTTTAGATGTAGCGGTATAGACGACATTGCCTTCAAGGAACAAGAAGAACCCCCAAAACACAACAATCTAGGGCTTCCTTCACCGTTCGAACTCATATCTCACAAAATAGTCAGGCAAGAGGAGAGTTGATCGATAGAAGGAACAGCTTGAGAGAGAGAGAGAGAGAGAGAGAGAGGATACGAAACTGAGAATGTAGGTGGTGGTGCTCACCTTAGTAGACAGTGCAAATGGTGGTGGCGGTGGGGCTTCGAAATCGAGAGAGAGAACTTCAAAATTGAAATCACTCTGAGATTGGATCTAAGATGAATCACCGAGCTGAAAAAGGTTGAATCGTAATCTCTGAGACTGAAGGGTTTAGAGAGAAAGAGAGAGAGAGAGAGAGAGAGAGAGAGAGAGAGAGAGCGAGTGAGTGAGAGATTTGAGGGATCGATAATGAGGGTTTGAAGAAAGAGAGAGGTTTTGATTCTCATAGAGCTGTGAGAGAGAGAGTGGGAGTGGGATAACACGGTAAGACATTTGAGGGCGTTCAAAAAAGACTTCTATTGGTAAACGATACCGTTTAATTAAATCAAAATGTGACGTTTATAAAGCGTCGCTAAATATTAGAAAAAGTGACGTTTAAAAACGCCGTTAAATAAATGCCGTTAAATACCAATTTTCCTGTAGTGTATTTCTCAAAAACCCTCAAAAAGTTTGCATATATTTCTATTGTTCGTTATACACTTAAGGCCAATTGGTTAAATAGAGCCGTTCGTAAATGGAGATCGAAGTTGAAACTTTGTGGTGTCCTAAAGATCAATAAGACTGACTGGATCAAGCTGAATTCATAGAGTTACTACAAGTCATTGTGTTAGGTAAACTACGATGAAGGTTGTAAGTCCTTTCAACTTTGTCCTTGTATTCTTGAATCTTTTAATAGATTTCATTGAATATTGGAATAATAATTTTTTACATTATGAGTTTTCTACATAAATTCTTGTGTTATGTGTGATTGATTATTAATGTGTTAATTTGATTATTAACAAAAATTAAACTTAATAATTTTAATTAGATAGCCTATTCACCCCTTCTAAATATTATATTTGCACACTGTAATTTCACTCTGCAAAGCACAAGAAGATATATTTAGAAGATACGTGCAACTTGTTATCCCAAATTATTGTCTACATTTAAGCCTCGTTTATGAACAAGCTATTTTAGTTACTTTTTGATTTTTTGGCTAAAATATGAGATAAAAAAATTCATATGTTTGGGATGACTTTTTAATTTTTTACGAAAAGATGTGCAAAAAGTAAAGAGAAAAGAGAATCATTGACTTTTTGTATAGTTATTAGATTTTTAGCTTTTTTTAATAACTTTTTGACTTTTAAACTAAAATGTGAACACTAGTTTTTGTTTCCCACTTTGCACCTTGATCCAACTTCAACAAATGCAACTATTTACATCTATTATTTACTATTCACATATTGACTTTATCAAGAAAATAAATTATATAATATAAACAATAATATTTTGGGTCTTTAAAGTTTAAAGTTTCTGATGGCTGCCAGATAATTACTTGATTAGTTATCACCATAAAGTCTAGTAGAAAAGGCCCAATAATAAGTCCAATACAGAACCTGCGGTAGCCAAAGCCCTGGTACCAACTGGACACGTGTCAAGTAGAAAATTGGCTACGTAGCAGACAAAGATTCTGCAAACTTATTGAGCCCACGCACCAAGTATTAAATGAGACTGTCAAGGCATTAAATGCAGCAAGACCCTTCACTCTGGGGCTTGGTGAAACCACAATGGCCGACTGCGAATAGGCTGTAGGCTTTCAGCCAATGAGATAGCATGAATGGATAAGGAAATGATTAATAAGAGATATAATAAAGCTTCTGAAGCACATTTGGAAAAAAAGATACTCTCTCTCTCTCTCTCTCTCTCTCTCTCTCTCTCTCTCTTTCTCTCTCTCTCTACCCTCAACTTTCTCTCTAAGTTATTATTCTTTCCATATACTCAGCTAACTTGATCGTCGGAGGGTTCACAAGAAGAAACCACCCCCACTTCGAAACCTTCCTACTGAACTTATTGCAGATGAGACAGGGAAGACGAAGGCAGTCGACCCGTGGAGTGCTTGGATTAGTCTGATCCATCTACTGCCGACCACACTACATTATCAGTTGGCACCATTTGTGGGAAACGATCCGGCTAATAGTTGTGCTCATTGTCATTGGAAACAATTTTCTTTTCACCTACCTTCAAAGTCGGATTGAATGGTTACGATTCGATCCATGGCTTCACAACACAGTACTGGAAACCCTTAGGCTGAGTCCTCCAACCTAAATAACCCACCTCCATATTTCACAGAAGGCATCAACAGCATTAATTGCATGGCTGAACAAAACCAAGCACTGATCAACGCTTTACTCCAGTGTGATCTACTTACTCATACTCTTCCTTCTCCACTACCACAAGACATTCCTCTAAACCGAGAGCAAACCTAAAATCACCACCCCTACCAACCACATACGTCCCAAGGGCCGTTTCTCCCGGCTTTTGCCCCACAAGCTTAGTTGTCAAACCCGGAAGGTCTGCATACCCCTCCCTAGGGCTCGCAACTTAACCAGGAGGAGCATCAACGACACCGCGTTGCCGTTCATGAAAGAGAAGCTTGCAGTGTTCAACCCCCACCTCTTGTCAAACAAGACAATATTCCCGTTTGGGAAGAAAAGTGCGAGCCATGAAATCCAGCTTCAGGGGGTCACGCAGAACATGAAAAACAAACCTTTCTCCACCGCCAACTCCCCCCTTTACTGCCTTCATTAGAGATAAACCTCTACCTCCCAAGTTCAAGATGTCGTCGATTGACACCTTCGACGGTACCACCAATCTTATTGATCACTTAGAAGCTTACAAAACACTCATGGTCCTCCACGGTTTCCTCGACGAGATCATATGTCGTGCCTTCCTATTCATGATGAAAGGATCAACACAACTCTGGTTTAGTCAGCTTAAGCCTAACTCTATAACTTCTTTTGACCAGCTGAATGAGTCCTTCTTGAGCCATTTCATTAGCGCTCAACGTCAACAACTCTCGGCGACTTAGCTGTGGAATATTCGACAAACAGAAGGGGAGTCTTTATGCAGCTTTGTCACTCGCTTCAACACAGAAGTTGAAATGACCCTACCCCCTTTTTTTAAATAGTCAATGCATAAATTAATTAAACAATATTCGGATTGGACTGTTGTGTAAAATTCTGTGCGAAAATAGTCTGATTTTTTATTTTTATTTTTAAAAAATAGTTCTTGATCTCAGAAAATTATGAAATTTTTATATGTTGTTCTCATATGAGTCTAGCACGTTGGATAAAAATTTCAGAATTTATTGATGAGTATTTATTTTATGAAAATTCGCGGATTGATCGGTGTTTGGTCTAGTGTACAACAAAATTTGATATTGAGTTTTGGGTATTTAGACCATGACTTGAGATGAAGTTTGTGGGGTCTACTTTGATATATAATTGGGTGATGTTTGGTTTATGAGTGAGAATTTAATTCAAGACCCATGATTTAAATTAAATTTAATTTGAGTTTGTTTAATGACTCATGTTTAATTATTTGGTCTTTTTTAATTATGTGATTGGTAGTAACCACATTGTGAGTTATTATTATTTATTATATAGGATTATAATAAATATTTGATAGTTGATTTTATGGTGTGTACCATATGGTGAAAAATTATATATTTTTATAGTGAATAAAATGGGTGTATATTTCGTGGTGAGCAAAGGATTATATTTTGTAGTGTACAAAAATGTTATATTTTTGTGGTGAGAAAAAATTATATCATTTTATAATTTATATTATAAAATTCTAAGACATTGTTACAAAAATTATATTTTGTTTTTTTAGAAAAACCAAACTTTGGGAAGCAAACCCACGTGGGTTGCCCCTTACTTTTTCCTTGCCATTTTTCATTCCCTTTCCCATTCATTTCTTTTTGGTTTGGAGCGAACTGCTATTCTCTCTCTATCTCTTTCTCTCTCTGTCTCTATTGTTGGCTTAAGCTTTAAGCTTGGAGTGAGAGTCATTAGAGTGAGATTTTTTAAAAGTTTTGTAAATGAAAGTTGGAGAGCTCGTCGTGATCTTCGCAATGGTAGTCTCAGATTCATGATCGGGCGAAGTTTGTCTTTCGGATTTGCTCCTCTTCATATTTTGAGGTAGGGACTTTCTTCATATTATTACTTTAAAGCTATGTTAAGGATATTTTGAGAACATATATCATTATAGGAGGTATTGCATATATATATTTCTCAGATTTTTGTTTGGTTAATTTTTTAAAGAAAAATTATGTTGAGATGTTAAGAATATTGACATTATGAGATTGATTTGGGAAAATCATCTTGTGTTGATAATTTTTGTTAAAAATCCAAAATTTAATTTTTATAGTTGTATGGGTTGTATCTACATCATATTATGATTAGATGATTTATTTGAGAAATATAAAGTTATTTTTTTTTATATCTTTGATTTTGAAATTTATTTTTGAGAAAAATAAATTGATATTGAGGAATATTGTGTAAATTGTTAAGTTGAGATTATAGAGTTATTTTGGGATTAAAAACTCTGAAAGTGTTATATTCATGATATTTTATGAAAGGTGACAGGCTGATGATTAATTTATATTCATTTTTGTATAAATGAAAATGTGAAATGTAAACTTTTGAACTCACAACCTTAAAAATGTTACTCTTGAGCATATTTCATAATTTTGATGTAAATATCATGTTGATTAGGTAATTTTAGAAAAAGTTGTGAAATTATTATTTGTAGAGATTTGGGAAAAATTGGCTAGGCATGAAATATGGGTGTATTTGAGAGATGAGACATGTGAAGTTATGTTTGGTGTTATTAATTTGGAAGATGGTGAATATAATGAACTTACAAATTTGATGAATTAAATTAGTTTGGTTAATATTTTAAATCCTTCGTAATCAAAACGGTGTTATTGAGTTTAAATTCCTAACTTTTAATATTATAAGATTAAAAGTGATGAAGTTGACCATGTATGAGATTTGGAGAAATAAGCGAGATTAAGTTGATGTGGTATGGTATTTGGTCCTTAGTTTTGTTGGAAATGGTTATAAAATTCTAGGTAAAACCAGAATTTTTTCCTAAGTTTAGTCTATTTTTTAGGTGGGCCCCGTGCGTCGATTTTCACGGGTCAAAGTGGTAACGCGTTCTATGCCGCGTTGTGATTCACGTGGTATATTTGGTTGCTCAAAACCATTACCGAGTGAATGGGAAATTGAAGCCAAAGTGTGCTCCATGGAAATGGAGTTTTGGTGGAAAATCCTTAAAGGTTTGAATAAGGCTTGTCCCACATTGTTTTGGTGGGGAGTTTTAAATGGGTCTATAAGGCATGGGTTTGGTACTTGGGGTGTGCTCCAAGGGGTACCCAAGTATTTTAGAAGGAGAGGTTATGGGCAAAATGGGCTAGACCCATTGGATCCAAAAATCACCACACGCGCCGCCGGTCGGGCAGGCTGGCCTGGGCGTGGGTGCGTAGTGTGTGATTGGGCTTGTTCGACCCAATACTAATCTTTTTGGGCAAAAAACATTTGAATTTATTTTTATTTTTTGGTAAAATAAAATCCAGAATTCAAATTAATCCGGAAATAAACTGTTTCGATTTTTTCCTGTACACCCAAACAAGGCCCTTCCCCTTTTTATATGTTCAAATTCAAATCCACCCGAATTCAAACCAAACAGTGCCTTAAACAATTTTGTATCTGTTTAATTCAAATGAACAGGTACTGCACCTGTTTAATTCAAAATCTGCAGCCACCAATCCATCTATAAATAGGACAGCCCTCATTTGGATTTTGTAACTCTAATTTCGTCCTTCATAATTCTGCAAATATTCTTTTCATATTGCTGCATTATTTTCTTCTGTGAGAGAGTATAAACACTTAGTGTGTTCGTTAGGCAAACAATTTGTAGTGCTGCTATTGTTTGTAGTAGATCATTTTATCCTGGGAGATAGACGTCCAAATTCTGAAAGCACCGTGGAGAGGACGAATCTGTCTTAAGGACACAGTGTCAAACACTGGACTTGATCAGATAATTATTCAAAGAAATTAATCAAGTAAGTTGTTTAATTTATTATTCTGTTTTATTTGTTTATTTAAATCAGATTTTAATTTTATTTTTGTAACAAAATAAAATATGTTTTTATTTATTTAATTCGATTTCTAGTTTGATATTTGTTATCAAACTTTCTCTCCTTTCCTTTATTTCTTTTATATTCTGTTTGTTGTTAAGTACACAAACTGAAATAATTATTTACAGTGAAGATTGTCCAACAATCTTAAGACAGACAATTTTTGGTATCTTCACTGTATTTAATTTTCTGTAATTTCATAAAGACATATTCTGGTTAGAAAAGCAAATAGTGATTTATGCTATTTGACAGATAGTAGTAATATACTGTCTCTTTTCTTTGACAACTAGTAGTAATATACTGGTGTCATTAACAATTGTAGAATATTAATTTGTGTTACAGAAAATTATTGTGGTATTTTATTTTTCTAGTTTTAGTAACAAGGAAAATAAAATTATTTTGTGTTTTAATTTATTTTCTGGTTTTGGTAACTAGAAAATTAATTTGTGGTGTGTTTTTCTAATTTTTGTAATCAGATATTATTGTGGTATTTTATTTTCTAGTTTTAGTAACAAAGAAAATAAAATTATATTATTTTCTAGTTTTAGTAACAAGAAAAATAAAATTATTTTGTGTTATAATTTATTTTTTGGTTTTAGTAACTAGAAAATTAATTTTGTTAATCAATCATGTAACTTTGTGTTTCGGTTACAATATGTAAATTTTGTACGTAACTTACGGTTTCGTTTGGAAGGTCACTTAAACCCTTTGTGAAAAGATGTTAGTACTTGGAAGTATTTGATTCTGGAGTTAAATATTAGTTTTACAAACTAATTTCATTTTTATTACGAAAAAATCTTTATGGCAAGTTTATTTTCTTTATTGGTTTACTGATTTATTCTTTAATTCTGTGAATAGTTTCTGCACATGAGTGGGAAAATATATATATATATATATATTCACAAGAACATCTCAATGTATATTTAATTAGTTTATTTATGGACTAATCAAACTGATTAAATGAAGATATGTTTTGTCATTTGTTTAAAGTTTAAAATTTAAAACGCGTTGAATTTTATTTATGGGTTTTTTTATCTCATGATGAAAGTTAAGGGATCATGCATGATTAATTTATTTTGTTAATTCATTATTTTTAGTTGATGCGTTTGATATGCATGTATTGATATCAACTCAAGTTATTTCTTTAAAAATAATGTCATGTGAGTTGGAATGATAAATTGTTATGTTGACTTTGGACATAAACAGATTAATTTGAATATTTCTAATCAATTTTGAATGGGTGTTTAAACACCAGAGGTTTCTAAACATGGAGATGTATGCAGTTATATCGTTCCGTTTAATTGGAAGGAAATTTAAGAAATCTTTTATTATTAGTTTGTTTAAATTTGTGACATGAGATGTCATTAATTATTATTTTACTTGCGTAGTAGAATTTGTTAAACCATAAAACATTATTTTAATATGAAAGTGTATCTCTTGCATTAAAAGAGATAATTTAGTTTTCTTTTATCACAAATATTTTTTGTGACAGTGTTACTTATTCGTAAATGAGTTGCAAGAATTTATACAATCAAATGAGATTTTTGATTTGTTCGTTTCTTAGGCAAAATTTTTATGAGGATATGATTTTGTCAAAATATTAATTCTGATTTGTGTAGTCATAATTATTTTGGATTTTTCATTTGAAATTTATGAATCAAGCACATCATAGACAATAAGTGATGGATGTTATATGTTGATTTATATTTGAAATGCTAGGGCTGGTGAATATGATGTACCATTAAATGAATTTTGTGCACAACATGGCATTATTCACCAAACTACAACACCCTATTTTCCACAGTAAAATGGAATTGCTGAAAGGACGAATAGAACCCTAAAAGAAATGATGAATGCCATGTTACTAAGTTCAGGCTTACCACAGAACTTGTGGGGGGGAAGCAATATTGTCTGCTATTTATATTCTTAACAGAATACCCCACAAGAAAACCAACAGCACTCCTTATGAATTGTGGAAAGATCGACCGCCTTCCTACAAATATTTAAAAGTGTGGGGGTGTTTGGCAAAAGTTGAAGTTCCTATTCCTAAAAAGACTAAGATTGGACCAAAAACAGTAGATTGTGTGTTTATTGGTTATGCTCAGAATAGTAGTGCATATCGGTTTCTGACTTATAAATCGGAAATACCTGATATAAATGTGAACACTATTATAGAGTCAAGGAATGCTGTGTTTTTTGAACATGTCTTTCCTTACAAGAAAGGACAGGAATTAAGTTCACAGAAAAGAACTTATTATTGCACACAAAGTCAAGAGACTAATGACAATCAAACACAAGAGACTAGTAATGGTCTCGATCAATAGGATTTAACTGATGATGAACCAAGACGAAGTAAGAGAGCGAGAACATCAAAATCCTTTTGGTCCAGATTTTCTGACATACCTGTTAGAAAATGAACCTCAAAGCTTTAAGGTAGCAATGACAGGTCCTGAAGCACCTTTGTGGAAAGAGGCTGTCAATAATGAAATTGAATCTACTATGCAAAATCATACTTGGGAATTGGTGGATTTTCCACCAGGTTCTAAACCTCTTGGATATAAATGGATATTCAAGAGAAAAATGAAAGCTGATGGTTCAATTAATAAGTATAAAGCAAGACTTGTAGTTAAAGGTTACAGACAAAAGGAAGGTCTGGACTATTTTGACACATATTCCCCTGTGACAAGAATAACATCCATTCGCATGCTTATTGCTATAGCAGCGTTGTTTAAATTATAAATACATCAAATGGATGTTAAAACAGCTTTCTTAAACGGTGATCTAAATGAAGAGATTTATATGGAGCAACCCGAAGGGTTTGTAGTGTCAGGGCAAGAAAATAAAGTTTGTCGGCTTATAAAGTCTCTTTATGGACTAAAACAAGCACCTAAGCAATGGCATGAAAATTTTGATCATGCAATGCTTACTAATGGGTTTAAGATAAACGAATATGACAAATGCGTCTATGTAAAATACACTGACCAAGGATATGTCATCATTTGTCTTTGTGTGGATGACATGCTTATCATTGGAAGCAGTCAAAACATGATCAAATCAGCTAAGCAGATGCTTAACAAAAGATTTGATATGAAAGATATGGGGGTCACAGATGTTATATTAGGAATGAAAATTACTAAAACATCTGACAGATATGCATTATCTCAATCTCATTATATTGAGAAAATTCTTGATAAATTTATCAAGGATGATTTGAATTTAGCTAGAACACCTGTAGATATCAGTCTTTATTTATCAAAAAATAAAGGTGATGCAGTGTCTCAGTTAAAATACTCCCAAATCATTGGAAGCCTAATGTACCTAATGAATTGTACTCGTCCTGATATAGCTTATGCTATCAGTAAATTGAGTAAGTACACTAGTAACCCCAGAGAAGACCATTGGAAAGCGATCATTCGGGTTCTTAGATATCTAAGATTCACCCGTGATCATGGTTTGAACTTTACTCGATATCCAACAGTACTTGAAGGTTATTGTGATGCAAATTGGATATCAAATACTAAAGATTCAAAATCCATAAGTGGACATGTCTTTACTCTGGGAGGCGCTGATGTTTCTTGGAAATCCATGAAACAAACTTGCATCGCACGATCCACAATGGAATCCGAGTTCATTGCTTTAGACAAAGCAGGAGAAGAAGCAGAATGGCTTCTTCACTTCTTAGAAGACATTTCAATGTGGCCAAAACCTGTGCCAGCTATTTGCATTCATTGTGATAGTCAATCTGCAATAGGCAGGGCACAGAATTATATGTATAACGGTAAGTCACGACATATTCGTCGTCGACATAATACCGTAAGGCAATTGTTGTCAAATGGAATAATCTCAATAGATTATATAAAATCTAAAGAGAATATTGCGGATCCGTTAACAAAAGGTTTGACAAAAGAGCTAGTGTATAGTTCATCGAAGGGGATGGGATTAAAGCCTATTACATAAGAGTCGTCATAATGGTAACCCTACTTATATGACTGGAGATCCCAAGAACTAAGTTCAAAGGGACAACTAAGTTATGTGTGGCTCGCCAGAAATCACCAAAGGATTAAAATTCCTTACCCATTCCTATGGTGAGAGTGATATCTGCAACATATGTTGTCTGCAGGGGTATAAGGATAAGCTTTGCTTTTAATGATTACTTATATCTTGATTGAGGCATGAAAATCAAGACGAGTATAAGGAGATACTCACAATAAGAATCACCTATATGAGTGTCGAACTGGGGCCGGTTCTATGAGAATGAAAAAGGCTAAATTCTCTAGAAACACTCATGAAAACCAGGAGCGTTCAAGGCCAAAATGAACACAACAGTGAGAACCACGATGTGTTAGAAGATATTTTGTGTGAAATCTATTGTCTTGGCTTACACAAACGGCTGAACAATTCAAGGCATCGCGTCCATTGGTTAGCCAGTAAGTCCGATAGGTTATCACTAGGGAAGGTTCAAGGCCGAAAGCTACCTATCCTGATGCAAGATATTTTCGACTTATACTCTTTCGATAAAGTCTGCATATTGTTGCATTTCCGTTGTCATCAAATTCCATTCATATGGGGGATTGTTGGAAATGGTTATAAAATTCTGGGTAAAACCAGAATTTTTTTCCTAAGTTTGGTATATTTTTTAGGTGGGCCCCGTGCGTCGATTTTCACGGGTCAAAGTGGTAACGCGTTCTATGCCGCGTTGTGATTCACGTGGTATATTTGGTTGCTCAAAACCATTACCGAGTGAATGGGAAATTGAAGCCAAAGTGTGCTCCATGGAAATGGAGTTTTGGTGGAAAATCCTTAAAGGTTTGAATAAGGCTTGTCCCACATTGTTTTGGTGGGGAGTTTTGAATGGGTTTATAAGGCATGTGTTTGGTACTTGGGGTGTGCCCCAAGGGGTACCCAAGTCTTTTAGAGGAAGAGGTTATGGGCAAAATGGGCTAGACCCATTGGACCCAAAAATCACCACACGCGCGCGCCGCCGCCGTCGTCCATCCGGTCTATAAATAGGACAACCCTCATTTGGATTTTGTAACTCTAATTTCGTCCTTCATAATTCTGCAAATATTCTTTTCATATTGCTGCATTATTTTCTTCTGTGAGAGAGTATAAACACTTAGTGTGTTCATTAGGCAAACAATTTGTAGTGCTGCTATTGTTTGTAGTAGATCATTTTATCTTGGGAGATAGACGTCCAAATTCTGAAAGCACCACGGAGAGGACGAATCTGTCTTAAGGACACAGTGTCAAACACTGGACTTGATCAGATAATTATTCAAAGAAATTAATCAAGTAAGTTGTTTAATTTATTATTCTGTTTTATTTGTTTATTTAAATCAGATTTTAATTTTATTTTTGTAACAAAATAAAATATGTTTTTATTTATTTAATTCGATTTCTAGTTTGATATTTGTTATCAAACTTTCTCTCCTTTCCTTTATTTCTTTTATATTCTGTTTGTTGTTAAGTACACAAACTGAAATAATTATTTACAATGAAGATTGTCCAACAAGTTTTACTAGTTGAGTTATGTTATCTTAATATTACCTCAAATTCATATATGAGATATTTGAATGGTTTTGGCTGTCTTTGACAAGGAAAAAAAAATGTGATTTTAGCTCGTTTGGAGCAAATGGGTGAATTGGATTAAAACAAGAATGAGTTATCAAAACTTTTATTTATTTATTATGTTCCTTGGTTTAATTTGATGGGGTTGATGTTGATAATTGGAAAGTTAACACTCGTGTTATATTTTATAATTATAGTCAAGAGAAGATTTTGATATAATTGATTAAGTGTTGGAATATACTTATGCTTTATGATTTAACTTGAAGATCCTGAGATTTTACTTGCATGAAAAAAAAATGGGGATTTGATTTTATTTAATGTTTGGTATGGTGATGAGTTTTGGAAAGATTGTAATTACATTTCATTGATGAAGTATGTGAGTGAGAAATTAATGAACCTATTGTTTAATAGTTTTGGCTTTGGTAACCGGTAGAGGATTGCCATGTTGTTATTTAAATGAGGAGATTCTTGGAAAGGTAATAAAATGTTTGATTTTGGAAGTTTATTTTGTATAAAGAATATTGTTGAATTGTCTTGAAAAGGATATTGTTGAATTGTCTTGAAAAGACTAAGTTGGAAATTGTTGATTTACATGTGGTAAATACATGAACATTGACATTATTATGTTATCTCTTGGGATTATATCATGATATTACATTGATAGAGATATGGAGATTGATCACAATGGAACATTGTGTGATGGAATTAAAATTGGAACTATTCTAATGCATTGTTACATATTGCATTGCCATTCCATTTCACTATTATCATGATTTCTAATTGCATTTGAAAGCTATTATTTTGAGAAAGGAATTGTTTTTGTGAAACAAAATCATTTTGATTTGTTTTGGATAAATATGTTGGTAAGTCTGGATAGGGGTGTAGTTTGATATTGGTTAAGTTGGCCTGAGTGTCCATGGTGAAAGACTGAAAACACACGCAGAGAATGTACCACGTGCCTTCTGGTGAAAGACCGGTAAAGTGGGGATTTGGTAGTGCTTGATATGCCTACTTGTAGACATCAACTTAGGGATTATCTAAGTCGTATTTACCACCTTGAAATTATATTGAAATTGTTGGATTAATGTGTTTTCAAATTGGCATTGTACACAAGATTTTCAAAATATGAGAAAAAATTTTGAGCATGAAATGACATATGCATTCATCTCATAAGACTATATAAAATGTATTTGATGCTTTGTTAGATGTCATTACGAATTGTTTAACTATTTGATTCAATTGACAATGGGGTAATTGAAAAGGGTGTCATGTTGCCATTGAAACATATTTATTTATTTAAGTTAACTAGTTGTGGTTAATTAAATAAATTGGATTTGAGATATTATGTAATAGAATCATATGGTTTTGACATGATATGATTTCACGTATATGTATGAGTATCTTTGTACCCCCATATCTTCTAATGTTATAATATGAGATTGGTGGTGTTTGGAAAAGGATTTGTTTTTTTTTTTTTGTTAGTTTTTTGCTAAAAGACAAAATAGGTTAAAAAACCAAAAAAAAAAAAAAAAAAATCCAGACAAAATATCACATCAAACCCATAATCATTTTATTTTTTTTCCATAAATATCACATCCAACTACAAAAAAGTCCAACTATCTTCCCAAATACAAAAAAATTTTCCTCCAAAAATAATCCAAAACTAAAAAAGCCTACTATAATAACAACTTCCCAAACACCCATTTGGTTTGGTGAGCTAGTGGTTGCTCACCCCCTACCTGTACATGTGTACAGGGGATGCTTTTCGAATTTGAAGATCAAACAATGGGTTTTACCATTTCATAAGTGTAATGTAGTGATGGATTGTACTACTTCATTTGTTTATTTGGCTAAATGCTATTTTTTTTTGGTGTAAAGAGTAATGTCCTGTCTTTTATTGTAAGCCTTAGGGCATTTCTTTTATTTGTATGAAAATGACATTGTTGTATAACGAGAGGGAACATGTATATTTAATTATTCATCATTTCATCAAAGGGTGAATTGTTATTTGTAAATGGACTTAATTAATAAATATTGGTAATGTTATCAAAGTAATAAAATACGGGGCGTGATAGAAGCTTTACAAGTTGAGGAGAATGATGAAAAGGTCATCCTGACAACTTTTTATGGCTGGTTTGCGCCCGTCCGATTTCCTTTTATCCCTCTCCAAAAATCCTCCAACCACAATGGCAACCCTCCTCGCCAAGGCCCAAAAGTATATGAATGCTAAAGATTCTTTGGCAGCTGGCCAAGATTCTACCATCAAGCCCTCACAATCCAAAGAAAAATGAAAAGAACTTGAGCCTGGACACTCTCAATACTCTAGCTGACCTCCTTGCTATTCCGACCGACCTTCGCGCTCTGACCGACCGATTTCCTTTCGCCTACTGGTCGGTTTGAGCGGTACACCCCAACTCACCAATGGAACAAGTTCTAAACCAAATCCAACATGACTATACACTGAAATGGCCCCAACCCTTAAAAACCACCTCAGCTAGGCGAGACTGGTCTAAATATTGTCGCTTCCACCGCGACCATGGCCATAACACTGAGGAGTGCATCAATCTCAAGGATCATGTCGAAGAGTTGGTTCAGTAAGAGTGCCTGAGTTGGCTCATCGCAGCTCAGCCCCCCCAGAAGGCAAGAGCTGATCCTTAGAGGCGGAATGATAGATGGACTTCCCCAAGGCAAGCTGACCAGCCTAGGCGGAATGATGATAGAGCCCAGCAACAACCCCGAGCTCTAGGGGGACCCCCACCCCCACTCAGGGAAATTAGAGTCATTACAGGAGGGCTCGTGTGCGGTGGACCCTCGCGGTCAACACAACAAGCCGAGCTCAGAAAGATTAGACAAGGGTTGGGTAAAGAGGTGACGACGGTCGACCGACCCCACAAATAGCCCAAACAATGGATGTAGACTGCATAGGAGTCCGATATCCCCATGACGACCACTTAGTAGTTTCCTCACTGGTCTTTAACTACAAGTTAGGTAAGTACTCGTTGACAGTGGAAGCTCATCAGATATCATCTTTCTCAATGCTTTCAAGCAGCTTAAGATTGTAGAAGAAAAGCTGTCACCCCTGCAAACCCTATTAGTTGGCTTCACAGGTGATTGAGTGACCTCCATAGGGTCCATTAACCTTCCGATCACTATTGGGGAATACCCCAAGCAGGCCACGAAGATCCTTACCTTCTTGGTCATTGGCTGCCCCTTTGCTTACAATATCATACTTGAGCGTACAACTCTCAATGCTTTCCAAACTGTGATGGCTATGTATCATTTGACAATGAAATTCCCGACTAACTATGAAGTGGACACTGTATGAGGTGAGTAGATTATCGCTAGAGAATGTTATGTTGCCTCATTAAAAGAGGTGCAGCTCAAGGGGGCCATGATTATTGAAGGTCTCGATGTTAGAGACAAAGAGGAGTTAATTCGGGGCGAGCTAGTTGAAAAGCTAATTGAAGTACCTATCAACCCTGTAGACCATTCAAAGACAGCCAAGATAGGAAGTCAACTAAGTCCCTAGGCCAAAGCCAACCATACAACTCTCCTTACTAAGCATAAGGACGTCTTTACCTAGACTTATGAGGACATGCCTGGCATTAATCTTCTATCGTAACTCATCGTTTTAGCATCAAGACCCAGTTTAGACCAGTCCGCCAGGGCAATGTTGTAGCTCGACTTTTTCGCGCCCCCTTTTGAAGAGCTCGAATTGGTCGTACAGTTCGGACTCTTGTCACGGTTTTGAATCTAATCTCACAAAGTGCAATGTGGGACTAATAAACACCAAAGAGTCCAATCCGGCAAATCTTTTATGGAAAATTGATTTTGAATCAAATAATGCCAAAACTGGACTGCTTTTTCCAGATTACAGAGTCACCACCTAAATATTTTGTTTTTGGAAAAATTTAGGAAACCTTGACTTGTGCCAAAGGCCACGTGTCCGTCATCACCAAAGTTGCCTCAGCTCGGGAACTTGGGTACGAGAGGGGAAGGTCCTGAAATGAACACCCCCGCTCGCCCAATCAAAGATCGGCCTCTTCTAAGCATGACATGTTGTTTTATAAACACATGTGTTCTTATTCCAGTTATTAGCTAACTTTACTGTGTGACGCACACAAGCAAGTATAGACTAAATCGCAAGACTTGGAACAATTCAACTCATGTTTGTTTTCGAAAATGGTTTGAAATTGCCACCCTCAAGAAAGCTAAAACGCGGATTTGCCATCAAACATAATGGGCTTACAACATGATTTGCCACTTCGCAAAGTGGGCTTAAAACTCACATTTTGTTGAACTGTTCCAATTCAAGCAACAAAGCCTTCATCCACAGGCATTCATGCAGTTAATCTTTTAAGCACATAGTCTCATGGCAAGTATGCAAAACATGGCATCATTCGCACTCATGCAAGTATGCTAAAGCGTAAAAGCTTACCGAGTACTCCGAGCCAAAACAAAAGCTAGTTAGAAACAATGCATGATCCTAACTATACAAGATGCCCAATACAACACATGCAATATTAAATTAATAGGCTCGGCTACTAATATGGCATATGATTTGATTCAATTTGATAACATGCTTTGAAACACATATTAAAAGAAGTGTATTAAAATACAATGCAGTTTGAATGATGCGCCGAGCCTCGGTGCATGCGAAATAAATGAATGATGCAATCATGCAAGCATAAGGTATGCTAATCAAAATATGTCCTAATCTAACCATCGAAAGCAATTAAATAAAAGGGAGAAAGACGTGGGATTGGAAGACATGCACACACACACACGCACACTTATTACAACATTGTGCCCTCGCGAAGGAGGGTCCGAATAAATAAGCTAAGCTACACTGAGCTAGGCTAACTAACTAATCTAATTAAACTAATTAGACTAATTATTAGAAATCAAAATAAAGAAATAGCTAAACTAAGCTACTTAATTATTACAACACTTAACTAATTAGCAAACTAATTAATTAAATTACAAAACTAATGTACACTAAACATGTAAAGCATTAAACTGCACTGCCTCAGCTCTGCTTTAGAACATGGAAGATGCATGCATTCGGTTTTCGCCCCGAAAAGCCCACCGGTTTGCTTTTGAGAGGCTCTGTTTGCAGGGTTACTCCAAGAACTTTCTGCTCCACCTTACCAATTCAATGTTGAGGATTGCACCAGTGGCCTGTCGGCCATGAGTGCTTGCTGCCGGCCATCTGCCGGCCAAAAGTGTGCTATGCCGGCCAAGGATGAAGCATTACCGGCCATCAGTGAGCCACTGCCGGCCACTGGTGTGCTGAATCACCACACTGCAACAGAGCACAAATAGAGGAAAATGGAGGGTTTTCCAAGGATATGTTTGTACTGTGCCCCTCCTTATCGTCTCAAAACATCAAAGGAGTGGCACTTTTGGATCCAAAACCATCAATCAGGCATTTTCAATGCATGATGGCCAAAGATCCAAGTTGTGCACTTTCAATAAATGCATAAAACCATACTCAAAGGACCACCACCCTATAATGCATGATCAAGGGTGATGGAGACAAAGAAGATTGGCTCATTCATCACTTTGAGTATGAAATGGACCAATCTACCGTGTGTTCAATATAACGTCTGATTGAACACATGCAATGCAAACACAACATGCTTATCTTAGTCATGTTTTACTTGTTCAATTTTGTTTACTCATTTTAGCATTACCAAGTTATTCTTTAACCGGTTAAGTCCAAGATGAGTGTCCTCTAATGAGAGATGGGTTAACCAAAAAATGGTTTAAGACATGAGAGAGATCATGCCTTTGGTTAGGAGGAACCCTCAAAAGAGTTGTTTTAAAAGCTTGAAAGATGGCACAACACTTTAGCAAGCAAGCTACAAGGAGGGTGGACCACCCCTAACTCCAAAACAAACCTCAAACCACTATTTTAAATCATAAAAAAAGAGATTTCAGAGGTCAAAAATCAGCCTCAAAACAGCATGCAAAGATGGTCAAACAAATATTTAAATTAAGCTAAAAATACAAGTATTCTACCTCTTTGAAGACAAGATGCTATATAGGCAACAAAGGCAAGTCAAACCAAGCAAAAATCCTCTCCTAGAGCTCAAATAAGACCTCAAGCAACCTCAACACAAAGATGATCAAGTTTGATCAAGGGTTTCTATGTAAAAGTATAGAGAATTTAGGCTTTTAGGCAAAGTATTTGGAGATAGAGGATTCTAGAGAGAGAGAGAGAGAGAATTTTTTTGTCTTCAAAATTTTTCAACCCCTAGCATGCAAAAGGAAGGCCTCTATATATTAGAAGATACAAAATCCCTTCAAAGAGATCCAACCATCCACGTGCAAGCAAATGGCTCAACCTGTGCAAATAGCTAGCACGAAATATTAGAAAATATCTACTGATACACTGGTGGCCGGCCGGCCATTAGTGATGGATGACAGGGGCTCATTGATGGCCGGCAGGGCACATCAATAGCCAGCAGGCCAAAATCCATGGCCGACAGTGCCCAAAAATGGCTTGCAGTGCATCAAAAATAACATGCTGAAAGGACCAAGACATGGTCCAAAAATGAGACAGAATTGATACAGGGTTTGGAAAGCTCAAACCTGTGGCGTTTCACCGCGAATTTCGAGTGCTCGACGAGCAATCAAACTTGTCACTGGATGTACCTGTAAGAACATCCAAGTCTTGAGGACGGTCAAAAATGGGGTATCTATAGTTGCCGATTTTGACAGAACTCAAAGTCACGAAGATGACGTGAGTGAATGTCAAAGCCCAGAGACGACCCATTTTAACAAGGCTGCAAGACTTAGACAAACATTGAAGATAACAATATAGATGTGCCTGCAGGCTGGGGCAAGATGCAAATGGTATGCACAATGCAAGAGCATAATTTATAATCATGCAATGAGGCTGTAATGAAGCATTCGAATGCAAGTGTTATGCAAGGAAAATGTGACATTTTAAGCAAACCAACAAGGTACAATAATCTCACACATGAGAAGAAGTAAGCAAATAAACACGCAATGCGTGAGAATCACAAGTCGAACCGCATTTCATGCAGAAAGGATGTAAGAAAATTATGCAGTCTCAACTGCACCTTACGGAGGAAAGGCTAAGATCGACCATCGGGCGCACCCGAAAGCTCAAACAAAACACATCCTAGCGCGTCACACGCGAGAGGAGAAATGGGAGTGGTGTAAACACTGGAGAGTGGTATAAACATCGGAGCACGCCTCAATGTTTCTAACCAAAACAAGGTGGTATAAACATCGGACGCACGTCCCAAACACCTCTAACCGGGAGGTGGTATAAGCATCGAGTACATGATCCAAACACTTCTAACCGGGAGGTGGTATAAGCATCGGGCACACGACCCAAACACTTCTAATCGGGAGGTGGTATAAGCATCAGGTACACGACCCAAACGCTTCTAACCGAGAGGTGGTAAAAGCATCGGGCACACGACCTAAACACTTCTAACCAAGAGGTATTCAAAGGATAAGAATGATCTTACCTGGAATTCCGCTAAATGAACCGTATATACAATATCGTGCTTGCACGAAAAGAAAACTTAACAAGTACATTGCAATTCAAATGCATATTCCATGCGAGACGAGTAACCGTAACATAATGTTAAAGGCATGCATGCTTCATGCGCAACATGCAAGAGACGAAATAGAAGCATATTCTATGCAACAGGAGCAAAAGCATATTCTATGCAAAATAATCAATGACGCATATTCAATGCAACATGCATATTCTATGCAATCATGGTGACGCATGTTCTATGAAACAATTCAAAATGCATATTCCATGCAATGACAAAAAAAGAAAAAAGCAATGCACATTCTATGTGACACATTCCATGTGACGACAAAAGCATGTTTGATAAAGACGACTTAAAGGCAACTTCCGATTTACCTCTCGGAAGAGTTGCAGTATGTTAAAAAAGGATACACCTTGTTTGTGTTGATGAGCGATGGCCATTGCGCATTGGAAATGCAATTATGGGCTTCCACGAAGGCATTCTGAATCAAACTTTGAGCACACCTTACATTTATTGGAATCCAAGGACACAAATCAAAGCCAAAGAGGCAGAGGAAGCTTGTGGAACCCTGTCACCCATTAGGGGAGGCCGTCGGCCACCTGCCGGCCATCGATGTGCCACTGTCGGCCATCGATGGTAGATTTGGGCATTTTCGACCTTTCACCCTTGGGTCTTTAAAAATAAGTGATGCCACTTCATTTCCTCACAAACCCATGTCCGAAATTCTTCTCCCTTGCTCTTTAGGTGCTTCTTCTCTCTAGATCCACGTGTTCTACGCGTTTTTCAACACCCTAAAAACATTTTTCGCTAAAACCCTCTAGTTCTCTTCACTTTGAACCGATCAGAATTTGATTCCGACGCTTCTTTCCTCATTTCCACTATTCTAGGCTCATTCCCCTTGAGTTCCTCTCAAGGTTTATGCACTTTTCCCGGCTTTGACTTTCTTTGACTTTTTCCTCTCTCCTAGGGTTGACTTTTTCAAAGTTTCACCCTTTTTCCCTCATTTTTTCTCATTTTTGCTTCTCTTGCATCCATTTCAAATGGCGGATGATGTCCCTCATGATGGGGCCCTCCTCGAGCTTCCTCCGGTAGACTTTGAGGCCGAGCTAGAGGCTGAGCCTGAGCTATTACCGTTGAGCAAACGTCTTTTCGACCCAGCGAGGTACCACCCTGAGACTCACATAGTACCCATCGCAGGAGGCATCAAAGCCTTCACCAACTTCACTGAGGACGTGCCAGATGACCTTATACTAAGAGAGCCAGCATCTCATTTGTCGGCTATCGTCGTAGAGGTATGAACACTATTTTTCTGCAGTACTACCCTTAACTATTTGCATTTCTTGCACTGTTTTGATTTGATTGCATAAACTTCCTTGATCTAACTGTACCTCATACATTACTGCTTTATATTCAACTGTACTTTCATTGCTTGATCTGATTGCATCTCATGCATTACCATAGGACGGGTTCTGCTCTTTCAGAGGCTATAGTACGACGACTGCTCGAGATTGGTACGGTGAGTTCCCAGCTAGGGTTCGTGACATTATTGACGAGACAGGCTTCGGTCTCCTTTTCTCTAGCCTGACGCGGGTCGTAGCGAGCCGTCCCCTCTTAGGGGCTTTAGTGGAGAGGTGGTGGGACACCATTAACTCCTTCCATTTCTCCACCACGGGGGAGATGACGATGACCCCTCATGACTTTGCCATGATCACTGGCTTAGGCATAGGGGGCGATCCGATCCCTCTCGACCTTAATATGGGAGAGTTGGAGGCAGCATGGGCCACACTGCTTGGGGCACGCCCACCGGCACTCCGGGCAGGCATGGTCCGGTATAGCTGGTTCGAGTAGCAGTTCAGAGGGACTGAGCCCGAGACGATCGAGGCGACAGAGCAGTACGCTAGAGGCTTCCTTATGTTCCTTTTCGGTACCACCTTATTTTCGAACAGGTGGAATACTGTGGCCTGTACTTGCTGAGCGCATTGGTAGTGCTCCATCGAGTTCAGTTATACGACTGGGGCGGAGACGGCCTCACCACTTTGTACAAGTACATGAGCTCGACTTCTCGCATGAGTGAGAGCTTGATCGGTGGCTACTGGCGTGCTTGGGAGGTACACAGCTTAGTTTTTCCCTTTTCGCTTTACATCTTCTGCTTAGCATTTCTTGCTTTACATTTGTTCAATCCATGTACCTTCTGCTTTGCATTTTCTGTATCTGCTCATACACTGTATGCTTTCTGCCTTGCATTCTCCATACCTGCTCATACACTGTATTGATCACATTTTCCTTGCAGCTATGGGTGTACGCATACTTCCCGACTCTTGCTCCAGAGCCTATAGAGGAGACTCCAGCGACAGTCCCGTTTTCTTGGGTATACGACGGCCAGCTCCGCCATAGGACTCGGGAAAACTTCATGTTTTTTCGCGAGTACTTCGACGTGGTTACGGCGCATAAGGTAACCCAAAACAAAGTCATTCCGCTTTTCAATCAACTTAATACACACATTAGTCAATCGTCTGTTCACTCCCTTATTTTCCAAATCACATGGCAGCTATGGGGACGCGATACCATCGGGGCTTCGATTCCTGTATGACACAGCTAGGGTCATCGCTCACCACCATATCCTTCTCGAGGGCCCGATCTGCCATGCCTAGTTCTTGGGTGAGCGTTTTGCACGCCAGACTTTAGGCCTGCTTGCCCTATTCATACCGATGGCGCCTCCAGTGTCTACGAGAGAGACGCACAGACTGTCTGCTGAGGAGGTGATCCAATTTATGGTAGGGCTAGAGGCGGACTACTTCCGTGTGGAGGGCGATTATGCGACCTTTATCCAGACACACCTGATGCCGCCTCTGACCGGCGTTCACGGAGGTGAGGGAGCGAGAGTTCCAGCTGCGAGAGAGAGAGGCATAGGGGCCAAAGCGACCAGGACTCGCGGTAGGAGAGATTCTCAGACGAGGCAGAGGGTAGGATGGCTAGAGCTGCCTACTTCACTGACTTGCTGGGGACATTCTGGGGAGACTTATCAGATTCCCATTGAGCCCGCACCAGCTGGTCACGAGCTTGTCGGAGTTTGAGGCCCGACCCCGGTAAGTACCATACTTTACATTTTGCATATTCAATTCATTTCAGTTATGCTTTATAGACCATTGATTATCCTAACACATTTACAGGCATGTATAGAGTACACCGAGCAGGCTCTCGAGCTAGCGGCTTCTCTGATGGGGATGGTACAGACGAGCATGAACCTGCTCAGCCTCTATAGGATTCCGGTAATTTCCTTTAGTCTGCACTTCATGTCACGAAGTTTTCTGCTGATACATTAGCACTTCAACTGTTCCACACTACATTGATCTGATATATTGCACTAAAACACTACATAGATGCACTGCTCCCATACACTGCATCCGACATACTGCATCCATACACTGCATCTGATGTACACCACAACTAATGTGTTTTGATAAACCGCCATTTTCCGATCCCTTTTTAGACTTCAACTCCACCGGATGTCTCAGCAGGAGCCGCGGCAGGACCTTCAGTACCTCCTCCAGCAGCAGGGAGGAGAGAGAGAGACAGACTCCGACACGCAGCCGAGCTAGAGCTAGGGGCATCCGTAGCAAGAGTGGCCCCTCAGAGCCCATTTTGGACGAGGATGATGATGAAATGAGCGAGGATGATGGGGAGGCAGCGAGTCCACAGTCAGAGTCATCTGAGGATAGAGATGACGACGTCGGCTCGGATTCTGCTAGTGGTGAGGCTGGAGAGACGGAGGAGGGCTCCAGTTCAGACTCTGATTCAGATTTAGATAACGGTGTCGATGGTGACAGTGCTTCAGAGTCAGCTCTGCCGAGGAAGAGGACGAAGAGGGCCTCTCGAGCTTGAGATAACCAGCGCCGATTTAGATGCTTTTTGTTTTGTTTTCTTCTTGCTAGTAGTGTTGCACATTGTACAGCCTTAGGCAGTTTTTATTTTCCTAAAAAACTTGTACTCTTTTGCAAAAAGTGACCATGATTGGAATGAAAACTAAGCTTTTTGATTAAAAAGTGTTGCATTTTGCATTCTGAGCATCGCATGACATCGCACAACATGAAAATGAGATTTGATCTTCGTTGAAAACTGCGCATTTAAATTGCGTCGTCTTAAACAGGTAGTGAACTGACCAACAACTAAAAGAACAAACAAAGCAAAACAACTTGATAAACAACACAAGGACTTGACAGGCTAATCAAATGTAAATACAACTCGATAAGCAAGACAAGAACTTGAAAAACAACATAAATGCAACTCAATAAACAAAACCAAATGATTACAACTTAAACAAACAAACTCGAGTCCAAAAGGACCAAAACAAGACCTCAAGAGATACAAATAACAGAATTCTACTGCAGAAAACAACTGAATCTTCACAAAAGAGGTCAGTGAGCCTAAAAGGGAGGCTGTCGACCATGAAAGATGGCCTGCTGGCCACCATTTCCCCTCTGTTAGCCATCAATGTGCCCTGCTAGCCATTGATGAGCCTCTGCCGGCCATCAATAAGCCCCGTCGGCCATTGATGAACAGAACCTCCAAAACATTGACACCTGGCCTCCACTCACTGCCTTATCTTCTGCTAAAGCTCCAACTTTGTGGATTCTTCATTCCAGCTCTATTTTTGCCCCAAATGGAGCCATTCTTTGCCAAAAAAAACTCTCAAATTGGATTGCAACTGTAGATGGCTCGGAAAAGTTGAATTTCTGAGGTTTCGAGCTAAACGCACTATTCCCACTGAGTCGTACTCCGCTGTGTTTTTCGTTCCTCCACACTGTGGCTAGATGTTGGAACCCAGTTACGCACATTTTTGGCTTCGGGAGACAAGAGATATGCCCCACATTTGAAGAGTTCCAAGTTTTGATGGAATCTCGGCGTGACGAGGAAATCTTGCCCCAGTCGCGTTTCAACCACATCCAGGCTTTAGGAAGGATGTGTGGGCTCACTTTACACAATGCTCGGTCTTTGGTTCACTACGGAGAGCTGGACATTCCAAGCTTGATCCATCGGTTTTTTGATGCCGGTGACCTCGACGATCGTCTCTGGCAAAGTTTTCAGCAGCATGCCCTCTGCTTGTGTATGTTGGCCCATTTTCTACTTGCCCCTGGCTTCGAAGGGTCTAGCATTCGCTTGATCGAAGTAGCTCAAGGCTTGAAAGAGGGCAAGAGCTGCATCGGCTCAACACTAGCTGAGACTTTAATGGGTTTGGATGCTTTCCATCGCCGGGAGCCAACCAAGTTCGTAGGAAGTCCACTACTCTTACAGGTAATTTTTTTAGTGTGTTTACATTGATTAAAGTGTTACGTTTGGAAAATGTACACTAAAGGGTATTTTAGTGTGTTACATTGATTGAAGTGTTACGTTTGAGAAAGTACACTAAAGAGTTTTTTTAGTGTGTTACATTGATTGGAGTGTTATGTTTGGGAAAAGTACACTAAGAAATTTTTTAGTGTTACATTGATTGAAATGTTACATTTGAAAAAAATATACTAAGGAATTTTTGTGGAATGTTATGTTATATGCTTGAGAAAAATACACTAAGGAGTTTTTTAGTGCATTACATTGGAGTGTTACGTTTTCAGAATGTTATATTGGAGTGTTATGTTTGAGAAAAGTACACTAAGAAGCTTTTTTGAGTATTACGTTTAACAATTTTAACATTATGAAAAAACCGAAATTTGTTCCTTAACACATAACACACGCGTTTATGCTTTGCCCTTTATATAATTCACACTAGAATGAGATCTTTAGGTCCATAAGAAAACATGGAGGACCAAACAGTTCATAACATCACTATTTAGGATTTATTGGTACTTCACTCTAGGTTTATTTTGGCTTGTTTTTATTAAAATAATTAATAAAAATAAAATAAATTAAAATAGTTAAAAGATAAAATGTCACATTTAAATTATAATTATTTTACTTTTTCTTTCACAATTATCAAATCAACTGAGAAAAAAAAGTCCAACTATATATCATCCCAAATATAATTTTTTAGACAAGATAAAATAGCCAAAAGTCAAAAAACTAACTAAAATAGTCAAATTTTCAAATAAGACCATTGTGAGCACGTTTGGAATTGAATATTTTAGTTATTTTTTAATTCTTTTTTATAAATTAAAAAAACAGAGTATTGAATTTTTAATTTTTTAACTATTTTAATCAAAAAGTCACATGCCAAATTATTAAATATCATTTTATTGTCTTTATTTATAAATTTCTATATTTTGATTCCCTCAATTATAAAATGTATCACTTTCATTCTTTTTAATCTCATTCATAAAGAGTTGTATTTATACGATTTTTATAGTTGAGAGGGTCAATTTGTACAAATTCATAAATGAAGAGGGTAAAGTGATATTAACTAATAATCCAGGGCGTCGTAGTAGTATAATTAATCCTAAATAACACACCAAACTAGGACTTTAGCCTAGTGGATATGCAACACCACTTTGTAGTGTGAGATTACGAGTTTTAACTCATATGAAGAGGGGTTTGATACTTGTAGCGTTTATTTATCCCATATCATGAGAGTTGTATGTAGTAGTTGTTTATTGGCTTAATTACACTTTTAATCCCAGCAGTTTAACCCAGGCTTCATTTTGGTCCTGATTGTTTAAATTGTATAGTTTGATTCATATAATTTAAATATAGATTCAGTTTGATCATTTCATTCATGTTTGAGGTTAAAATTAATAGTTACACTTGTCAATCTTCTAAGATGTACATATAAAAAAAAAATTAATGAAAAATTGAACAAAATAACCAAATTAAAAATAGACTGAAAGTGTAAATTCTAAATTATTCAAATTAAAACTACATGTACTAAATTAAATTTGAGTAACTATAACATTAAAATGTTTATTTATTTGTTCTCTAAGTTTGGACTTATGTGGTTGTTGGGCTTGATAATTGTTGGCTTTCTAGTTATAAGTGGGAAATGAATTAGTTTGATATAATATTTTTTATATTTGTAATTACTCCACTTATTGATATATAATATATATATATAAAGGGGTAATGTGTGGTACAGACTCTTTTGTGAAAGTTACCATTTGTGAGTTTGATTATCACAAATGACATAAGTCAATCGGGGCTCGTTGGCATATGGATTGGGTTAAATAATCATTTAAAAGATAAAATAAGCTAATTTAGTCAATAAGACAAAGGCCTGTTTGGAAAAAGGACTGGGCTAAAATAGCTCATTTAAAAACAAAATAGATTAAAATAATTAATAAGACAAAATGTCACATCCAACTCATAATTATTTCATTTTTTCTCTCACAACCATTAAATCAACTAAAAAAAAGGCCAACCAACTTTCTAAACACAACTATTTTAGTTAGGCTAAAATAGCCAAAAAGTAGAACAGTAAACTAAAATAGTCAACTTCCCAAATAAGGCCAAAATATCACATTCAAACTATAATCATTTTACAAAATGTCACATTCAAACTACAATCATTTTACTTTTTCTATCACAATCATCAAATCAACTACAAAAAAAAAAAAAAAACTTAGAATTTATCCCAAACAAATGTTTTTTAGTCAGGTTAAAATAATAAAAAGATCAGGCTAAAAATGTTTATCCCAAATTAGGCATCAATACTATGAATCATAACTAAAATAAAAAAAAATAACCGAATTTTTTTTTTTTTTTGAGTTATAACCCAACATTACATGAGATGAAACTAAACAATTCTTAGATTATAATTAAAATAATATCATAACCAACATCATAATGTGTCATAGCTAACAACACAATAAATTATAACTAAAGAAATAAAAATCATAACTAAAAGTACATATGGTACACAGGGTGTGCGCGGTGTGGTTCAAGCGTTTAAGAGTCAAATTACAAATCGAATGATAGACTAGCGGATGGACAAATCACAATTTGAATTTTGGACGGATTGACGGATTCAAAAATATTATAATCAATTATAAAATATTTTCATAATATATAACACTAATTTACATAATATTATATATATATATATTATATATATAACACAAACAACTAATTTTATATAATATGTGTCATATATATAATTATTAATTTGTAACAAATCTCACATTTTAAATCTCTCTCACATTCATTTTTATTTTGATATTTCATTAGAAGTTAATATATATATATATATGTATTAACTATAGCGGAGCGGAGTGGTTTGAAAGATAGATTATAAATTTTAAAATTTAATTTATAATCAATAGATAAAACGGTATGAATTAATATAAATCAATAAACTTTTAACATATTTGATGATATTTTACACAGTCTATCATAAAATTTCCCGTGAAACGAAATACACGTGAGAGGAAATGGTATTTTCTTCCTAATGAGTCTAGATCACGCTTTGTGTGAGACCAATTTCCCGTGAAACGAAATACACGTGAGAGGAAATGGTATTTTCTTCCTAATGAGTCTAGATCACGCTTTGTGTGGGACCATTGTGTTCTTGATTCTTGACTGAGCTATTGTAGTGGGGCCATTTCTTCTTCCTACTGCGTCAAGATCACTCTTCGTGTGGGACCATTGTGTTCTTGACTCTTGACTGAGCTATTGACTTGACCTGAGACCACTCCAAAGTTAATTGCAACGGGTCCCTGTCATTGGAGAAAATGAAACAAACTTTAATGCCACATTCTCATTACTGAAATTCTCTTTAATACATGATATTGGGCCCGTTTCGGAGGTACGTTTTTGAAAAATTTACCAATAAATTTTATATGAGAATGTTTATCTATTTAATTTTAAGAGTCCTCTTTTAATGTTTATCTATTGAAGTGTTACGTTTGAGAAAGTAAATTAAAGAATTTTTTTAGTGTGTTACATTGATTGGAGTATTATGTTTAGAAAAAGTACACTAAGAAATTTTTTAGTGTTACATTGATTGAAATGTTACATTTGAGAAAAATATACTAAGGAATTTTTGTGGAATGTTATGTTGTTATGCTTGAGAAAAATACACTAAGGAGTTTTTTAGTGCATTACATTGGAGTGTTATGTTTGAGAAAAGTACACTAAGGAGTTTTTTTGAAGTATTACGTTTAACAATTTTAACATTATGAAAAAACCGACATTTGTTCCTTAACACATAACACACGCGCGTTTATGCTTTGCCCTTTATATAATTCACACTAGAATGAGATCTTTAGGTCCATAAGAAAACATGGAGGACCAAACAGTTCATAACATCACTATTTAGGATTTATTGGTGCTTCACTCTAGGTTTATTTTGGCTTTTTTTTATTAAAATAATTAATAAAAATAAAATAGATTAAAATAATTAATAAGATAAAATGTCACATTTAAATTATAATTATTTACTTCTTCTCTCTCACAATTATCAAATTAACTGGGAAAAAAAAGTCAACTATATATCATCCCAAATATAATTTTTTAGACAAGCTAAAATAGCCAAAAGTCAAAAAACTAACTAAAATAGTCAAATTTTCAAATAAGACCATTGTGAGCACGTTTGGGAATTGAATATTTTAGTTATTTTTTAATTCTGTTTTACAAATAAAAAAAAAGAGTATTGAATTTTTAACTTTTTGACTATTTTAACCAAAAAGTCACATGCCAAATTATTAAATATCATTTTATTGTCTTTATTTATAAATTTCTATATTTTGATTCCCTCAATTATAAAAATGTATCACTTTCATTCTTTAGTCTCATTCATAAAGAGTTGTATTTATACGATTTTTATAGTTGAGAGGGTCAATTTGTACAGATTCATAAATGAAGAGGACAAAGTGATATTAACTAATAATTGAGGGCGTCTTAGTATAATTAATCCTAAATAACACACCAAACTAGGACTTTAGCCTAGTGGATATGCAACACCACTTTGTAGTGTGAGATTGCGAGTTTTAACTCATATAAAGAGGGGTTCGATACTTGTAGCGTTTATTTATCCCACATCATGGGAGTTGTATGTAGTAGTTGTTTATTGGCCTAATTACACTTTTAATCCCAGCAGTTTAGCCGAGGCTTCATTTTGGTCCTGGTTGTTTAAATTGTATAGTTTGATTCATATAATTTAAATCTAGATTCAGTTTGATCATTTCATTCATGTTTGAGGTTAAAATTTGTTAGAATTATTTATTTTAATGATTTATTTAATTATGTTTTAATTTATTTGGAAGAGAAAAATAGAATCAAAATTATTTCTACTCACCAAAGATAAAATTATGTAAAATTGATAAATCTTTTACACATTTATTTATTTTTTTTACCAAATTAATTTTTATTATATGTTTGGATGATGATCATGTAATGGGTGATTATTTTTATTTTCATTAAATTAGTTTTTATTTTTTCAAAAGTCAAATATGACGATAACTTTGATATCATTATTACATCAATCCATTAAATCAAAAAAACTAAAACTAAAAACATTTTATATATTAAATAAATCGATTACACATTAATAGCCTAATAACCATCAATTATATGGTCATTATCTAAACACATAATAAAAATTAATTTGGTGAAAAAAATAATAAATATGTAAAAGATTTATCAATTTTACATAATTTTATCTTTGGTAGGTAAAAATAATTTTTAAAAATTCAAAAAAATTTTTTTTGAATTTTTTTGGTCAAATTAGTTTATATTTTATCAAATTGACGATTTTGTCCTTGAAATTAAGCAATGAGTGTCTTCAATTGTCCTTATTTGAACTCTTGCTTATTGTGATGCTTTTGCACTCTTTTTTCTTTATTGATGTAAATTGTTATGTATCTTGTAGGGGTGGGCGCGGGTCGGTTGCGGTCACGGAACCTCCAATCCGCCATCCATCCGCCAGATTGGCGGATTGAAGAAAATCAATTCGCATCCGTCCGCCAATTTGGCGGATGTGGATTGAGCGGATTGGCGGTTTGGTAGATGGATGCGAATCGGTTTGGCAATTTAAATTTTTATAAATTTTAACATAATTCAACTTGTGCACTTCCTCAAAAAAAAAAAAAAAAAGAAAAGAAAAAGAAAGTATTACAGTCAATGACTTTAAAAAGTATTACAATCATTGTATACCTTATCCAAAGAAAGAAAGTTTGAAACTTTAGAATATCACGATCACTGCATGCCTCATCCACATATTACAATCACAGCATGATTCATCTACATAAAGTATTACAATCTGTGATTCTTAAAATATAATAACAATTCAAACCACCAAAACCATGAACAGAGCAGTAGTAGAGATTGTATATCTCTGTATTGTTACATCTACATATGTTTTTGAAAACAAAAACCAACCAGCATATATCATACTTTCTATTTATTATTTTTAGAGCTAGATTTAAAAACAAAAAAATATAGATAAATAATACGTTTATTTTTTTCAATTCAAAAAATATATTCAAATTGAAAACTTTTTTTCAATAGAATATTTAAACTCTTTTTCAATTGAAAACACAAACATAATATTTAAACAAATTTAAAATACAAAGTCTTATAAATTACTAGGGGTGCTCGCGATTTAGCGGTTTGGCGGTTTGGTTGCGGTCAAAGAAATCTCAAATCCGTCATCCGTCTGCCAAATTAACGGATTGGAGAAAATCAATTCGTAACCGTCCGCTCGTCATCATGCATCCGTCCAAAATGCGGCGGATCGGTGCGGTTCGGTCGGTTTTGGCGGATTGGTATATCCGCTGCTCACCCCTAGTATCTTGTACTTTGCTTTTCTATCAATAAAGTTTCTTTTTTGCCAATCAAAAAAATAAAATAAAATTGTGCTTATTTGAAATAATATTCAAAATTCAAGGTCAAATGTGTCACAATTGAAAAGACAGTAATTAAAATGACACAAGTTCCACATTATAAGGACCGTTAGTGTAATTCGCTCTGAATTTATGAATCGAACTAAACCGCAAAACTTAAAAAATGAATCCAAATTGAAACTGCCAAAAACTACTCAGTTTCTGTTTAGTTCCACAACTCTGAATTAAGAACTTCATAACTATATTTAGAATATGTAATTTAATAAATATTAATTCCTATACAAGCATTCGAAAATTTTCATAAACATACTTAAAATTTTCAATATTCTCCAAATTATTTTTTATAAAATGTGTGAAGATAAAAAAAAAAAAAAAAAAAAAATTCATACTACATATTAATTTCTATGAAACTAAAATTTTCAATAATGTTTATTTTTGGGACAAAACTTTTGATCTCAAAAGATTAGTAATTAATCACTAAATGTCTAATTTTATCGCTAAAAATAGAATAATAACACTTTTAGAGACAAAAATATTTTATCTCTAAAATGCTATTTTGTTCTTAATTTTTATCTCTAAAACTTTAATTTCTTGTAGTGATAAAACACTAAATTAAAAAATAATTTTAAAAAGTTGAGTGGATAGGTGTGATCACATATGAAAATAATTTTTTGAAAAGGATTAGAGGAAGCTAATATTGACTTGAATTTCACGCCAAGAGAAAGAATCACATGAATTGCATTAGAGTTTGTTACATTTTCATGAATGAACCTTTATGCTGTGTTTGGTTGACGGATTTGGAAAGAAATTTAGAAAGGAAAAGGAAAAAAAAATATATGAAACTATGTGAAATGTAAGTATATTTTATTCATATCTCATTTACTTTTTTTTTTTCCCTTTTCAAATTCCCCAACCAAGCACAACGTTAACAGTTTGGTTTGGAATAGTTTTTTAAAAATTGGATTTTTATTTTTATTTTTTGAATGCTTTTTTTATTTTAAATATTGAATATTTTTATTTTTTTATTTTTAGATGCATATAACCAAAATACAAAAGAATATGTATTTTCATATCTTTTGTATTTATCTAGTTTTTTTTCTAATCTTTTTATTTTTTTCAGAAATATTATACTTTTTAAATGTGTCTAAATTATATGTATCTAAAGAGAAAAAAAAAGTTTAAAATATTAAAAAAATTCATAAAAATACAAAATACACAAATAAAAAAATAAAAACTATAATTTTCAAAAAACTATATATATATTACCGTCTATCCACAATGAAAATAAAAGCTACATGCGTAAACCCCAGTCTCATTCCAAATAAACTATATAATATATAATAGAAAATGATGCGTGCTTATCCAAACTCAAATTCATAAAATATCGGGGCTTTTTCTAAAATAAGTCAAAATATCAAGTTATTTCCTAAACTAGGTCTAGTTTGGAAGGAATTCTCAAACTAGGCTAAAACGCTATTACAAACCACGCTTTCACTATTTTTGAGATCCTCCCACGGAAAATTTGTGAAATAGTAAAAGCGTGGTTACAAACCACGCTTTTAAGTAAAAAAATTTTTTTTTCCAAAAAAACGTGGTTGCAAACCACGCTTCTACTGTTAAAATGTAAAAGCGTGTTTTCAAAACACGTTTTCCATACAAACCAAACCAACCCACACTCAGAGAGAGAGAGACACACACATACACACACACACACAACACTCACGCACATCACACAATATAATTGAAACAATATATAAAAATATAATAATAATTAATATATAGTAATAATTTATAATAATAAATAATAATCAACTATATAATTTTTATAATTTTTGTAAATATAAATCATTTTTAGGTTATGGATAGTTTGATTTATAATATGTATGTAAGGGTAAAAATTTTTATAATAAAAAATAATTTTTGCAATTTTTATAATCAAAATAATTTATAATACGTATGTATTATTTAAATCTTTACATTTTTGATTTAAAATTTTTTACAGTAAACCCATCTTCACATTTTATAATACGTATGTATTATTCAAAAATAATTTATAAAAATTTATAATTAATACGTATGGTTTGATTTATCATTTAAGTCATTTATCAAAATCTTTACCCTTAAATCATACGTATGTAAGTCATTTATCAAAAGATTTTTAGGTTATGTATGGTTTGATTTTTAGAATTTTTTAAAAAAAATTTAAAAATTAATTTGGTTAAGAAATAAAAAATAAAAAATAATTATCATTTAAGGGTAAAAAATAATTATCATTTTAATTTTTGGGCAGGTTATATACATACGTATGGTTATTTCAATTTAATTTGTAAAAAATTATTTCTAACCACTTGAAAGATAAAAATTATATAAAAATAGTTTATATTTACAAAAATTATAAAAATTATATAGTTGATTATTATTTACTATTATAGATTATTATTATATATATTTAATTATTATTATATATAAAAATTATATTATTTCAATTATATTGTGTGATGTGCGTGAGTGTTGTGTGTGTGTGTGTGTGTGTGTGTGTGTGTGTGTGTGTGTGTGTGTGAGAGTGTGGGTTGGTTTGGTTTGTATGGAAAACGTATTTTGAAAACACGTTTTTGCATTTCAACAGTAGAAGCGTGGTTTGCAATCACGTTTTTTGAAAAAAAAAAAATTTACTTAAAAGCGTGGTTTGTAACCACACTTTCTTAATTAAAAGCGTGGTTTGTAACCACGCTTTTACTATTTCACAAATTTTCTGCGGGAGGGTCCTAGAAACAGTGAAAATATAGTTTGTAATAGCGCTTTAACCTAATTTGAAAATTTCGTCTAAACTAGGCCTAGTTTAAAAAATACCTTGATATTTAACTTATTTTGAGAAGGGTGGTGATTTAGACCCCCTTTTTTAGACCCCCTTTTGACCCCCTCTCTTCTCTCATTGGTCCCCCTTTCCTGCACATCCAATCACCCCCTGACACATGGCAAAGTGGGGGGGGGTGCCCCCAAAAGGGGGTCTCAAGTATTATCCTTTTGAGAAAAGCTCCTAAAATATCTCCCCAGATTGACCAGCTAAGGTCTGCCCAGGAAATACGCACTATATATAGCGCGAATAACATTCAATAGTAAGGTTAGTTTGGGAAGTGTCCTTTTAGTCAAAAAGTCAAAAAATTATTAAAAAACTTAAAAAATTAATAATTTATACTAAAAAGTCAAAGATTCTCTTTTCTGTCTATTTTTTGTACATCTTTTCGTAAAAAGTTAAAAAGTCATCTCAAACATACTAGTTTTTTTACATCACATTTTAATCAAAAAGCCAAAAAGTTATTAAAAAAGCCTGTTCCCAAACGAGACCTAATTACTCCATTCGTGTTAGATACCTTTTACATCACTACCGCACCGTTTCGAAAGTTGATTATTTTAATTAATTTTTAGAATTTTTAATTATTTTAATTTGATTAAAAAAATTATATTTAAAGAGATGATTATTATTATTATTTTTAATTGATTTAACGATTATGGAAAAAAATGAAATAATTATGAATTAGATTTAATATTTGTATTAATAATTATTTTAACTTATATTTTTATTAATAATTTTAATCTATATAGCCCTTCCCAAACAGGGCCTTATATTCCATTTCATTAAGGCTAGATGAGACTATAGTGGGTCCTTGGCCAACTGCTCCATTTGTGTTAGATAAGGCTATTAACTCAGACGAGATATATAGGCCTATTTTAGAAAGTGAGTTAGAAGTCACTTTTTAATTTTTAATTCATTTTCCTCTCTTATAAAAAAGTCAAAAAATAATTTTTAATCATCTTTCTAAAACACTCCATAAACACACAATTTATGAGACTAGTGGGTCCTTGGCGAACTACTCCCCATTTGTCTTAGATGAAAAATACTATAGGTCCTAAATGATTTAAAAAAAATTTATTAAAATTTTCACATTGATGTAGAATCTATACAAACCTACATGTGTGTGGAGTCCCATACCTATGTAAGATATTTAATAAAAAATTTAGTAAATCATTTGAAATTTCAAACATAACCCGTGTTAGATAAGGCTGTTAACTCAGACGACACATATAGACACAAAATTTGTTCAAAAAAAAATTGTGAGTTTTTTTTTTTTTTTATATAAAGAACGTTAAAAAAATGTGTGATTGACAATAATTTATCATCTACTCCACAGCCCACTCCACTGACAGTTTGTACGGCCTCCTATATAATCTTTTTCCACACACTTCTTTTATAATTTTTTAATATACATTTTTTCATAAAAAGTTAAAAAGTTAATCCAAATATCCATTTTTTTTTCTCAACTTTTTAATCTAAAAAGACAAAAAATACACTTATTGAGGACACCCCAAACAACACCTAACTAACACATTATGAGATTTATGGCTGAAATAAATCTAGACCACAAGTTAATGTCTCTTGAAATTTAAAAAAATAAAAATAAAAATAAAATAAAAATCTGAACATTCCCTTTTTAATGTCTCATTAAGGCCTCTTCTGCTCAGGTTCCAAAAAAGCACACTCTCCATCGAACCTTAACATTCTCTTTTTAAGAAGTAAGAATGTACTATTCAAGTCAACGAAATTTGGATTCTTGCGCAAGACCAGCCACGGTATGGACCAAGCATTACTCTATAAATACCAAAACCCACTCGTAACATGAGATACAAACAAACCCACTTGTAACAAACAAACCAAAAACAAACCCACTTGTAACAAACAAACCAAAAAAATTGCATGATCATGGGTTCAATCATGAGAAGTGCAACAATTGCCTTTTGTGTTGCATATCTTACCATTGCAACCTTTCATAATTGCTTTTGCAATGGAAAATCCAATACCATTTGCAACGAAACCGAGAAGCAAGCCCTTCTAAAATTCAAGCAAGATCTTAAAGACCCTTCAAACCAATTGTCATCTTGGGTTGGTGAGGATTGTTGTCAATGGGCAGGAGTTGTTTGCAACAACTTAACTGGCCATGTCCATAAGATCCGCCTTCGTAATCTTCATCCTTTTAGGGTTGATCAAACTGAAGTTGAATATGAAGCTTATTTGAGTTACAAGTTAGGTGGCACGATAAATCCTTCTCTACTTGATTTGAAGTATCTCCGTCACCTGGACTTAAGTTGCAATGATTTCGAAGGGATTCCCATTCCAAGCTTCATTGGCTCTATTGGAAGATTGAGATACCTCAACTTATCTCAAGCTGGATTTAGCGGAACCATTCCCCATCAACTAGGAAATCTCACCATGATGCGTTATCTTGGTCTCGGAGGTACTACTACTAATTATGGTTATCTTGATCTTGGAAGTATTGTTAATTTCAATGTATTACAGTTACATGGTGATAATTTGCAATGGCTTTCGGGCCTTCATTCATTACAACACCTTGATATGCTTCGGGTGGACCTTAGCAAAGCATTGGATTGGCTACAGGTGATAAATGCCCTCCCTTCTTTGACAGAATTACACATGTCTAGTTGCGAACTCAAATATGTTTCTCCTTCATTTAACATTAACTTCACATCACTTGCCATCCTTGACCTTTCCTGTAACGAATTCGAGTCATCTGTATTTGGGTGGATTTTCAGTCTAAGTCACCTAGTTTCCCTAGATATCAGTGGATGTAACTTTTATGGTCCACTTCCTAATGGTCTTCAAAACATGACTTCTCTTAAAGTGTTTGATGCTTCTGAAAATAATCTAATTTCCCCGATGCCTGAGGGGTTGTTTAGCCTCATTGGTCTCATTTCTCTTCGCTTAAGCAACAATAATTTCAAAGAACCAATTCCAATTGGGCTTTTGAACATGACTTCTCTTAGAGTTCTGGATGTGTCTTGGAATTTTTTCAATTCTACCATGCCAAATTGGTTGTATGATTTGAGCCAGCTCGAGTTCCTCAATCTCGCAGACAATCAGTTGGAAGGTGAAATCTCAAGTGACATTGGAAACTTGACTTCCCTCGTTACCCTTGATTTATCATTCAATCAACTTGAGAAAAGAATACCAAGTTCATTGGGAAAGCTTTGCAAGTTAAAGAAAATTGCTTTATCAAGTAACAAATTTGGCGGGGAGATAGCACAAGTTTTCAAAATTTTCTCCCAGTGCATGTTAGATGGATTGGAGTGGGTGGCATTAGATTCTAACAATCTTCTTGGTCACTTGTCGGATGAGCTTGGCCAGTTCAAAAATCTTGCCCACCTATCTCTTTGCAATAACAACATCTTTGGTCTAATTCCAGCATCGATAGGAAAATTATCATCCTTGATAAGTTTAGATCTTTCTCAAAATCAGTTGAATGGAACAGTTCCTGAAACTCTTGGACAACTTGTCAAGTTAGAATGGTTGGATATTTCGAATAATTTGTTGAAGGGTGTTGTCTCTGACATTCACTTTGCTAATCTCACAAGATTATGTTTCTTTTATGCATTTGGAAACAATTTAATTTTGAAAGCAAGTGATAGTTGGGTTCCTCCTTTTCAAATTAAACGTTTGTCACTGACCTCATGGCAATTAGGACCAAAATTTCCATTATGGCTTGAATCTCAAGAAAAGTTAACTGATTTGGACATGGCCAACACAAATATTTCAGATTCCATTCCCACCTGGTTCTGGAACATGTCTTCCCGATTAAAATATTTAAATCTCTCTTGTAACCAAATCCATGGAGAGGTTCCAAGAATAATTGAGGGTCTTTTCTATGCAATGATTGACATGAGTTCCAACTATTTGGAGGGTCAATTACCATTCATCTCCTCTAATTTGAAGGTACTAGATCTTTCAAACAATTATTTTTCAGGATCTATTCACCACGTCTTATGTGGTACAGGGGAGAAACCAATCAATTTTCTGATGGCTCTGTTCTTGGAGACAATTATCTATCAGGAGGAATTCCTGACTGTTGGGGGCATTGGCCATTTTTGCAAATCCTAAGATTGGAAAACAACAATCTGATGGGTAACATTCCGCCCTCCATTGGAAATTTAAATTTCCTCGAGGTAATGCATTTGCGGCATAACAACCTCTCAAGAGAACTACCAGAGTCTCTACAACACTGTACAAACTTGTTGACCCTTGATCTTGGTGAAAATGAATTTACTGGAAGCATACCGATTTGGATTGGGAATTCATTTTCAAATTTGATAGTTCTCAACCTTCATGCAAATAAGTTTCAAGATGATATTCCATATGAACTATGTCGTCTAGGTGCTCTTCAAATCTTGGATCTTGCACATAATAATCTCTCAGGACTTGTGCCAACATGTTTCAACAATTTTAGTGCCATGGCAAGAAAACAACACTCAAGTAACCACCTAGCCTATCTCACATATAGGGGAGAATATTTTGAAAGTGCAACTTTGGTGACCAAAGGAAGAGAGGTTCTATATAGCACCATTCTTAAATTGGTGACAAGCATAGATCTTTCAGAAAACAATTTATTTGGAGAAATTCCCAAGGGACTAACTAGACTTGTGGGATTGTGGTCTCTGAATTTGTCTAGAAATCATTTAACAGGAGGGATTCCCGAGAATATTGGTAATATGGGACAACTTGAATCCCTTGATTGCTCTTTCAACCAACTTAGCGGGGACATTCCATTTAGCATGTCAAGTTTGTCATTCTTGAGTTACTTGAATTTGTCTTATAACAATTTGGCAGGAAAAATTCCATCAAGTACTCAGCTTCAAAGCTTAGATGAATCCAGCTTTATTGGGAACAAACTTTGTGGACCTCCACTTACAAACTACAGCACAAACACGACAATAGCTAAATTTGGACATGGAGGTGAAGAAGATGAGGGATTTTCAGAAGTGTGGTTCTTTTTGAGCTTGGCACTGGGATTTGTAGTTGGTTTTTGGGTTGTGGTGGGCCTTTTACTTTTCAAGATGTCTTGGAGAGATGCTTATTTCATGTTTCTAGATCGTATTGGGCACAAACTTAGCAATTTTATTTTTAAATGTTGCTATTTGCTTTGTAAATGATAGAAGTGCTCACTTATTTTAAAATGGAGTTGCATGTGTTTTATAGTTTTATTTTAATGTGATTATGTTCATGTGCAGTTAGTCTCTCTTATCAATTTTTTTAGCAAGTCAACTGAAGCCATCATATTACAGTTTTTGCTCTAGGAAATGGCCATTCGATCTCTTTCTCTCTTCTCCTAATACATTTCTTGTCAAAAGCTAAATTTGTTAGCTTGTTGTCAAGGTTGCCTTGTCTTTTTTCCCTTCAGTCAAGAAACTTTTTCTTCCAAGTCCTCCTAGACTTAAAAAAAAAAAACTACAAATCCAGAAAAATATGTTCAGAATTTACCAAAAAAAAATCAACATGCGATTCAAATTCATTATACACACATACCCCATAATACACAATTTTAATCTCTACCACACAATCCATTCTTTGCCAAAATCTAAGTCCCTAGACTTTTTGGGGAAAAAAAAAAAAAAAAGGTTGACAAATTTTGAAAAAATGCCCGTTAAAGACAAAAATAAAACTTAAAAAAACCTAAAATAAATAAAAAATACTAAGAATATTGAACTTTGTAAAAAGAATTTTATGAGAACCAAATAAGAGGCCAAGAAAATTGCCGTTCTAAAAATTATCCATAAAGATAAAATCATGTTTGTTACGTCTTAAATTTGTCTCCCGTTAGAATTTTTTCCTAATATAAGAGAGAGTGCAAGAATTTCAGGGATTGATCTTTGTTTTCATCTCAATTGAGGGTTTATATATAGAGATTATAATAACGTAGAATATACCGAGATTAAGCCTATACAAATCTCCCAAGCAAGCTTGAAGCTAATGGCTTTTACAGGTGATTGCAAATCGTGCCTTTATGATGATTTTCTCCTTAATATCATTTTATCCATCCATAATTTTTTTTCCCCTGAAAATATACTGAAATGCTAGGAGACTGGCATCCAATTTGGAAAATGAGATCATTAAAATCATTGGGTACATTAATATGACTGGTGCACTGCCATTGTTCTAGGTAAAAAGCATATTCATATTGTACGAGCGCAAAATAATCTTCTCGTATAATCTTGTTGATCAAGTTAGTGCTCCTCCAAACGTCGTCGCTTTACTCCTTGAAAACACAAATGTGAGCTAGTTGGCGGGTGTGTGCCGGATACCTCTCCGATGCCTAAGTTAGCAAAATAGACAAATAGACAAAAGTTCTGTGTATTCGAGAATCGAAATTGTGTTACCTCTACATAGGTTATGTTGTGAGCTTTTATAGTTTTCGCTTGACACAATCCTAGTAGGATTACAACTCTCCTTAGAGGAATCCTCCTAGGAATCTCACACCCTGCTCACTACCAACCAAGTGAGATGGTTTGCACAATCCTAGTATGACTCTACTCTCCTTGGCAGAGTCCTCCTAGGAGTCTTATCCCTGCACTTAAAGGAGTCGGTTGAACCCCTTACCTCGGCTGACACTACGATCAACCGAGCTCACACAGCTCGGTGAGACCTTAAGCAACACTGACAGTCCGACTTCGAGATAACATTTGCAGAGCTATCCTTTAGCTCGGTTAACCTTCCACTGATACCTCGGTCCAGGAAATCTAGGTCAAGCCACTAGTAGCCCACCTTTGACCAACCTGATGTTTAGATGCCCCAAGACCGTGCTAGATAAATAATTACTTCGGCCGATAGTTCGGCCCAAATCCGAAATATGGTATCCTGTCTTCCTGACTTAATACCGAGCTAAACCAGCTCTAATCTCGGCCCATTGCTTGGCCCATTTAACCAAGAAGACCTTTCCTAGCTTGGCCCAATTTGCTTACAAATTACCCTTTCAATTGCCCCTTAATTCCATCTGCACAGCATGATTTGGGATTACTCTTCTCTAACCGAGCTAAAAACATTCAAGCCCACCGAGGTCACCTCCTACCGGGCTACCGATTAGTTCGGTTCATAAACGTCCTTTCACTCTGTACATCTGAATCGTTTCCAATTCCATGGACACGTGGTTGGCTCTCATTGGCCTAACATAGCTGTCACCGCCGTATTCGTACTCCAAAAAATTTGAACAGTCCCGCCCTTTTTCACACACTTTATACAAAAACCCTACATTTTGAACCAATCCACTATTCATCTTCTCTCTTTGTTAACCTCTGGGCCTTCATTTTCCTAAACACAGCATCTGCAAAGCTTGTGCTTCCGTCTGGCATCTTCATCATTTTGGAACTTCATCCTTTTCTTCTAAGACTGTAAGTGACTTCAAATCCTCACTTTTTCCGTTTATTTCGTAAATATGTACAGTATAGATGCATATACTCATATATATTACAAAACACACTCTCTAGTTTTGTTGAAATGGGTAAGAACAGTAGTACCAAAAACCAGACCCCCAAACCATAGGCTCGTGCTTAAGAACACACTGTTTGGATTTAGAAAACATGAGGTTTGGATCTAGAATCATGCTGTACCGAGCTAAAAACCTATTTAGCAGCTCTAGCTAAAACACAACCGAACTAGGGAACTTGCTTGTAGTTAGGTGTACACTCAGCCAAACTAGATAACTCCCCCAATACCCGAGCTAAAACTCCATGCCACACCTTAAGTTTCAGCCGAACTAAGATCCTTTCACTTCATTTAGCCGAGCCAAAACCCTTTGCTTCAATCGAACTAAGAACGGATAGTACCCACGTAGCCGAGCTAGGCTTAAATTTATTTTTGCTTTTATACTTTAGCACAGTCCAACGATCTGGGCTTAACACTTTTCATCTCCACTTTACAGACTCTGACTAGGTTGGCCAGGCACTCCTTTGCACGCTCAACAAAGATACGCAACGTCATCTCAACACCAAGCTTATTTATACATAACTTAAGTCCACATGGGAAAATATCGATTCTTAGTAAACTCACCAGGGGCCATAGCTGAGTTCCGAAAGGATTACCAAATTCCAGACGACGTCCATCTTTCTCTAGCCGAACTAGATACCACACCCTGGGGAAAACAAGGTTTTGTTCCATTTACCGTGCTATCCATTGTTGAAGCCGGCCTCCGATTCCCGGTTCAACCACTGTCATGTGAATTCCTTAGGCAAACTAGAATATGCCCAACCTAACTTAGCACCAATTCATACAGAATAATAAATGGCATTGCCAAGCTAAATCGTCGGCTTGGCCTCAACCTCGGTTTAGCCGAGCTTTTTCATCAATATTCACTTGGCCAGAATGAAGATGGCTGGGTATACTATTTAAGAATAAGAAAACGTCGAGAGAAAATAAAAAAAAATACACCGGACAAAGATGTAAATGATGATGACTTTTTCTAGGTCTTGGGCAACTTCGAAGACCAAGAAGCGCAGATACCGGGTGACGATTAACTGGAATAAAGGAGTAGCCGGTATGAATACCTCAGTTTAACTTATTGATTTTTGCTTTTGTTGCTTACAATTTCCACACCGTGCTAACCGTTTCCTTTTTCTTTATGCAGACTTGAACCAACTAAAGTCGCAATATCAATACCCCAATCTTGACGCACTTCGCGCCACACTCCGGTACCGCGATCGAGGTTAGGCCGAGCTACTCAATTTCGAACCGACATACATATACAGCAGCAGGAGGAAGACCAGTGTGACAAATTTCCTCCTGGAACCCTCACCAAAACTATCCAACACTCTTTCAAATCAATTTGATCCCACTAACAGAAGAGGAAGAAATGGCTAAGAAGAGAGCTGTCAGAGCACTTATCACCGAAGCAACGGCTCCAGCCGTTGGGGACCAGAACGAGGTACTCCAAGTTGGCCAAACACATGAGGCCGTGGTAGCTCTTCCAACAGCCCGACCCTTATCATCTCGGCCCAATAAGCGTGCTCGCACCTCCTCAACCGAGCCACGCCTTGTTGATGAAGAAGACACCCTACTTCCCCAAACCACGCCACCGAGCCCAGAACCCGAGCGTTCTGACCGGGCTAGCTCTTCTGAGTGGGCCCCAAAACTAACATACAGGAACCGAGCCATAAGAAGCACAGACTCAGTGGTGGCAGACAAAGACCATACACTCGCTTTTAACCTGGCTAGGAGCGTGTGTTTGCCCTCTGACATGGAACACCATGACCATTTGACCGAGCTAAAGGCCATCCGGTCGGCGACGAAGTCAATGGTGCTGGTAAGTGCTCCTTCTAATCGTCTTTCATTTTATACCATCTGTTTGCTCGGTTTTTACTCATAATTGCTATCTCTCCTTTCGCAGGCCATGCAGAAGAACCACGTTGCTCACAAGCGCGTGTTAGAGCTGCGCAAGACAACACGGCAGGCCGTGGCCGAGGCCAATGCTAAGACAACCGAACTAGAAGAGGCCCAACGAAAGACCACCGAGCTTCAGACCAAAATCGCCCGCCTTACCGAGATGGTCAAATCGGCTGAAACGGATAAGCAGAAGGCTCTGGCCGAACGAAAAGACAAGTACCTGCGTGAGCTAGTTAAGCTTGAGAAAAAGAAAGATGTAGAGATCACCTAGCTGAAGAAGAAAGCGGACGAGGCTGAAGACCAGGGTTACAAGGAAGGTGAAGCCACCTATATCCTGTAGTGCGAAGCTGCTAAGGATATATTTTTCAAATGCGGGTGGAAAGCAGCCGTGGCGCAGCTCGATTATGGCCAGGAGACCGAGGTTTTTCAGAGCTCTCCTCCCCACTTTATTCCAAGCTACATGGTGGAGTATGCCAATGCTATTCAACAAAAATTTCTTCAAGTGGGGAAGGAAGATGAGGCATCCCCAGAGCCCAACAATACCCCGGCTGTCATCAATGATCTTGGTCTCCAAGCCGCCCAGTCAGCTCAGGTGGAGCCCCCGGTACCAGTACGGTTGAAGATGTGACTGACCTTCCTGCTGGAACCGTGCTACAGAGTGATGAAACTCGAGTTGACCTGGACGCAGACCTAGATGATCTTTTGTTGCCTGACTTTGTATTTTTCTCTTTTTTGAAAGCATTTGTAACCGGGATAAAGTCCCACTTCTTGCAGCTATGTTTTGAATCTTGAATGAAATCCCTTTTTTTACTCGGTTTATTCTATACCTGCATTTATTTTTCAACTATGATTTGCATGAAGTTTAGCTTCTCTGTTTCTGGCCGAGATACTTATCTCGGTCTTAGAACCTATAATCTGTTTGGTCATTCTTGCCAACTCTCTTCAGCCTAGATCCTTATCTCCGCTGAAGAGAGATAAATGTTGGTTTTTCCTGCCAACCTCTTCAGTCTAGATCCTTATCTCGGAAAGAGCAATAAATGTTGGTTTTTCCTGCCCAACCTCTTCAGCCTAGATCCTTATCTGGCTGAAGAGTAATAAATGTTGGTTTTTCCTGCTAACCTCTTCAGCCTAGATCCTTATCTCGGCTGAAGAGCAATAAATGTTGGTTTTTCTGCCAACCTCTTCAGTCTAGATCCTTATCTCGGCTGAAGAGTAATAAATGTTGTTTTTCCTGCCAACCTCTTCAGCCTAGATCCTTATCTTCGGCAAGAGAAGAAGTAAGTGTTGGTTTTTCCAGCCAACCCTTCAGCCTAGATCCTGATCTTGGCTGAAGAGAGCTCATGTTGGTTATTCTTGCCAACCTGGAGCCAAGTGTTTGGTTATTCCTGCCAAACTTCTTAGCCTAGATCTGATCTCAGCTGAAGAGAGCTCAAAGTTGGTTATTCCGCCAACCTGGAGCCAAGTGTTTGGTTATTCCTGCCAAACTTCTTCAGCCTAGATCCTGATCTTGGCTGAAGAGAGCTCAAAGTTGGTTATTCCTGCCAACCTAGAGAAGTGTTTGGTTATTCCTGCCAAACTTCTTCAGCCTAGATCCTGATCTTGGCTGAAGAGAGCTCAAAGTTGGTTATTCCTGCCAACCTAGAGCGAAGTGTTGGTTATTCCGGCCAACTCTGTTTTCATTGCCCCTAGCTCACTAAAACAACCTTTACAGAAGAAAACACAATTATGCTGAAAAGGAAACTACTTGTTTTATTGAAAGAAGAATTACAAGTACTTAAGGAAAAGCTAAAAATAAAATAATTTGAGATTGGCAGTGTTCCATGGCCTGGGAATGGCCTTACTGTCTCCATCTTCCAAGTGGTATGCCCTTTTCCTACTAATCCAACCACTTGTATGGTCCTTCCCAATTGGGTCCCAACTTGCCATCTCTAGGTACCAAAGTGTTGCCCATTACTTTGCGTAATACTCAATCTCCAATCTTGAATTGCCTTGGATGTACTGTATTGTTATATTTTCTGGATAACTCTTGCTGATATGAAGTGATGTGGACCAGTGCTCTTTCTCTTCTTTCTTCTGCAAGGTCAAGTTCCAAGGTTATGGCTTCTCCATTCAAGTCTGGGTCAAAATTTTCACTTCTAATTGTGGGGAGGCCGACTTCCAGTGGGATTACTGCCTCCATGTCGTAGGCTAAGGAGAATGGCGTTTCTCCAGTTGACCGCCGAGGTGTGGTACGGTAAGCCCATAAAACATGAGGAAGCTCCTCAGCCCACTTGCCTTTTGCTTTCTCTAACCTTTTCTTCAATCCATCCAAGATGACTTTGTTTGATGCTTCCGCCTAGCCATTTGCTTGGGGGTATGCCGGTGTAGAGTTGTAGAATTCTATCTTGTACTCCTCACAAAAGCCTCTAAAAATTTTGTCATCGAACTGAGTGCTGTTGTCAGATATTAGAGCCTTGGGTATGTCGAACCAAGTGATGATATTCTGCCAGACGAACTTTTTCACATCTTTCTCCTTTATTGATGCGAGTGCTTCTGCTTCCATCCATTTTGTGAAGTAGTCTGTTGCTGTAAGAAAGAACTTTCTGTTGTCGGGTGCCGTTGGAAGCGGTCCTACTATGTCCAAGCCCCACATTGCAAAGGGCCATGGGCTAGTTAATGGTAGAAGCTCTCTGGCTGGTTGATGTATTTGATGTGCGAACTTTTGACATTTCTCGCACTTCTTGACATACTTCTCTGAATCTGCTTGCATGTAAGGCTACCAATACCCTTGTGAAATTGCTCTGTAGGCCAATGATCTTCCCCCTTGGTGGCTTCCGCATACGCCTTCGTGTATCTCGAATAAGAATGCCTTGACCTTGCTAGGATGGATACATTTCAAGTAGGGTCCTCTGAAGGATTTTTTGTACAAGGCCATTGATGGGGAGTGCCAAAATCGCTGTGACTTTGCTCTTATTTTGTAGGCCTCTTTCTTCTCTTCGGGTAAGACGCCGTCTTTTAAGAAAACTATAATGGGGTCCATCCATGAAGGGCCTAGTTCGGCACAACATACCTCAGCTACTTCGGGTTCTTCAATGCTTGGTCTTGGTAGGAAGTCGATCAGTAATGGATGTGGGATGGATGTATCTGCCATTGAAGCAAAGCCTGCTAATTCGTCTGCTCTACTGTTTTCTTCTCGGCCGATCTGCTCTATCCGCACTACGTCGAATTTCCTGATTTCCTTTCTGACTAACTCTTGGTACTTAGCCATCCTCTCATTTTTTGCCTCGTAGTCGCTTGAAATCTGGTTTACTACCAGCTGGGAGTCATTGTAAACCATTAGCTCGGTGGCCTTCATGAAGAGTGCTGATTTTAGGCCTGCTAAAAGCGCTTCATACTACGTTTCATTGTTTGATGCCGGGAAGCCAAGGTTGACTGCTTGTTCCCCTATTAGGCCATCTAGTGAGATGAGGACTATGCCAAGTCCTGCACTGTGCCTGTTGGATGCTCCATCCACAAATAGCTTCCATATCTCTCCAACGAATAGCTTCCAGCAAGTGGAGGGGTCGGATGATGTCTTGGGGTCATGCGTGTTGCTGATGTTTTCTTCTAGGTCCATGTCGACTGTAGGTGTTGTATCTTCATTGTCAGACTGCCTCAAATCTCTGTTTTTTGATGAGTCCTCACTGGGAATGGCTTGGTTTGCCTCTTCCTTCCTTTCTTCAATTCGGTATGCCTTGGGATGTGGCTGGGCATCTTGTTTTGGGGGTTGCGCAGTTCCTGCGGCACTTTCCCCTTTTCTGTTGTGCCAGTCAAGTCAACTGGGCAGATGTGATGACTTCCTGGTGTGAACTCTGCCACAAAGTCTGCAAAGGCTTGGGCTTTTATTGCGGTTCTGGGTTGAAACTTGATATCAAATTGTCCCAATTCCACCGCCCACTTCAAGATTCGCCTAAAAAAGTTCGCCCTCTCGAACAAAGCTTTTAATGGAAAAGCTGTTAGGACAATTATGGTGTGGGCATGGAAGTAATGCGACAGCTTCCTTGAGGCCATCATCAAGGCTAAGGCCAGTTTTTCTAATGGCAGGTACCTGGTTTCTGCGCCTAGCAAGGTTTTGCTAACATAAAAGATGGACAGATGTTGGATTCCTTCCGCTCTGACCAACACTGCGCTGACTGCGTGCTGTGAAACTGCTAGGTATAAAAAGAGCTCTTCTCCAGGTATTGGGGTTACTAGCAATGGTGGAGAAGACATGTACTCTTTTAGGCTTTCTAGGGCGTGATCGCATTCTTCATCCCACTCAAACTTGGCCTTCAATGCTTGAAAGAATGGTCGACATCTGTCTGATGACCGACTTATGAATCGGTTGAGTGCGGCAGCTAGGCCAGTGAGATGCTGCACCTCTTTTACTGTGTTGGGCCTCTCTAGATCCTGGATTGCTTTGATCTGAGAAGGGTCTGCTTCTATACCTCGGTTGGTCACCAGAAAGCTTAGGAATTTGCCTGATCCTACGCCGAATGCACACTTGGATGCATTTAGGCGCAACTTGTTCTTCTTCAGAATCTGGAACATTTCACCTAGGTCCCTGAGATGGTCCTTCTTATCCTTGCTCTTGACTACCATGTCATCTATGTAAGCCTCCATTGTTCTGCCTAACAATGGTTCAAACATCTTGGTGACCATCCGTTGGAATGTTGCCCCTACATTTTTTAGGCCAAAGGGCATGACCTTGTAATAACACAATCCTCTAGGCGTTGTAAAGGATGTGACCTCCTGATCTGGTTCATACATAGCGATCTGATGGTAACCTCTGTATGCATCAAGGAAGCTAAGTCGATTATGTCCTGCCGTCAGGTTTACCAGTTAGTCTATCCGTGGTAGGGGAAAACTGTCCTTTGGGCATGCCTTGTTGACTGTTTTGTAGTCTACGTAGATACGTCATTTTCGATTTTTCTTTGGCACTACTACTGTGATATCCCTGTTCCGCAATATGTTAATTAGTCCTTAGTATGAGCATGATTATGTGTTTAATATGATTTGGTGTGCCATTATGTGAAATATGTGGTTTTGAATTTCTATCTATTCACCGTAGAAATATTTATTTGATTATCTGCTTTGGAAATTAAATTGAAGGCCTTATCGGCCACAGAACCCGAAATTGATTATGCCATTGTGATTAGCGTAATTTTTAGAGCATACGGTGAAATTTAATTGGAAATTGATTCGGATCAGATTAAATTGATTTAATTAATGGCATAGTGCTCAAATTATTTAATATTATAATTTTGGTTAGAGGGACTTTTACTTATAGAGCCATATACACTCTCCTTTAATTCTTTGGAACTCAAAAATCTGAGTTATACAATTGTGAGAGAGAGAGAGGGCCGGCCATAGAGAGAGAAAGGGAGAGAAATTGTGCAATTTTGGCTCAAAGCTTGGAAACCTTGAAGATTTCCCAAGAATTTGTTATAGATTGTGAGAATCAAAGCTCTTAGGTGAGTATCTCATGGATTTTTGTTTGGAATTTGTAAATTCAAGTTTGATTAATGGCCAAGAACATGAATTAGTTTGATTATAAGGAAATTGAGTTGATTTTGTTGAATTTGAAGTCATAGAACACATGCATGTAGAGAATTGCTATGGATTTCCATGTTTGAGCTTAATTTGTGTAATCCATGTTGAAGTTTGATTGAAATCCATGTATATGACCATTTCTTCACCAATAAGTTTGAATAATGTGCATCTCTCACATGCAAGTGTAGATCATGAAAGTGTAAGCTTTGCATGTTTGAATTTAGTGTGTTGGTGAGGAGTTTGAGCCAATTTGGAGCATGTATGTATGTAATTCAAGAAATGGAGCTTCATTGTGTTATGATTTGGTGTTGGTATCATGTGGGTATATGTATGTGTGAAATGAGAGCCATAATATGCAAGAAATGTGGTTGAAATGTCGAAATTGAACTCAAGAAACCATTCTGGAAAACCCAGAATTTATGATGTCCGCTCGAGCGGGGGAACCGACGCTCGAGCGGGGATTTCGAGCTCCCAGTATTTTCTTGCAGGCATGGTGTCCGCTCGAGCAGGGAAGTTCACGCTCGAGCGGGGAGCTATGTAGGATGAACTTCCACTCGAGCCTCCGAGTGCACGCTCGAGTGTAAAAATGATACATCCAGTACTTTTTGCAGACATGGTGTCCGCTCGAGCGGGGAAGTTCACGCTCGAGCGGGGAGCCATGTAGAGAGGCCTTCTACTCGAGCGCTAGAGTGCACGATCGAGCATAAATTCGACCTAACTAGTACTTTTGCAGGCCTCAAGGGTCCGCTTGAGCGGGGAAGTCCACGCTCGAGCGGGGACCCTGTTTTCTGGAATTTTGAAAAGTCATTCTGTGATTCATTTTCTGTTCTCTTTCACTTGCAAGCACTCTTAGGCATGCATTAAGCATTGTAATTGAGTTAAAGAGATAAGAATGAAGCCTAGAGAGGAATATGTTAATTAAAGAACGGATTGAATCGTTTGTGACCCATATTTGTTATATGATGTGTAGGGTCAAGCTACAGGGCAAATCCACAAGCCGATCACTGTGAGTAATATCGATATTTGGAAGCTTGTCATTTGTCCAATTGCTTATTTTCTTATAAGCCTTATGCCTTATGATTTGCTAGTTTGAATTGTGGAAAAATGTCTGATAAGAATGAATGGGCCAGAGGCCATTTTGACAAGAAAGATTGGATGGGCCAAAGGCCGTTTTGACATGAATGGATGGGCTAAAGGCCGTTTTGACATGAATGGATGGGCCAGAGGCCATTTTGACATAAATGAGTGGGCCAGAGGCCGTTTTGACAGGAATGAAAGATAAATGGGCCAAAGGCCAGTATGTTTGAAACCATAGTCACTTGACTTAAATTGTGTATATAAATGTTAAATAAAAATGTGAATTGGGCCTAAGGCCGTTCGGAGTTTGTTGTTCTACATATCGGTTGTATCTTCTTGTTTGATATTATTCACTGGCTATCGCTCACGCTCATTCATGTGTTTGTAGGTGAGCCAAGAGAGGTCCAGACCCAGCAGCCCTAGTGAAGTCTGTGTGGAACAACCGAGTTTTGGCGAGTCAGCCCTAGTGTCTTACGCACGAGACTCGTCTTCGCCTTTCTGCTATGCTATGTTATTTTTGTCATGTTGGCGAGGACTTTGCATATGTTTGTATATAGTTTTCATGGGTTGACTTAGTTTTTGGATGATCCTGTTTGTACAGAACTTATGCTACTGTATTTCTGTTGTGAGTTATTAATGTATATATGTTTGGTTATTTGGATGTGCCATGTAAGCACAGCTCTATGGACAAAGTTTTGAACTGCTTCCGTTTGGTCCCAGTTAACTCTGTTAAAATACATTTGTTTTGGTTTGAGGCTGTAGGTAATCTCGTGATTACTGGCCGGTTATGTCCTTAACCCACGGGGGCGGGTTCGGGTCATGACAGAGTGGTATCAGAGCACGAGTTACTAACTCACACACTTATCCAAAAGAGCAATAACCATCTAGAAAAGATATAGGATGCATTCATGTGATAAGTATGACCTTGATAGTATCGGGAATGCATCTAAATGTTTTGATATGAACAATTATGTGTTGTAAGTTTATGAATTGCTTGCATTGCAAATTATCTGAATATGTATGCTCTTTAGTATATGCATATTTGTGAATCTTTTGTGTGAAATATAATGCAAGTTTAATCAGATGGTGAGAACAAGAGGTGATGAGATAGAGGAGTCCTCTATTGCCAGAATAGACAGAATGGAAAGACTATATAGGAAATGGCAGAAGCTTTGAGACAACAACAAGAATGGCAACAACAGTGGCAGCAACCACATCCTCCACCTCCACCTCCACCTCCACCTCCGGCACTGTAACATGCCCGGGGGTACCCGCGCGCGTTAAACAGTTCGGACTCCCGAGATCTCTTTGATCTCAAGTCTCATGAGTGCAATGTGAAACATAGATGAGAGTCCAGATTTGGCAACTTTTATTGAAAATCCATTTTATTGCAATTTTGTCGAAAATGGACTGCGTCATCAGATCTCAGAGTCGCCACCTAATATTTTGGGAAATTAGGAAACCCATGACTCGGTGCCAAGGCCACTGTTCGTCGTAACCAAGGATGCTTGGCTCAGAACCTTAGGTATGAGAGGGGAAGGTCAATAATGAGCACTCCCGCTCACCCGATCAAAAGATCGGCCTCTACTAAACCATGATATGACTTTTTATTTTCTTTATATGTTCATGTTCTGATTATTGAATAAATCCTAAAATTTACTATGTGAAGCATACAAGTATAGACTAGTTTGCTCAAATTGGAACAATTCAATTTCATGTTTGTTTTGCAAAAAGGGTTTGAATTTGCCACTTGACAAAGTGGGCTAAAGTTTGTGAATTTGCCACTACAAAGTGGGCTTAAAATGTACATTTATTGAATTATTCCAATTCTAACAAACAAGCCTTCATCCACAGGCATTCAAACAGTTTATCATTTAATCAATTAGCCTCATGGTAGGATGCAAACATAATAAAAAATCACACACAAATGGGATGCTAAAGCATAAAAACTCACAGATTTGACCGACGTCCCTCGAACAACTATAAAACAAAGTTAGTAAAATATGCATGATCTTATATACAGAATCCTAATGCAATTCACTCATGAGATGCACTAAAGATTCGGCTTCTAGAATATGGCATGTGAATCATCTCAAAACATACGATAGCGTACAGAATCACAGAAGAATTGATTAAATCCACACATGTAATGTAGCCGAATCTTAATGCATGAGACATAATGTAAAGCATGGATATGCATGGCATGTCAGATTATACATACACACAGTTAGGGAAAGCGATTAAAGAATGGGATAGAAAGAAGCGGGGTGGGGGAATTATTACAATGCCTTAACTATTACAGATCCGAATAAAGGAGGAGGGAGAAATAATAAAATAAAATAAAACCTCACAAAACACTCAAAATAAAAATAAAATAAACAACTTCATCACCGGTACATGTCACTCCTTTTCGCATGTCTCGGGTTCCGCAACATCGCATGATTCACATTTTCTAGATTCAAGCGGCAAACCAAGGAACGGATTTGAAATCTGACTAGCATGGCTTATTGGGAAATCACTATTGGATGATGTGCAAATTTCCTGAGAGTGTAGAGAGAGAAAGAGTGACTATCTCCTCTTTAGAACCTCGAAGTTGTACATATATCAACAAAGATGCAGTACAGACAAAGGCCAGTCCAACGATGTTTCTGGGTTTGAGAGAGAGAGAGGAGAGTCGTGCTTGTGTGTGGGTGTGTGCGTGTGCATGTGTGTGCATGTGCTGCCGTGTCTGTTGTGTGTTGTGGCAATGTGGTCCTCCTCCTATCCGTGAGCTGTGTGTGTGTCAGATACATGTGTGTGTTGCTGGGTGTGTGTTGTGTGGGTGAGTGTGTGTTGTCCGAGAGCTGTGTGCATGTGTGTGCCTCTGTGTTGTGGTCCGATCAAAGGTAATCTCCATGCATGTAGGTGTCCAGGTGTGTCTCTTCATCCCCCATCATCCACCCCCGAGAGAGAGAGATGGGATTGTAGTGTGCTGTCTTGATCTCTCAGCTGCCCGTGTGTATCTCTTCGTCTGTGTTGTGTATGAAAAATCCGTGTGTATGGAGCACCCCATCAGTCCCCGTATGTGTGTGCCTGAGTGTGTATCAATGGTGTGATATATGTGTTGTGTATCAGTGTGCTGTGCCGTGTGTGTCAATGGTGTCTGTGATGTGTGTGGTGGTGTGGTGTGTGTATTGTGATGCGTGCATGTGGGTCTTCATGTGTGTGTGTGGATGTGTACCATCTCCCTCACCCAAACTGTGTGTGTTTCTTCCCTAAAACCATGCTGTCATCTCCCTCTCCTCTCACCCCAAACTCTGTCTGTTGGGTGTGTACTGCTGCCCCATGTCTTGTGCCAGTCGAGAGAGAGAGAGAGAGAGAGAGAGAGAGAGAGAGAGCGTCCCCCTTTTTGTCTGTGTATCATTCCCCGTGTGTAGATGTATCCCCCTCCCCCTTCAACACTCAAACCCGACAGAAAATCATGGAGCCTCACCCATCTCTCTTTTTTTCTTCCTCCTGTGTATCTTTTTCTTTACATTTTAAAACCCCACAAACTCTAGAGAGAGAGAGTCCTTTCTTCCTCCCTTGTCCCACCTCCTTCCATGACCAATTTTGTATCATTATATTCTCCACTCCAGCACAATTCATGATTCCACCACCACCATTTCTTTCTTTCTGTAAAGCCACCGCCCCATTTCTTTTCTTCATATTTTTTATGTTATCATCCTCCCACCCACAAAAAAAAAAAAACAAAACAAACATTCTGACCATTTTTATATTTTCTATTTTTTCTTTTTTTTTTGTTTTTATCATTTTTTATTAAAATATCACATGCCAATTTATATAAACACACCTAAAAATTTGTACACACACACAAAATTATATAAAATTATACAAAATTATAAATTCAAATAAAAATATTTTAATTTGACCAAAATGGGTGAGTTTTGGGATTAAAATTTCAATTTTGATTTTTCTGGTGAGGGTGGTCAAAATAAAATGCCCAAGTCTTAGGGCCGGTCAAAATGGGGTGTCTACAGTTGCCCCTCTTTGACAGAGCTCGAAGTCATGAAATGACGTGAGTGAATGTCGAAGCCCGAAGACAACCCTTTTGACAAGGCCGTAAGACTCGGGCAAACAAACCAGATGTAATGCAAGTGGTTGAACCCGAAGGTTGCCTACGTATCCCTTTGCAAAGAATCAAACCAGCGTAGTTCAGGGGCAGAATGCAAGTGACATACTCAAAATGCAGTTTGAAAGTTGGACTTACACGCTTCGCGAAGCCGGTTGTTTGAAAATTCATGATTTATACAATGCAATGCAATGTCATGGAGTGTTGGCTATGTTTGCAACTTTCCCTATTCTCCAACAGGGTGACAGACTAGGTTGGTTCAGTTTCCAGAGTTGAGGCGCATACAAAGCTATCTCAACCTATGGGGCTGCCATACAGATTTCAAGTCGGGGATACACCCCTGGGTATTTAAACCAGACTTTAGTCTCGGAAATCCCGAACCTTTTGCGTTCTAGGCATCGCCATTCGAACTCTAGTTTCCACCGTCTCAGTTGATCTCTTAGGAACTCATTACAAACATAGTCAAGTGACTATACCAGACCAATTGAAGTCGTTCGGGCACGACAAACACCAAAGGAATTGCACCTTTAGAGGATTTAAGGTCTCCTAGACCACGAAAAGGGGTTGCATCGCATACAAATGTGCATACCGCACAAATGAAAGGGGTTGCATCGCATACAGATGTGCATACCGCACAAATGAAAGGGGTTGCATCGCATACAAATGTGCATACCGCACAAATGAAAGAGGGTTGCATCGCATACAAATGTGCATACCGCACAAATGAAAGGGGGTTGCATCGCATACAAATGTGCATACCGCACAAATGAAAAGGGGGGTTGCATTGCATACAAATGTGCATACCGCACAAATGAAAGGGATTGCATCGCATACAGATGTGCATACCGCACAAATGAAAGGGGTTGCATCGCATACACATGTACATACCGCACAAGTGAAAGGGGTTGCATCGCATACACATGTGCGTACCGCACAAGTTAAAGGGGTTGCATCGCATACACATGTGCGTACCGCACAAGTGAAAGGGGTTGCATCGCATACACATGTGCGTACCGCACAAGTGAAAGGGGGTTGCATCGCATACACATGTGCGTACCGCACAAGTGAAAGGGGGTTGCATACCGCACAAATGAAAGGGGTTGCATAGCATACAGATGTGCATACCGCACAAATGAAAGGGGTTGCATCGCATACAGATGTGCATACCGCACAAGTGAAAGGGGTTGCATCGCATACAGATGTGCATACCGCACAAGTGAAAGGGGTTGCATCGCATACAGATGTGCATACCGCACAAATGAAAGGGGTTGCATCGCATACAGATGTGCGTACCGCACAAGTGAAAGGGGTTGCATCGCATACACATGTGCGTACCGCACAAGTGAAAGGGGGTTGCATCGCATACACATGTGCGTACCGCACAAGTGAAAGGGGGTGAACTCGGGATCCAAACGCGTCTCACGCGAGAGGAATAGTGTGTAACCAACAGACGTATCTCAAAGTATTTCATACGGAGAGAGGGAAGGTTTTTAACCGGGTGAATAACAATGGTGACCAACAGACGTATCTCAACATATTTCATACGGAGAGAGGGAAGGTTTTAACCGAGGAGCAAAACAATGATGTAACCAACAGACGTATCTTAACGTATTTCATACGGAGAGAGGGAAGGTTTTAACCGGGGAGAAAACAATGGTGTAACCAACAGACGTATCTCAACGTATTTCATACGAAGAGAGGAAAGGTTTTAACCGAGGAGCAAAACAATGGTGTAACCAACAGACGTATCTCAGCGTATTTCATACGGAGAGAGGGAAGGTTTTAACCGGGGAGAAAAACAATGGTGTAACCAACAGACGTATCTCAATGTATTTCATACGAAGAGAGGGAAGGTTTTAACCGAGGAGCAAAACAATGGTGTAACCAACAGACGTATCTCAACGTATTTCATACGGAGAGAGGGAAGGTTTTAACCGATGAGAAAAACAATGGTGTAACCAACAGACGTATCTCAACGTATTTCATACGAAGAGAGGGAAGGTTTTAACCGAGGAGCAAAACAATGGTGTAACCAACAGATGTATCTCAACGTATTTCATACGGAGAGAGGGAAGGTTTTAACCGGGGAGAAAAACAATGGTGTAACCAACAGACGTATCTCAACGTATTTCATACGAAGAGAGGGAAGGTTTTAACCGAGTGAACGCCACGTCCTAACATGTTTTTACGTGAAAGGAGCAAAGGTAGATTCGAAGTCCAAACGCGTCTCACGCGAATGGAGAATGATTTCTTGTTGATAAGGGGTAATCTCTACACAGATGTCCCTTTTCTTCCTGATCATATTCACAACTTTCCCTATTCTCCAAGGGGGTGACAGACTAGGTTGGTTTAGTATCCAGAATTGAGGCGCATACACGCTACCTCAACCTATGGGGCTGCCATACAGATTTCAAGCCGGGAATACACCCCTGGGTATTTAAACCAGGCTTTAGTCTCGGAAATCCCGAACCTTTTGCGTTCTAGGCATCGGCCATTCGAACTCTAGTTTTCACCGTCGTAGTTGGTCTCCTAGGAACTCATTGCAAACACAACCAAGATAATACACAAATATTTACATATCAATACACACATATATGTACATATGGTATACACATATGCATATACAGACAACATACAGACAGATATATACAGATATATACACAGACATATACAGTATATATACAGGTACATACGACACAGACATATACGGACCTATACACAAACATATACGGATATATACAGGTGGGGAATATTCTGTTTGCAACCGTCAGTTGGAAGATGCCGTTACTGAGAAGGCATATTCCGTTTGCTGACGTCAGCACACGCACGCAAAACACGCAAAAAGAAAAGAAAATCACAAAATGCATAGATACGGGGTGTCGAACCCCTGACCTCAAGCTTGGCCTCTGCGTACTCAACCACTGAGCCACTCCACTCTTATGACTATGACAAGATATGCAAACAAATATATATACATATACGAGACATATATACACAAAATCAAAACAAACCAAAAGAAATACTCGATGTGGGGTTCGAACCCCTGACCTCAGGCTCAGGCTCAGGTTCTCTGAATCCTTAACCCACTGGGCCAAACCACTGAACCCAAGCCACACTTGTGACCAAATGTTCGAACAAATATGTATATATTACATAGCTATACATATATATACATATATGCATACACAACTCTCCCGCATTGTAGACACCCCATTTTTGACCGTCCTCAAGACCTGGACGTCACCGCTTGAACACTCGGTGATTATCCATGTTCGTGTTCGTTTGGAGTTCCCGGAGTTCTCGGCTACGCGCCTTGCCTCAGGACCTCCGAACTTGACCGTTTTGTGTCTGGTTTTGCACCAAACACTTGTGCTTTGCCTTGGAGGGCAGGGAATGCCTTGTGAGGCATCCCCACACACCACCGGCAGTGGCTAGAGGCCACCGGCTGGTTGGTGTTGCCATCGGCACTATATTGTGCCGGTCGGCACTCTTTTGTGCCGGTCGGCAGTCAATTTTGTCAAAATGACAATTTTGCCCTGCCGACTACTGTTCAGTTGCTTTTTGAGATATTTTGAAGCAGCTGTATAGCATTTGTTTCCCCTCCATACACGTGTATGGAGGGATGAGCCTTTGGTTTGCTTAGCTTGTAAGCTTTGTTGCCTATAAGAGAGGGCTCTCTTCTCTTGGCTCAAGGGTTAGAAAAATTAGACATTTTTAGAGAGAAAAGATAGAGAAGAAGCTCTGGTTCTAGGTTAGAATTTGTGTATCTATCCTATCTCTCTTTTCCTCTCTTGTTTCTACACTAGGTGCTTTAATCCATATTATTTCACACAAGCACCTAGTGTTTCACCTTCCTTCGGTTACTGAGGTTCTAAGGGCTGGTTCTTGAAGTTTTTGGTTGGATTTGAGCTCAAGGAAGCAACAACCTCAACCTTTGTGAAGGTGGTCTTCAAGGGTAAGAAACTACCCCTTTTTACCCCATTTTTGCACTCCATTTTTGCATAGTTTAGAACTGTTTTTGTGCTTAGCATTTAATACAAAAAAGTTCTGTTTTTTAGTCCTCTTTATTGTTGGTTAAGAGTGTTTTGTGCTTTGGGGAGGTTTGACCACCCTTAGGCCTTGAAAAGGCCTTTTTGTGCTATTTGTGAGAGCTCCAGGATTTTGGTGTCGGGGTCTCTTCACCACTGAAATCTTGAGGATTTTATGGGTGAAGATGATGCCTTGAAGTCCCAAGAAGGAGAGGGTCACCCCCTCTCCTTGTTGTCCTTGAAAAGGACCTATTTTGCCTCTTGAGGGAGCCCCATGTTTGGTTGTTTGTTGGTTATGCTATGGCTGTATTTTGTGCTCATATTGCCATATTATAACTTTGTATCATGTTGGTTTTAGTACTCCTTGCATGTTTTGCATAGATGCTTTGTAATGCCTCTTTAGTCCTTTAACATGCATTAGGTTGTGTGCCTCTATTCTAACATGTTTTAGGCTTAGATTCATGAAGCTTGTATGCTTATTTTTCCATGAATAAGGTCTGTCCATGGTTACTTGGGTCGATCTTAGCTTGCATCACATAGCCTCTTTGTATTTGGCTTGTTGGCCTTAAGAGCATGAAAGTATAGCATGCCTTGCTTGCATTATTTTCAATGGTTTGGAACCATTTAGCATGTTATTTCAGTCCCTTAGACGCATTGCCTTGCATGCCTCTTTGAAGTTTTGAAAGCATATGTTGTATGCCTAATGATTTGGTCATTGTGTGTGCCTTGCTCTAGAGCCACTTAGATGCCATCTAGGAGGTCCCTTTTGTATGGTCTAAGGCTGCCTTAGACCTGTTTTAAGCCTTCTTGGCCTTGTGAGGCTTGGTTGGCTTAGCCATGGTTTAGGTCTCCTTTGGCTTGCCTTGGATGCTTGGACCATTTGTTGCATGCTTAGTCTATTTTGTTGCTTGGTTTGGCACCATGTCCAACATGATTTTAAAGCTTATATATGCATGTTATATGTCCATGTTAGCCTCTTTTAAGTGTTCTTAAGAGTTGCTTGTTTATGCCTAAGTATTGGATTATGTATGCTTGCATGTGTGCATGTATTGCATATATCTTAGCCTTCACTTCTATGGCATTTGGCCACTGATTTTAGGCTTATTTAGAGCTGCCTAACCTATGTGCAAGTCCATCCTCTTGTTGCTTGCATATGCTCCTTGAGTGTTGTGATGTATTGGTAAGTAAATGCATGTTAGGACTAACATGATTGAATGAAGTCACATGCTTGTTTGCATGCTTGGACACCCACATTACACCTTGCATACTCGATGGTTGACATTGGTGTTTCATGCCTTGTATGTTTGTTAGCTTGTATGCTCCTTTGCATTGGCATGATTGCATACTAGTTGACATGTCTAGGATTGCATCACATAAACATGCATGCTCTACCTCTTGACCAAGTCATGATAGAGGCTTAGTACCCTTGTGTGTTTGTTTGGTTTGCATGCATTTGAAATAGAAGTTGCACATTCGGTTCTTTGGGCCATCATGCATGGAAATGTGTGATTGGTGGCCTGAGAATCGAGGCGCATGCCCCATTTGAGTCACAAATATGATAAGGGGCATATTGTTGGAATTACATTGCCATGCAAGTTTTTGCCCTCTGCTGCTGTGAGTTGCAGGTTCTGCAGACATTCAGTGCCGGCCGCAGTATTTAGTGCCGACCGGCAGTCTATTGATGGCCGATGGATGAATTTTGTGCCGGTGACCTCATGCTGATGCCGGTGGAAGTCCTACTCAGCCGATGATGTCCCTTAGTGTCCTGGGAGGCACTCCTGAGACTTTGGCAGTCTTCTGAGATGCAAAGCAGGGAAAACAGAGGCAATCTAGGCATGGCAGTGCAATTCCGAGCAAGTCCCGAGCATGCGTTGCATCCGGCCCTCATCTCGAGGCAGTTTACTGCTTTAATTAGATTAATTAATTTATTTGATTAATTTAGTTGGACTGTAATATTTTAATTAGTTTGCGTAGCTAATTAATCTGTATTATTCTTTTGGTCCCTCCGAGCGAGGGCATAATTGTAATAAGTGTGGGTGAGTGGTTTGTATGTCTTCCAACCCCCCATCTCTTTCTTCCCTTTTATTTACCTGCTTATGATGGTAGATTAGGGCATATTTAAAATTAGCATACCTTATGCAATGCATGCGTGCATCCATGCATTTGTTTACATGCACCGGGCTTGGTACATCATACAAACTGCATCGTACTTTCAATTCCAAATTGAATACGTGATAGTTGTAGCATTTCACTGCATCTTTGCATGTGTTGCATTAGCCACTTAACATGAACTAGGGCATGCATGATTGCTAACCAGTTTATTGTTTTGGCACGGAGTACGATGTAAGTATCTATGCTTTAGCAGCTCGCATGCGTGTGAATGTTAATATGACAGCATGTTTACCATGTGGCTAGTTGCTTATGTGATAAACTGTTTGAATGCCTGTGGGTGGAGGTTGGATTGCTTGAGTTGGAATAACTCATTGAAATCCGTATTTTAGCCGACTTGCGAGTAGCAAATTCCAAAGCATTTCAAAGAAACGGATATGCAATGCTTATTTCCAAATTAGGCAATCTAGTCTATACTTGTTTGCTGCGCGCATAACATAGTAATTCTAGGCTAATAACCGGAATAAGAACACGCAACGTTTTCAAAATCGGATATCACGGTTAGTAGAGGCCGGTCTTCGGACCGGGCGAAAGGGGGTGCTCATAGCTGACCTTCCCCGATCGTACCCAAGCTCCCGAGCCAAGACATTTGGTTATGACGGACACGTGGCCTTCAGCACCGAGTCAGGGTTTCCTAAATTTCCCATTTTAAAAAATATTTAGGTGGCGACTCTGTAATCTGGCAAAGCAATCCATGTTTGGCACTACTTTTCAAAAATCTGTTTTTCTTCAAAACGATTTGCCAGAGTTGGACTCTTTGGTTCAAATTAAGAACCGCAACAACAAAAGAGAGTCCGAACTCTAGAAGTGAAGCCCACAGGCGCGTCTACAGTTTCTCTGGCGACTCTGCTGGGGAGTTTAGAGAGCTTGACTCGAACTCGTGATATCCTGTTTTGACTACGTTTATGTGTCTCTTGCATTGCTTTGCATTGGTGGCGCCTAGGACACCGTTTGGCCATCTGCTATTCCTGAGCGGTTTGCCGGAGGCTTGTCTTGTCAAGGCATGACCATAAGGCTGACCGGTTACGGGCTCTGCCAGTATGGGAACACAAACCCCGGTTTTACCGGGGCACCCTTTTTGACCATTCGACTTAGTGCATATTCGGATCCATAGTGACCACTCCAAACTAGGACAGGTTGCTTACCCGATATAGGTTGTTTGAAACCGCTGTGTGCGTAGTGAAACCCTAGCTCCTGACAAAATAGGACAGGGAAACCCTACCCCAACATAGGGGTGTATTGGCTCTCATTTACTGCTATGTGCTTTTAGAGTGTATCTCTGCAGGGAACGCATATATCAGTTTGCAAAGTTTGAGCATCAGGCCTGAGGGCACTAGTATCAGTTTGTTGAGAATCAGTTGTGTCTGCGGGTATCAGTTCAGTTTTGAATAGTGATTCTGGGGAACAGTGATCAGTAGTAGAGTACAGTTGTCCGGCTACATCCGTGTTTGATCTGTTTGGGGCTGAAATGCTGCTTGTTTTCCGTTTCAGTTCAGAGATTCAGAGAATCGATCCAGAACAGTAGTGTCTTCTCCTTGCTGAGGCAGGACTTAGCATGACGCAGAATTCAGAAGAGATCGTGGTCATGACGGCCGCGTTGGTCAGGAATCACCCTACAAGATGAGACTACGTTGACATGCCGCATCCACCTAGGTCGCCTGCCGCACATCCTATGGACTCCTCAATATATCAGGCTCGCGAGCCTACTACATTTGAACTAATGGGAATGATAGGTGATCTTCAAAGATCCGTGGCGGATCTCGCCTATGGAATGTCTGTTTCGCCACCAGCCGCACCATATGCCGGAGGCTTTACCCCAGGAGCCCCTGGGACGAATTGTAATTGAACTCAGCCAACCGGAGATGACCTCCAGCTATGGCAACGACGCATCAAACCAAACTCTAGATCAGGCCGAGGCCAGAGACAAAGGCAAGATGAAGGCAGATGCCGACCCTATCGAACAACTGCTGTGGGCAGTAGAGGCTTTGAAAGCCGGAGGGATGAACAAGCAACAGATATCCGCAGTTATGTCAAAAGCTGTGGAGGATGCTTTCCCCACTCCGCCTGAGGGCAGTTCCAGTCAATCAGAGAATCGGGATAGGCCCCGTCATGCCAAAAGTTCTTCCCCTCCCAACCTTGCATCCGGAAAGGATCAGAAATCCAAGGCCGCACCCGCCGATCCGTTCGCTAGTGCATCTAGCAAGAGTGCTCAGGCTCCAAAGTACCTGCCCGAGGGCGCAGGGTCTTCCATGCTCTCTACATGCCTTTCTAGGCACTTTTGATTTTGGCCAAGGGGCACTTAAACCCTTGGAGCCCGACCCCTCCGAAGAATCTCCCTGCCACACATGATGCTGCTGTACTGTGCGTACCACCAGCAGACAGGCCATGCCACTGACAATTGCTTCCGCCTCCGTCATGAGGTGCAAGATTTGATTGACAACGAGGTTATCCTCCCGCCTACCTCAGCAAAGTCCGTCACCACCCAGTTGTTGGATTTGAGGATACAGATACTGCGAGTATGTAATCAGAAGGTGAACCTGCGGGCGTCTTGGCATTTTTGGATGTGGCGTTTGGCACGCATTTTTGGCATCTGTTGTAATTTTGTAAATTCTGACTTGGGTGTCGAGTCAGTCTTTTTTTTGTTTGAGTCTGTCTCATTGTTTGAGTCAGTCTTTTGCTTAAGGGTCTTGTTGTAATGAGTCAGTCCCTCTTGTATAGATACCAGGTGATTTCGGGGTTGTTGCCTCAAACACCGTTTTGTCTTATAAATAGTTGTTTTTGCTTTTTGAGTCTGTTTCTGCCGAGGAGCCAGTTATGCCAACAAATCTGAATGAAACAGCTGTGGCTATCACGTTCCGTATTGTTGTTGTTCAGCTGTGCCAGAGATGTGAATGGAACGACAGTGCCTACTCTCTTGTGCTTTAACATCGTCGTAATGACCTAAGCTTTTCATAAAACCCTTTTCGAACACTGCGGTGATGAAAACGAAGGGAAGTAATTCCTCGGGTTTTGTAAAATTTTGATCATTTTGAGAGAAAGAGAGGCATGCTAAGCTTTTAATGAATGAAATCATGCTTGTCGGCGTGAGTACTGAGAAGGATCCTGGTTTGATCCAGACTGGTTCCACACTATCTTCAGCGGAGCGATTTGTCGCTTTCTTAAAAACTTTCAAAAACAAATATTTTGCGCAGCCTTGCAAGACCTGTGTGGAATCGCTCTTGAGATTGTGCAGCCCAGGATCGCTCTCGCCTCAAGATTCAATTTATCTGTTGCAAACTGGAATCCGTTCAAAACATTCAACGGTGCCATGAAACGCCTGTGCGGCCATTTTGAGGCCCTCGAGCAAGAGGCATCAAAGTCAGATCAAGGAGATCAGATCCCACCCGGCAAGGCTCGTAAAGCAACCGTGATGGACTCTTCTGCAAATCAACCCAACAGTCGCTCTCCTGGATACAGAGGGCTTCAATCTCAAAACCATTTGGCATGGGCTTGCTACACTTTTACCCTTTGAGAGGCTCGCTGGACCGAAAACCCGGAAGGGCGGCCCAGGCAAAAGTAAGAGCAAAGAAAAAAAAAAAAAAAAAAAAAAAAAAAAAGAAAAAAAAGAAAAGAAAAGAAAAAAAAGAAAAAGAAAAGAAAGAAAAAAAAAGAAAGAAAAGAAAAAAAAAAAAAAAAAGAAAGAAAGAAAAACATAGCTCGCAAGGTCGAAAACCCGCATCGGGCACCTTGGCAAAAGTTAGAGCCTAAAAGTGAAGGTTAAAATACCCGAGTGTACCTTAACCGGAACTACGTAAGGCTTGATTCCCATGTTTGGGATACGTAGGCAACTTCATCCTGAAGTCCAGCCCCCAACGCTTCCATAGCGTCTCAGTCCATGTCATGGTTTTGATCACTTGCCTCCTCCGAATCCAATGTCTCGATTAGCACCTGGAACTACGTGATTAACTTCTTCTGAAGTCCAAACCAACACCTTCCAGGTGACTGTGTCCATATATTGATTCAAACCGTCTCGTCTCCTCCGCGTCCGAGGGTCCGATCGTCATCAACAAGGACTGGCTTACAATGTGCCGCGGCATCATCCAAACAAGGGGCAACTTTCCGTTGCCATGCATTGCCATAAGTTGCCCTGAGTTACCGTCCAAACCAGGGGCAACTTTCCGTTGCCTTGTCCCCCTTAAGCCAGGGGCAATTTGCCATTACCTCCGATCCGAGGTTGCATATCTCGAGGGTAAGTTCCGCGCTCGTTGAGCGTTGACTGTTTGCGAAAATAGTTTTTGAAAATTTTTACTGAAGTTGACTATTTTCTCGAAAACTATTTCATTTTTCAAATTGGACCATGTTTGGACCCAAAAGGAGAATTTTCAGTGCTCACAGCCAGATTCGCATGATTTTCAAATCAAAAATCGAATAAGTGTGCTAATCTGACTCTCATTTTGATCAAAACTGTTTTAGGAAGAAAACAAAAAAAATGGTCAAAGTGACGAACTAGGGGCACAGTTGAGTCAGGTCTTCTGTCTTTCCCCCGCCAACACACTTGCCAGAAAGGCACTCTATCCGCTGTGAGAAATAGCCGTGAGCTAACAGTGTTGGGCGTGAACCTGTGACTTCCTATTCATCCATTAATCACCCTGGGGAGGGATGAAAAATGAGAGAATAAAGAATAGAGGAGTAAGTTGAGAGAAAAGTAAGAAAAGGGTTTTGAGAGAAAAACCGAGCCTGAGGGCCGAGTGATGTGAGTATCACAAATCAGAAAGGGTGGGAAATAATACCCGGAGGAACTGGCTCCTCGAGATTCAGGTCTCTCCTTGTGTAAACATGTCCGTGTGTCGTGTCTTTTGATTTGTCGGTTTCGGCTTTAGCTTTGAGTCTTTTCCGAGTGTGTCTCGTTGTGTTCAGGTCGTGTGCCTTTTGTTTCTCTGTTTGAGTCTGTCTCGCTGTGTTCTGTGGTAGGCTCGATACCCCGGTTGTGAAACCCCTTTTCCAAAGATTAATCGTTTGTGCTCTGAATTTGTGCCATTCTCTACATTCGTGCGAAGCAAGAGAAGAAAAGGGAAATTTGGGACATCCGAGTGTGTTTCAACTCCAACCGTGTCAGTTTTGTGATCCGTCTTGTCAGATTGGGTTATTTGTTCAGGGTTTGTTGTGTGCAGAATGAACCCAGTGCTGTTTTGAGGGCTGTATGCAGATCAATCCCCAGTAGAGTACGGGCTGTATTGTGCAGTTTGAGTAGTGCTTTGTATGAGTGGTTGCTGTTAGTTGGTTGGTTATCTGATTATCATGGTACAAGTGCTCACTTTTCAGACAACAGATCAATATCATTTACATTTGAGGTGTAATATGATGCAATGCAGTGCAAGTATGAAACATGCAGATATAACACTCTTTTTCGACAAAAAGTTTGTTTCATTTCATATCATCTTTTCAAGTACATAAGTTTTGGAAACAAAATCTGCCTGCGGCAGTACAAAGTACCCTAACTACTGACAAAAGGGGAAAATGCAAAAAGAAGAAAAACAGCAAAAATCTGTATCAAATGTCAAAATGGCCTCCGGGGCATCAATCTGTCCTGTCCTCTTCCTGGACGAAGGTCCAGGAGCGTCATCAACAGGGGCACCACTAGGGGCATCACCATCTGAGCTCGAGTCCGAGCCATCATCGGTCTCCTCCGCCTCTGTCTCTGCCTCAGACTCATCATCCGGAACCGGAGCCCGCGAGCTGCTCCCGACATGAGTGCGCCCCCCTCTGGTGCGGGGATATGCTCTGCCATCCCGAGTAGAAATGGGAGGTCCAGCTGGAGCGCCACCCCCGGAGGAATCTGGAAGGGAGGCTGAAAAAGCATGAAAGGAACATCAGAATACTGAGAATACGGAGCAGTTTATCAGTGCAGAATGCAGTGTATGAGTACAGTGTATGTTGCCGTGAGCAGTGTATCAGTGCAGAATGCAGTGTATGAGTACAGTGTATGTATGCGTGTGAACAGTAAGTAGTGCAGGTGCAATGTGTAATACAGTGTATCAGATGCCGTGAGCAGTTTATCAGATGTTGTGTTATGCATCAGATTATGTAAAGCAGTTTGTGTATGGTTTGAGGCCGTGGTCAGAAAGAACATACCGGAATGCTGTAGAGGGCTAGGAGGTCGAATGTCCGCTGTAGCATCCCCATCATGGAGGCATTCATCTCCAATGACTGCCGGGTGTACTCAGAAGACGCCTGCAAAAGTATCAGATGCATCAATATTCTGTGGAATATCAAATAAACTGAAATGAAATAACAGTGCAAGACGAAGAATGCAGTAATACATACCGGAGGCAAGTCGGGGACACCGACAAACTCGTGGTCAGCTGGTGGAGGAGCAAAGGGGATCTGATAGGTCGCCCCACCCTGTCCTCTGAAAGTCAATGCAGCGGGCAGAGCAGGCCAACCGGTCCCTCGCCCTCGCTGAACTCCACCTCTGCCGGACTCGAGCCCTCCTCGGCGCTCCCCTCCTCCAGCTCCTGCTCCAGCCGCTGGCGCCGCTGGTCTCTCTCTCTACTCGGCGGCCGCCGCTCAGAGGTCGCATGATGAAGGTCCGGACGTACTCCGAGTAATCGCCCTCGCCTCGGAAGTCGTCCGCCTCCCAGCCAATAGTATAATCTGCCATCTGCTCGGCAGTGAAGCGCTCAGTATCCCGCATGTGCTCAGGAGGGTGCACCGGGACTATCTGCTCAAGTAGGCCTAGGGTCTGACGCAAGAAACGCTCACCCAGGTACCAAGCCCGACAGACCGGGCCCTCGAGCAGAATCCGGTAACGTGAGGTATCATCGGCGCTGGCAAACCGATCCCGCGTCACGGCTGGCAAAGGGGCCCAAGGCTGTCAGGTGATCTGAAATTGAAATACAGTTTGTTACCTACTGTTATTGCTAATATACAGTGGAAAGACGAAGCTTAAATGAACTGCAAGTAAAACATACCTCGGCAGGGGTGATGGTGTCGAAGTAGCGGCGGAAAAAGCTGAAGGTCTCCCGGGGCCTCCGCACGCATCTCCCGTCAAAGCGGCGTGAAAAAGGGACGACCAGAGGGGTCTCTGCATCGGGTACAGGAGCGAGCCTAGGAAAGTAGGCGTAAACCCACAACTGCAAGATAAATACCAGTGCATTTATCAGATAAAGCAGAATACAGAATAGAAAGCAGAAATAGCAGAGCCGTGTGTTGTGCAGTGTATTGTGCAGGGTGTACAGTGTGAGCAGTGTACAGTCAGTATAAAGCAGAGTATGTGTGTGCCGTGTGTACAGTATACAGCAAGTGTAAAGCAGACTACAGTGTGTGCAGAGTACAGAAAATAAAGAACGAAATGAAAGGCAGAAAAAGAAATGTACCTCCCAAGCACGCCAGTAACCCCCGAGCAGCTGTCCACTGCCGCGGGAGGCTGAGCTCATATATCCATAAAGGGTGGCCAGGGCGGCACCACCCCAGTCATAACGCAAAATGTCTCTGACATCCACTAGTGCGCTGAGGAGACAGAGAGGCACTGTGTTCGTCCAGTCGGCGAAGAGAGTTGTCCCGAACAAGAACATGAGAAAGCCGCGTGCATATCTCTCTACGGCCTCTGGGGTCATCGGAGTTGCATCAACGAGGAGGGGCTGGACCCGAACTGCACCTCGAACCAGGAGTACCGGACGAAGCCGGGACGCGCGAGAGGCGGTGCCGCGCCAAGCAAGTAGACCTGAGCCGCGTCCACTCATCCATGTCAATATCAAAGGGGATCGGATCACCCCCTACCCGATGCCTGTGAGCACCGAAAATCATAAGGGGTCATCGTCATGTCCCCGGTCGCACAAGTGAAATGAATCGGTGGTGTCCCACCACCTCTCCACCAGAGCGGCGAGGAGAGGTCTGCATGCGTGAGCTGGGAAGTCCCCTGCAGAACGCGCCAAAGCCAGCCTGGTCTACAATGTGGCGAACTGCGTCAGGAAGCTCAGTGTACCACACGCGAGCGACGTGTTCCCATACCCGCGGATGGTATGGGAATCTCCCTGTTTTCAAACAAGTAATTGCGAAGCAATATAAAATGTACAGTTTTGAGAAACAGTAAATCAGTGCAATATTGGCATGCGTGCAAGTTTTCAGATTCAAACAGATACCGGGTGCCGGTGTGTTACAGTAACTACAACGTGTGATGCGTCAGCATGTTTGTGTGGCTCGTGCAAATGTGGCATGCGTGCAAGTTTTTCAGATTCAAACAGATACCGGGCAATGGTGTTTGCAGTGAAATACGGTGTGTGCCGTGGTTTGAGTGGTTCAAGGCTAGCGCAGTGTGTGTGCACGTTGAGTCTTAAACGGATAATCAGTTGCGAGTGTTTGCAATCAACTACGATATACAGTGTATCAGTATATTGGAACTAGGCAGTTAAAACTAAGCAGTCAAAGAACCGAATCAGCTATGGCAGTTGACAGTTAACAGTTCTACATTGCAGAAAGTAAAACAGAGAAGAGTGTTACCTCGGAAGCGCCGAAGGATAGGTGAGAGGTCGGCTCGCGTAGGAGGAGCTCCGGGTCCAGTGCTCGGTCAAAGCTGCGAAACTGGCGTAGTCCGTGGGTGGTAGAACGTGGATCGCCGGCCGGTAGGTCGCCGGATCGAACGGGCGCTCGCTCAGCGGGAGGAGCTCAACCCCGGGATCCATCTCATGATCCGGGGGAGTCCCCGCGTGGAATGTCGTCGCCATGTCAGAGAGATGAGAAAATGACCGAGAATGAAAATCGAGTCGGAATACGAAGAGTCAACCGAAAGTCAACCCCGGGAGGGTGGAAAATGGCCGGAAAGGTCGGGATAGGAAAAAGGTACGGAAATGAAGAGGAAACCGAGGGGAACAAGTCCCGAAAAAGCGGAAATAGCAAAAGAGGCACCGAAACAAAGATTTGTTCGGTTGAAAATGTGCGAAACGTGATGAACTTCGCGAATCGAACGACGAAAATAGCGTGAAAACACAAAGAAATGGCGAAATGAGGAGAGAAAAAGGCTCTAGAGAGAGAGAGAGAGTTGATTTTCGGCGGTGGAGAAGTGAGAAAATAGGGTTGGGAACCCTATTTTAAAAGACCCATTGCAAAAAGTCGAAACTGTCCCGATCAGCAACTTTTGGCCGGTCGGCACTATTATGTGCCGGTCGGCACAATATTGTGCCGGTGGAACTTTTGCAGCCGGTGGCCACCTGTCCAGCCGTGATGTTCCCACAGCCTTGTTTAGGCCATGTGGGTAGTTTCTGGTCTTCATAGCTCAAGAAAGTGCAGAAAGTGAATCCCCGATGCTCAACCGGCCTCCGTTTTGACCTCGGACCGTGTCTTCTGTGCGTGGCACTCAGATTCAAGCAAAGATTGTATCCTTTTGTATCCTTTTGTCTTTTACAAAATTCAAAAGTTGCCCCGTGTGCGTTGCACGCATCCATCACATTGTCCGGTGCGTCGCATCACGCCGTCTTGCACGTCCCTTGCGACTTGCACCGTTTTGCATTTTCGTGTGGCATGCGTGTCATACTTGCATTTCATTTTCCATCCAATGAGGTATGCGTGCCTCATTTTGCATTTCATTGCATCTCGAGGTACGCGTGCCTCGTTTTGCATTTCATTTTCCATTCAATGAGGTATGCGTGCCTCATTTTGCATTTCATTGCATCTCGAGGTACGCGTGCCTCGTTTTGCATTTCATTTTCCATTCAATGAGGTATGCGTGCCTCATTTTGCATTTCATTGCATCTCGAGGTACGCGTGCCTCGTTTTGCATTTCATTTTCCATCAATGAGGTATGCGTGCCTCATTTTGCATTTCATTGCATCTCGAGGTACGCGTGCCTCGTTTTGCATTTCATTTTCCATTCAAGGTATGCGTGCCTCATTTTGCATTTCATTGCATCTCGAGGTACGCGTGCCTCGTTTTGCATTTCATTTTCCATTCAATGAGGTATGCGTGCCTCATTTTGCATTTCATTGCATCTCGAGGTACGCGTGCCTCGTTTTGCATTTCTTTTCCATTCAATGAGGTATGCGTGCCTTATTTTGCATTTCATTGCATCTCGAGGTACGCGTGCCTCGTTTTGCATTTCATTTTCCATTCAATGAGGTATGCGTGCCTCATTTTGCATTTCATTGCATCCGAGGTATGCGTGCCTCACTTTTGCATTTCATTTTGCATTCATTCATCCTGAGGTATGCATGCCTCACTTGCACCTCATTTTGCATTTCATTGCATCCTGAGGTATGCGTGCCTCACTTTGCATTTCATTTTGCATTTCATTGCATCATGAGGTATGCGTGCCTCACTCTGCATTTCACTTTTGCATTTCATTTGCATTTCGTTTTGCATTTTGCATTTTGCATCCTGAGGTATGCGTGCCTCACTTTGCATTTCATTGCATCCTGAGGTATGCGTGCCTCACTTTGCACCTCATTTTGCATTTCATTGCATCCTGAGGTATGCGTGCCTCACTTTGTGCCTCATTTTGCATTTCATTGCATCCTGAGGTATGCGTGCCTCACTTTGCATTTCATTTTGCATTTCATTGCATCTTGAGGTATGCGTGCCTCACTTTGCATTTCATTTGCATTTCGTTTTGCATTTTGCATCCTGAGGTATGCGTGCCTCACTTTGCATTTCATTTTGCATTTCGTTTTACATTTTGCATCTTGAGGTAATGCGTGCCTCACTTTGCATTCATTTGCATTTCGTTTTGCATTTTTGCATCCATGAGGTATGCCGTGCCTCATCTTGCATCTCATTTTGCATTTCATCGCGCTATTTTTGCGCACCTCATTGTTTTCGCGCTGGTCTGGCGAGACTTAAACAACGCACGGTCTAGGAGACCTTAAATCCTAGGAAGGTGCAAGACCTTCGGTGCATTTTGAAAGATGTGCGTTGTTACGCACTTTAGTTCTTTGCATTGTCATGCATCTTTCGATCTACATTTCAATTCAAATCTTGGGGTACGCGTGCCTCAAATCCTTTGAGGCATGCGTGTCTCATTTACATATCATTTTCCATTCCTTCCTGGCATGCGTGTCTCACTTGCATTATACATTGCGTTGTTTTGCATTGCCCCTCCGGTCTGGCGAGACCTTAAACACGCACGGTCTAGGAGACCTTAAATCCTTGGGAGGTGCAAGACCTTCAGTGCATTAAGGTGCACACCTCATTGCATTTGGCATGCATCTCAAAAACCGCGCGTTAGCGCGCATTCAAAAAAACAAAAAAACATACATTGTCTTGCATCTTTCCCAACATCATGCATCACCTGCATTAAAAAAAAAAAACAAAAAAACATGCATTGTCATGCATTGCATCCCGGTCTAGGAGACCTTAAATCCTCTGAAGGTGCAATTCCTTTGGTGTTTGTCGTGCCCGAACGACTTCCGGTGGTCTGGTAAAGCCACCTGCCTGTTTTTGCGGTGAGTTCCTAGAAGACCAACTGGGACGGTGAAAACTAGAGTTTGAACGACTTATGCCTAGAACGCAAAGGTTCGGGATTTCCGAGACTAAAGTTTGGTTTAATACCCAGGGGGTGTACCCTCGACTTGAAATCTGTATGGAGCCCCATAGGTTGAGGCGGCATGTTTACGCCTCAATTCTGGATACGAACCAACCTAGTATATCGCCCTGTTGGTAAAATAGGGAAAAGCTGCAATCATAGTCGTTGCATCATCATTGCATTGTCATGCATAATTGTAAATACTGCATATGTCATGCATTTCAAAAAAAAATCCAAAAACAAAAAAATACTGCATATGTCATGCATCATTGTAAATAACTGCATAGTCATGCATCATTTATAATAGTGCATATGTCATGCATTTCAAAAACAAAAACAAAAAAACATGCATATGTCATGCATCATCATTGTAGTATAGTGCATATGTCATGCATTTTCTGTAAATATCCATTTCCATTGCATTGTAGTTGCATGCATCCACTGCATCATCTTCCATCCATGGCTTGCACCTTTCCTGTTGAGCTTGGTCTGGTATGTGTTCATACTTTTCACACGTCAAAACACAGTTCTGCATGTGTACGCGCCTATTCCACGTTGGTATGTTGGTTTGAGGTAGCGGCACCTTTCTTCTGTGCTAGACATGGCTTGTACGTATACATGCCCTTCCTAGGCAAAACTTGGTTTGGCCTGCGTGCCATATCCATTGTATCCATTGTAGTTGCATGCATCCACTGCATCATCTTCCATCCATGGCTTGCACCTTTCCTTGTTGAGCTTGGTCTGGTATTGTCCACTTTTCACGTCAAAGCAATAGTCTGCATGTGCATCGCGCCTACTCCACGCTGGTATGTTGGTTTGAGGTTGCGGCACCTTTTCTGTGTTAGACATGGTTTGTATGTGTGCATGCCTTTCCTAAGTGAGATACGGTTTGGCCGCGCGCCATAATCGCATATACATTGTAGTGTAATTGTTGCATCCGGCATTAGGATCATTGTTCTTTCCTCAGCGGGTCGTCACCCACTTATGTCAATCCACCACCCAATACTTGTCCTTGTGTCCGTCTACATTACTCATAGTTCTGCATGTGTATCGCGCCTACTCCACGCTGGTATGTTGGTTTGAGGTTGCGGCCACCTTTTCTATGGTAGACGGACTTGTTACTTCCATCAACCTATTTGACATTTGTGTTGGTTTCGAATTGCTCCACGATTGAATCATGATTCAATTGCCTTTGCATGTAGTTTGCATAGTTTCAATTGCATTGCATTATCATTTGCATTGTTCATACATCATTTTGTATATATTGCATATCATCTTGCATTCATTTCGCATTGTCATGCATATTGCTACAATATTGTACCTGTTAAGTTTGCTTTCTTTGCAGGCACGATATTGTATGTACGGCTCATTTGAGGCCGGTGCAACCGGACGAGCCGCCAGGTATTGTATCCTCCCGAGTGAGACGTATTGAGAATTGCATAATTCTCTTACATCCTTTCTGCATTGTAGTGTAGTTTGGTGCATGCTAGCTTAAAACTGTCGCATGCGTGCTTCGTTACAAGCTTTCTTTGCATGATCATTAAGTTATGCTCGGCTTCATGCATTTTCAGTTGCATTTTGCCCCTGCCTTCGGGCGCATATCTTGCTTGTCTTGCATGTTTGTCTAATCTTCGGCCTGGTCAAAAATGGGTCTCTCTGGGCTTTGACATTCACTCCCGTCATTGTTATGACTTCCGAGTTCTGTCAAAAGAGGGGCAACTGTAGACACCCCATTTTTGACCGTCCTCAAGACCTGGACGTCACCACTTGAACACTCGGTGATTATCCATGTTCGTGTTCGTTTGGAGTTCCCGGAGTTCTCGGCTACGCGCCTTGCCTCAGGACCTCGAACTTGACCGTTTTGTGTCTGGTTTTGCACCAAACACTTGTGCTTTGCCTTGGAGGGGCAGGGAATGCCTTGTGAGGCATCCCCACACACCACCGGCAGTGGCTAGAGGCCACCGGCTGGTTGGTGTTGCCATCGCACTATATTGTGCCGGTCGGCACTCTTTTGTGCCGGTCGGCAGTCAATTTTGTCAAAATGACAATTTTGCCCTGCCGACTACTGTTCAGTTGCTTTTTGAGATATTTTGAAGCAGCTGTATAGCATTTGTTTCCCCTCCATACACGTGTATGGAGGGATGAGCCTTTGGTTTGCTTAGCTTGTAAGCTTTGTTGCCTATAAGAGAGGGCTCTCTTCTCTTGGCTCAAGGGTTAGAAAAATTAGACATTTTTAGAGAGAAAAGACAGAGAAGAAGCTCTGGTTCTAGGTTAGAACTTGTGTATCTATCCTATCTCTCTTTTCCTCTCTTGTTTTACACTAGGTGCTTTAATCCATATTATTGCACACAAGCACCTAGTGTTTCACCTTCCTTCGGTTACTGAGGTTCTAAGGGCTGGTTCTTGAAGTTTTTGGTTGGATTTGAGCTCAAGGAAGCAACAACATCAACCTTTGTGAAGGTGGTCTTCAAGGGTAAGAAACTACCCCTTTTTACCCCATTTTTGCACTCCATTTTTGCATAGTTTAGAACTGTTTTTGTGCTTAGCATTTAATACAAAAAATTCTGTTTTTTAGTCCTCTTTATTGTTGGTTAAGAGTGTTTTGTGCTTTGGGAGGTTTGACCACCCTTAGGCCTTGAAAAGGCCTCATTTTGTGCTATTTTGTGAGAGCTCCGGGATTTTGGTGTCGTCTCTTCACCACTGAAATCTTGAGGGATTTCAGTGGTGAAGATGATGCCTTGAAGTCCCAAGAAGGAGAGGGTCACCCCCTCTCCTTGTTGTCCTTGAAAAGGACCTATTTTGCCTCTTGAGGGAGCCCCATGTTTGGTTGTTTGTTGGTTATGCTATGGCTGTATTTGTGCTCATATTGCCATATATAACTTTGTATCATGTTGGTTTTAGTACTCCTTGCATGTTTTGCATAGATGCTTTGTAATGCCTCTTTAGTCCTTTAACATGCATTAGGTTGTGTGCCTCTATTCTAACATGTTTTAGGCTTAGATTCATGAAGCTTGTATGCTTATTTTTCCATGAATAAGGTCTGTCCATGGTTACTTTGGTCGATCTTAGCTTGCATCACATAGCCTCTTTGCATTTGGCTTGTTGGCCTTAAGAGCATGAAAGTATAGCATGCCTTGCTTGCATTATTTTCAATGGTTTGGAACCATTTAGCATGCTATTTCAGTCCCTTAGACGCATTGCCTTGCATGCCTCTTTGAAGTTTTGAAAGCATATGTTGTATGCCTAATGATTTGGTCATTGTGTGTGCCTTGCTCTAGAGCCACTTAGATGCCATCTAGGAGGTCCCTTTTGTATGGTCTAAGGCTGCCTTAGACCTGTTTTAAGCCTTCTTGGCCTTGTGAGGCTTGGTGGCTTAGCCATGGTTTAGGTCTCCTTTGGCTTGCCTTGGATGCTTGGACCATTTGTTGCATGCTTAGTCTATTTGTTGCTTGGTTTGGCACCATGTCCAACATGATTTTAAAGCTTATATATGCATGTTAATATGTCCATGTTAGCCTCTTTTAAGTGTTCTTAAGAGTTGCTTGTTTATGCCTAAGTATTGGATTATGTATGCTTGCATGTGTGCATGTATTGCATATATCTTAGCCTTCACTTCTATGGCATTTGGCCACTGATTTTAGGCTTATTTAGAGCTGCCTAACCTATGTGCAAGTCCATCCTCTTGTTGCTTGCATATGCTCCTTGAGTGTTGTAATGTATTGGTAAGTAAATGCATGTTAGGACTAACATGATTGAATGAAGTCACATGCTTGTTTGCATGCTTGGACACCCACATTACACCTTGCATACTGATGGTTGACATTGGTGTTTCATGCCTGTATGTTTGTTAGCTTGTATGCTCCTTTGCATTGGCATGATTGCATACTAGTTGACATGTCTAGGATTGCATCACATAAACATGCATGCTCTACCTCTTGACCAAGTCATGATAGAGGCTTAGCACCCTTGTGTGTTTGTTTGGTTTGCATGCATTTGAAATAGAAGTTGCACATTCGGTTCTTTGGGCCATCATGCATGGAAATACGTGATTGGTGGCCCGAGAATCGAGGCGCATGCCCCATTTGAGTCACAAATATGATAAGGGGCACATTGTTGGAATTACATTGCCATGCAAGTTTTTGCCCTCTGCTGCTGTGAGTTGCAGGTTCTGCAGACATTCAGTGCCGGCCGGCAGTATTTAGTGCCGACCGGCAGTCTATTGATGGCCGATGGATGAATTTGTGCCGGTGACCTCATGCTGATGCCGGTGGAAGTCCTACTCAGCCGATGATGTCCCTTAGTGTCCTGGAGGCACTCCTGAGACTTTGGCAGTCTTCTGAGATGCAAAGCAGGGAAAACAGAGGCAATCTAAGCATGGCAGTGCAATTCCGAGCAAGTCCCAGCATGCGTTGCATCCGGCCCTCATCTCGAGGCGGTTTACTGCTTTAATTAGATTAATTAATTTATTTGATTAATTTAGTTGGACTGTAATATTTTAATTAGTTTGCGTAGCTAATTAATCTGTATTATTTTTGGTCCCTCCGAGCGGGGCATAATTGTAATAAGTGTGGGTGAGTGGTTTGTATGTCTTCCAACCCCCCCATCTCTTTCTTCCCTTTTATTTACCTGCTTATGATGGTAGATTAGGGCATATTTTAGCATACCTTATGCAATGCATGCGTGCATCCATGCATTTGTTTACATGCACTGGGCTCGGTACATCATACAAACTGCATCGTACTTTCAATTCCAAATTGAATACGTGATATTGTAGCATTTCACATGCCATGTCTAGGATAGCCGAGCCTACTCTAAATGCATCTTGCATGTGTTGCATTAGCCACTTAACATGAACTAGGGCATGCATGATTGCTAACCAGTTTATTGTTTTGGCACGGAGTACGATGTAAGTATTATGCTTTAGCATCGCATGCGTGTAATGTTAACATGACAGCATGTTACCATGTGGCTAGTTGCTTATGTGATAAACTATTTGAATGCCTGTGGGTGGAGGTTGGATTGCTTGAGTTGGAATAACTCATTGAAATCCGTATTTTAGCCTACTTGCGAGTAGCAAATTCCAAAGCATTTTCAAAGAAAACGGATATGCAATGCTTATTTCCAAATTAGGCAATCTAGTCTATACTTGTTTGCTGCGCGCATAACATAGTAATTCTAGGCTAATAACCGGATAAGAACACGCAACGTTTTCAAAATCGGATATCACGGTTAGTAGAGGCCGGTCTTCGAACCGGGCGAAAGGGGTGCTCATAGCTGACCTTCCCCGATCGTACCCAAGCTCCCGAGCCAAGACATTTGGTTATGACGGACACGTGGCCTTCGGCACCGAGTCAGGGTTTCCTAAATTTCCATTTTAAAAAATATTTAGGTGGCGACTCTGTAATCTGGCAAAGCAGTCCATGTTTGGCACTACTTTTCAAAAATCTGTTTTTCTTCAAAACGATTTGCCAGAGTTGGACTCTTTGGTTCAGATTAAGAACCGCAACAACAAAAGAGAGTCCGAACTGTAGAAGTGAAGCCCACGGGCGCGTCTACACGCGTCTCTCCCTATTTTTCGATAGCCACGCCTGACACGCGGCCTGCTTTTGCGTCACTGGCCGACAAAAGCAGACCGCCTCGATTAAGCTTGCTCGGCTCTCACCCCTCTCTTGTCTTTCTCTCTCTTCTTCTTCTTCTCTTCAGTATCTTCCCTCTTCTTCTTAATCGTTCTCTTCTTCTGCTTCCATCACTCTTTCATCTTCTTCTTCATCACTTTTCCGTCTTCCTCCTCCTTCTTCTTTTCCTCATCTATTTTCTGTCATTCCTCTGTGACTCCCTTCTTTCCTCTCTCTTTCTATACATGGCTTCATCTCGCCCTCTCTCTCTTTTTCCGGATCTTAATGGTCCATCGAGCTCCTCTGGCAAGTGCCCCTGCTCTTACTCAACCTAGTCTTCCCACACTATCAGTTGAGCAAGTGATGGCTACTCAAAATGATATCGAGGCCAACCACTACATGTTGAGGTCCTGCATGGAGACAGTGGCGCGGTCACCAACCTGTCTCACCGTCTGCAAAACAAGGCGTGTGAGGTATACCAGGTCAACGCCCAACTGTCTCTACTCCAGTGCATGTACAGAGATGCACGGGCAGAGATTTGTGCCTTGAAGGCTGAAAACAAGGAGCTAAAAAGGCAATCCACCTCTATGGCCCGATTTGGGGCACCTTCGTACCTCTCTTTTGATAGCCGGCGGGGAGCCGACTCTCGCGCGGAAACACTGTGTAGTTCTTGGCGGGAGTACTGGAGAAGGGCCTTCGAAGGTTGACGACAAAAAGAATGACAAAAAGCGGAAGAGCTCGGCGACGGAAGAGCCGAGTAAGTGAAGTTGGTTCGTGGCCGTCATCGAGAAGAAAGAAAAAAGATCCCTTTTTTTTTTTTTCTTTTTTTTTTTGTATTTTTGGTTTTCTTCTTTTTTTTTCTGTATTTTCTGTTGTTTTTTTTTATTATTTGTTTTTGTTTTTGTTTTGTTTTGTTTTGTTTTTTTTTCTTATTTTTGGAGTCTTTGTATTTTCTGGGTTTTTTTTTTTTTTTTTTTTTTTTTTTTTTTTTTTTTGGAGTCTCTGTAATCGGGATGTCCTCCCTGACTGTATAAAAAGTTTCAGTTTTGTATCTCAATGGTGTGCTGGCATATCACTTTGAGTTTGAAAATACTTTGTTGATCGAATTTGAGATTGATTGAAATTGGAACTCTGAATTGGACATGATCCATACTGACCTGAATAAAATAAAACTGACTCAACGTAAGAAAAACAAAGCCAAAATAATGCAAACATACTTATATACACTGACTGGTATAAATACACCGACTGGTATAATATACTGACTGGTATGAAAGGAACACACTTATATACACTGATTGGTATGACTACCTAACTGGTATAAATACAATTGACTGGTATGGATACCACACTTATATCACTGAATAGTTGACTCGAGCGGTGGAGAAACAGAATCTCTACTCGACTATGCCCCTAGTTCATTGCCTTGACCCTTTTTTGTCTCTTGATTTTTTTGTAAACATGTTTTGATCAACATGAGAGTTAGATTAGCATACTTATTCCATTTTCTGTTTCAAATCATGTAAGCTAAATTGTGAGCACTGAAAATTTTCCCTTTTCAAATCCAAAGAATGGTCCAAGTTTTGCAAAAATGGAACAATTTTCGAGAAAAATTAGTCAGCTTCATTCAAATTAATCAAAACCTATTTTTGCAACTGGCCACTACTCAACTAACATGGAATCAACCATTGGGGTGCATAGTCCCAAACTAGATAATCAAAGGTGATATCTGAACCAAGCCAATCTGAACCGAATAAAGTCGAGCAAAACCGGACCGAATCGAACCGAACCAAACCGCCAAACCGAATGGAACCGAACTGAACCAAGTTAAATCGAACCAATTGAACTGAGCAGAATGAAGATACACCAATCAAACACGGATAGGACAACCAAGTCGACTAAAGATACACCAATCAAAACATGGACGAAATGAATGAGTTGAAAAATTACTAGGGCCGAACTTCGAGATGAAGCTACCTACGTATCCCAAAGATAGGAATCAGGCCATCATAGTTCGGGCTAAGGTTCACTCGGGTATTGACACTCTCCTTTTGTGCTCTAACTTTTGCCAAAGCCGCCCTTTCGGGTTTTCAACCTTGCGAGCTTCTTTTTTTTTTTTTTTTCTTTTTTTTTTTCATTTTCATCATTCATTTTTTTATCATGTTTTTTTTTAATTTTTTATTTTCTGCTCTAACTTTTGCCTGGGTTGCCCTTCCGGGTTTTCCGCCCAGTGAGCCTCTCAAGGGTTTTAGTTTAGCTGTCCATGTTGATTGGGTTGAGATCTCTAGGCCATCAAAATCTATAATAATAACTGCTACACTTGACCAGAGATATGACGATGTAGGGACTAGGCTACTTGGGTCTGAATTTGTTGCCCCTAGTGTATTAGATAGGAACTCGACTGTCCTTCAATAATAAAATTCATTCTCTCAAATTCTGGGTTTGGCCTTTCTGGGCGGTCTTCATTGGGAAACGATTCAGTTTAACTCTTTGATCACATCCAACCTTTTGCCCTAGTTCAAGGGCTGCTTCAAATCTAAATCACATCCAACCTTCTTGCCCCTAGTTCAAGGGTTGCTTCCAATCTGAATCCTAGGCCCTACATAGTTTTGGCTAAGGTTCATTCGGGTATTGACACTCTCCTTTTACGCTCTAACTTTTGCCAAAGCCGCCCTTTCGGGTTTTCAACCTTGCGAGCTTTTCATTTTTCTTTTTTTGTGCTCTAACTTTTGCCTGGGTCGCCCTTCCGGGTTTTCAACCCAGCGAGCCTCTCAAGGGTGGTACCTTATTGCCCCTAGTTCAAGGGCTGCCTCCATTTCAGCTATGCAAGCCTCACACTTTTGCCCCTAGTTCAAGGGCTGTTTCAAATTGAAATCACATTCTCTGCCCTGAGTTCAAGGTCTGTTTCCAATCTGGATCACATCATTGCCCCTAGTTCAAGGGCTATTTCCAATCTAAATCATATTCGACCTTATTGCCCCTAGTTGAAGGGCTGCCTCCATTTGAATCACATCATGGCCCCTAGTTCAAGGGTTATTTTCGATTCGACTACGCAAGCCTTACACTTTGATTGATCATAAAATACTTCAAATCACGGTTTGAAAGCTAAGGAGCTAAGGAGCTAAGGAGGTCGGACCTCGAGTCAAGAGGAATCCTATGCTGTATAACTAATTCCAGGCATGTCTTCATAGGACCACGCAAAAACAGTTTTTGAAATCTTTTCACAAAGTGACTAATCACTCGTACTTTTACGAAGATAAGATAGAACCAATTTGGACCAAGCCAGGATCCTTCTCAGTACCCACATTACCAAAAATGATTTTCTTCATCAAAGGCTTAGCACACCTCTCTTCCTCTCAGTTGATCAAAATTTGCAAATCCCGAGGAAATTCTTCCTCTTCGTTTTTATCAGAGTTTTGGAAAAAGTTTTGAAAAACTTTGGTCAATGCTATGATTTAGAGGCACAGAGAAGTAGGCAGACTCTATGGCCTTTTTTTTTTTTTTCTGTTTATTGAAAAGAGACTATGACTCAGCAATGGCAACAGACTTTTGACAACATACTCAAAGAAAATGACAAAGAGGACCTAGACAGGACAGAAATGTCTAGGTTAGCACTATCGAAATCAACAGACTCTGATTCATTAGGCTGACTCGAGCCTGACTCTAACTCTACAAACTTGGTGGAGTCAAACTTAGACTCAATACTCAATTCAGAACTCAGAAGAAAACCATTCTCAAATTGCCAGTCAACGTGTGGACCATCCACAACATTTAAAATAAAGCTCGTGCAATCAACAGGTGGTCATTCCCCAATCACAAGATGGTCGGATACCCTACAAGCTCTATTTATTTACAATGGTTGACTTTGTGGGATACCGGAGTTTTTTTTTTTTTTTTACAAATTTTTTGTGATTTTATGTTTTTGTTATTTTTTTGTTTTTGAAGTAATGGTGCTAAGTTGAACTACCTGAACCACTCATTTGAATTTGAGAACCCCTATATAGATCCAATACATTGCACATAACACATAGCAGGAAAGAGAACAAACACCCTATGGAGGGTAGGGTTATCCTGTCCTAGCTTGAAATGATCTAGGGTTTCACTATTCAAACAAGCGTATCATACATCCTAGAAATGGGAAAGCATCCTGTCCTAATTTGAAAGGTACTATAGCTCACTATATGCACAAGTTAGCTCTGTTCTAAGGGTTGAAGTCAAGGTGACGTTACCAAAGAGTCCTTTGGTCATAACCAATAAAGATCCCAGGAAATCAGAAGAGTCAAATAGCCTCTCTTCGGAGTCTGAGAACCTTAGATAGCAAAGCTAGATAGCAGGGCTACATAGCAAAGCTACCCTTTTGACAAATCTCAAAAGGTTACAACACAAGGCCTCTAAAGTATCGTAAGAATAGGTGTAGTGTCACAAAAAAGCTTACCTGTGCTCCCACCAGTATCTGGGCAACACAAGGACTTGAAGTGCACCAATGAATGCAATGCAATGAACTATAATTGAAAATAAAGGTCATATCATGGAGTTCGAGTCAAGGTTTCATAAAATCCCCAACAGAGTCGCCAGAAACTGTAACATGCCCGGGGGGTACCTGCGCGCGTTAAACAGTTCGGACTCCCGAGATCTCTTTGATCTCGAGTCTCACGAGTGCAATGTGAAACATAGATGAGAGTCCAGATTTGGCAACTTTTATTGAAAATCCATTTTATTGCAATTTTGTCAAAAATGACTGCGTCATCAGATCTCAGAGTCGCCACCTAATATTTTGGGAAATTAGGAAACCCTGACTCGTGCCAAGGCCACTGTTCGTCGTAACCAAGGATGCTTGGCTCGGAACCTTAAGTATGAGAGGGGAAGGTCAATAATGAGCACCCCCGCTCACCCGATCAAAAGATCGGCTTCTACTAAACCATGATATGACTTTTTATTTTCTTTATATGTTCATGTTCTGATTATTGAATAAATCCTAAATTTACTATGTGAAGCATACAAGTTAGACTAGTTTGCTCAAATTGGAACAATTCAATTTCATGTTTGTTTTGCAAAAAGGTTTGAATTTGCCACTTGACAAAGTGGGCTAAAGTTTTGAATTTGCCACTACAAAGTGGGCTTAAAATGTACATTTATTGAATTATTCCAATTCTAACAACAAGCCTTCATCCACAGGCATTCAAACAATTTATCATTTAATCAATTAGCCTCATGGTAGGATGCTAAACATAATAAGAAAATCACACACAAATGGGATGCTAAAGCATAAAAACTCACAGATTGACCGACGTCCCTCGAACAAGTACAAAACAAAGTTAGTAAAATATGCATTCTTATATACAGAATCCTAATGCAATTCACTCATGAGATGCACTAAAGATTCAGCTTCTAGAATATGGCATGTGAATCATCAAAACATACGATAGCGTACAGAATCACAGAAGAATTGATTAAATCCACACATGTAAATGTAGCCGAATCTTAATGCATGAGACATAAATGTAAAGCATGGATATGCATGGCATGTCAGATATATACATACACACAGTTAGGGAAAGCGATTAAAGAATGGGATAGAAAGAAGCGGGTGAGGGAATTATTACAACGCCTTAACTATTACAGATCCGAATAAAGGAGAGGGAGAAATAACAAAATAAAATAAAACCTCACAAAACACTCAAAATAAAAAAAAAATAAACAACTTCATCACTGGCACATGTCACTCCTTTCGCATGTCCCGGGTTCCACAACATCGTAGATTCACATTTTCTAGATTCAAGCGGCAAACCAAGGAACGGATTTGAAATCTGACTAGCATGGCTTATTGGGAAATCACTATTGGATGAGTGCAAATTTCCTGAGAGTGTAGAGAGAAAAGAGTGACTATCTACTCTTTAGAACCTCGGAGTTGTACATATATCAACAAAGATGCAGTACAGACAAAGGCCAGTCCAACGATGTTTCTGGGTTTTTGAGAGAGAGAGGAGAGTCGTGCTTGTGTGTGGTTGTGCGTGTGAATGTGTGTGCATGCGCCGTGTCTGTTGTGTGTTGTGGCAATGTGGTCCTCCTCCTATCCGTGAGCTGTGTGTGTGTCATATACATGTGTGTTGCTTGGGTGTGTGTGTGTGTGGGTGAGTGTGTGTTGTCCGAGAGCTGTGTGCATGTGTGCCTCTATGTTGTGGTCCGATCAAAGGTAATCTCCATGCATGTAGGTGTCCAGGTGTGTCTCTTCATCCCCATCATCCACCCCGAGAGAGAGATGGGATTGTAGTGTGCTGTCTTGATCTCTCAGCTACCCGTGTGTATCTCTTCGTCTGTGTTGTGTATGAAAAATCCGTGTGTATGGAGCACCCCATCAGTCCCCGTGTGTGTGTGCCTGAGTGTGTATCAATGGTGTGATATATGTGTTGTGTATCAGTGTGCTGTGCCGTGTGTGTCAATGGTGTCTGTGATGTGTGGTGGTTGTGTGGGTGTTATTGTGATGGTGCATGTGGGTCTTCATGTGGGTGTGGATGTGTACCCTCTCCCTCACCCAAACTGTGTGTGTTTCTCCCCAAAACCATGCTTCATCTCCCTCTCCTCTCACCCCAAACTCTGTCTGTTGGGTGTGTGCTGCTGCCCCATGTCTTGTGCCAGCCGAGAGAGAGAGAGAGAGCGTCCCCCTTTTTGTCTGTGTATCATTCCCCGTGTGTAGATGTATCCCCTCCCCCTTCAACACTCAAAACCCGACAGAAAATCATGGAGCCTCATCCATCTCTCTTTTTTTCTTCCTCCTGTGTATCTTTTTCTTTACATTTTAAAACCCCACAAACCTAGAGAGAGAGAGTCCTTTTTCCTCCCTTGTCCCACCTCCTCCATGACCAATTTTGTATCATTGTATTCTCCACTCTAGCACAATTCATGATTCCACCACCACCATTTCTTTCTTTCTGTAAAGCCACCGCCCAATTTCTTTTCTTCATATTTTTTATGTTATCATCATCCCACCCACAAAACAAAAAAAAACAAACATTCTGACCATTTTTATATTTTCTATTTTTTCTTTTTTTTTGTTTTTATCATTTTTTATTTATAAAAATATCACATGCCAATTTATATAAACACACCTAAAAATTTGTACACACACACAAAATTATATAAAATTATAAATTCAAATAAAAATATTTTAATTTGACCAAAATGGGTGAGTTTTGAGATTAAAATTTCAATTTTGATTTTTCTAGTGAGGGTGGTCAAAATAAAATGCCCAAGTCTTAGGGCCGGTCAAAATGGGGTGTCTACAGGCACCACCCGTGCCAAATAATCAGAATGATGATCAGATAATAGCTCTCACCAAAGAATTCAAGAAAATGAAACCACCACAGTTCCATGGTGGATTAATCCGTTGAAAGCCGAAGCATGGGTTTCGGCATTGAGAAATTGTTGAAGTGTTCCCGTGCTCGGAGACTCAGAAAGTGCTTTTAGCCACTTTTATGCTAGAAGACGAGGCAAGAAGATGGTCGATGTTAATGCGAGAAAGCATAAGGATGTTGACTGGTGAAATTTTTGGAAATTTTCTATGACAATCTTCCCGCAGTGTGTTCGGGAGGAAAGTGGCGGAGTTCATGGAACTAAAGCAAGACAGTATGACTGTAGATGAGTATGAGGCCAAATTCACTGAATTGGCCAGGTTTTGCGCCACATGGTGATTGACACAGACTATAAGAAGGCAAGGCATTTTGAAGGTGGGCTTCGAAGTGACATCCTAGAAGGAGTGAATGTCTTGAAGCTAGAAACCTATGTTGGGTGCTAGACAGGGCCATCATATCAGAGGCTAAATAGCTAGACAAGCTAAGCCCAACAACAGAGTGGAAAAACAACAAAAGGCGGCTTCTTTTCAAAAGAAGTTTGTAAAAAAACAAAACACGGGCTTCTCAAATACTTGTCAAATTCTTCCCGAGCACAATTCCCATGTGCAATATTTGTAGCAAAAGGCACCGTGGGAGTTTGTTACCGTGCAATCAGGCTTGTTCAATATGGAAAACAATGGCATATGCCCGAGATTGTAATCAGAATGGTGGAAAGATGGCTGCTAGTTCCACTGCATCAATCCCAAAGCCAGGAAATACTATGAGACCTGCTATCATCCCGGGGATCCGTGAGACAGGAGAGAGTTTTGCGCTTGTTCCGGGCGATACACGGAATGCCAACGCAGTTGTTCTCAGGTACTATTTCTATATGTAATCAGGATGCTTTTGTGTTAATTGACTTCGGATCCATACACTCTTTTGGGACATATTATGCATGCATCTAGACTAAATAGAACCCTTAGAATTACTACCATATCTGCTATGTGTGTCTGCTCATCTGGGGAATCTGTATTGTGTGAACCATATACCGGTTTTTGTAATATGCGTGTTTGAGGATGCTACCCTATACGTAGATTGTTGCCTTTAAACTTTAGGCATTTTGATGTGATTTTGGGCATGGATTGGTTGACCAAGTATGTGCACCATTGATTGTGTGACAAACGGGTTGTGTTTAAACCACCATAACAGAAAGAGATTGTGTTTGTGGGTAATGGGGTAGTGCCTCCACCTTATTTGATATCTGCAATGAAAGCATGTAACTGATCAGGAAGGGTGCCAGGGTTATTGTGCTATGTGTTGTCTGAAACTCTGTGAATGTTTGAACTGAATGATACCCTATTGTTAGAGAATTTCCAAATGTGTTTCCAAATGAATTACCAGGGGAATTGTAGATAGGGAGACAAGTTTATTATTGAAACTGTGCCAGGCACCCAGCTCATTTCTAAAACTCCCTATAGAATGGCTATTGCCGAAATGAAAGAATTGAAAGAACAGTTACAAACTTGCTTAACAAGGGATTTATTCGACCTAGCACTTCGCCTTGGGTGCACCAGTGTTGTTTGTGAAAAAGAAGGATGGAACTTTGCGTTTGTGCATCGATTACGGAATTGAAAAGGTAACAATAAAAGAACAAATATCCCCTACCCTGTATTGATGACTTTTTGACCAGTTGCAGGGATCACAGTGTTTTCTAAGATTGATTTGAGATCCGGGTATCATTAGCTGAAAGTTAAGGCAGAAGATGTTGAGAAAACCGCATTTAGAAACGAGGTATGGACATTTTGAGTTTCTTGTTATGCCATTTGGAGTGACCAATGCTCCTCACAAAGCATTTATGGACTTAATGAACCGAATTTTTAAAACCTACCTTGATGAATTTGTTGTGGTTTTTTAATCGATGATATTTTGATATATTCTAAAGATAGACTTGAACATGAACATCATTTGAGAACTGTCCTACAAATACTTCGGAAAGGAAATTATTTGCTAAACTAAAGAAATGTGAGTTTTGTGGATGAAGTTGTTTTCTTAGGGCATGTAATCAACAGGGAAGGAATTTCAGTGGACCTACATAAAATAGAGGCAATTATGAATTGGCCTACACCGACCAACGTAACAGAAGTCTGCAGTTTTATGGGTTTAGCTGGGTACTACAGGAGGTTTGTGAAAGACTTTTCGAAATTAGCTGTGCCTCTTACCCAATTGACACGAAAAGGGCAACCGTTTGAATGGAACAACGAAGAGAAGCTGCCTTTCATGAACTGAAAACAAGATTGACCACTGCACCAATCTTGACACTACCTTCAGGTACGGAGATTTTGTAATTTTCAGTGATGCGTCTTATAAAGGTTTGGGTTGTGTGTTAATGCCAGAACGGAAAGGTTATTGCTTACGCCTCCACAGTTGAGGCCACACAGAATAATTATCCAACACATGACCTAGAATTGGCCGCAGTCGTTTTTTGCTTGAAATATCTGGCGGCATTATCTGTATGGAGCAAAGTGTGAAGTCTACACGGATCACAAAAGTTTTGAAATACTTTTTCACACAGAAAGAGTTGAATATGCGACAGAGGAGATGACTGGAATTGATAAAGGATTATCATCTAGAGATTCAGTATCACCCTGGAAAAAGCTAATACAGTTGCTGACGGCCTTGAGTAGAAAATCAACGGGAGTATGGCTTGTTTGCTTACTGAACAAAAGAGATCTTGCAAGATTTTGTAAGTCGAAATTGAAGTGGTAATGTGTGAACTGGCAGATTGATAGCCGTTATTACAGCCGAGCAGCAATCATTGATGAAATCAAGCAGAAACAGAAGAGGATGAATTCCTCAAGAAAATGATTGATGAATTTGAGACAAATCCGAAGGCAGTTCTGTTGAAAATGAAGTGTTGAAATTTCGAAACCGAATGTGTGTCCCAAACATTTCGGAACTAAAGAAGAGGGTTTAGATGAAACCCACAGATCCGTATTTGCTATGCATCCGGGTATAATAAAAAAATGTATCGGGATTTGAACAAACCTATTGGTGTGCCTAAAATGAAGAAAGAGATTGCAGAATATGTGTCCAAGTGTCTTCAGTTGTTAGCAAGTTAAGGCTGAACATCAGAAACCAGGTGGTCTACTTCAACCTCTCCCTATTCCTGAATGGAAGTGGGAACATGTGACTATGGATTTCGTTGTTGGCCTACCTCGGACTTCTCGAGGTATGGATTCTATTTGGGTTGTAGTTGATAGACTGAGTAAATCTACATATTTTCTTCCTGTCAGGACTACATTTAATGCTCACAGATTGGCTACCATTTATGTTGATGAGATTGTCCGTTTATACGGAGTTCCGGTATCTATTGTGTCGGATAGGGATCTGAAATTTGTATCTAGATTGTGGAAGAGTCTACAGGAAGCCATGGGGACAGAACTAAGGTTCTGTACTGCATTCCACCCACAGACAGACGGGCAATCAGAACGAACAATACAGACTTTGGAAGATATGCTTCGCATGTGTGCTTTGGATTTTTAGGGGAGTTGGGAGGACTATTTGCCACTTGTAGAATTTGCTTATAATAACAGCTTCCACTCCAGCATCAGTATGGCACCATATGAGGCTTTGTATGGTAGAAGGTGTAGATCACCTATTTGTTGGACAGAGGTCGGGGATAGAGCTTTACTTGGGCCTGAAATTGTGCAAGATACTTCTGAGAAAATCAAAATCATTTGGCAAAAGGCTCAAACAGCTCAGGACCAACAAAAGAATTATGCAATGTTCGGAGAGACCTCTTGAGTATGAGGTTGGTGACCATTGTTTCATCTGTGTATCTCCATGAAAGGCCAAGTCAGGTTTGGGAAGAAAGGCAATTGTTGCCCCGTTATATTTGGCCGTTTCAGATTCTGGAAAGGCTTGGCCTAGTGGCCTATAAGTTGCTTTGCCACGGAATTCGAACAAATCCATAACGTATTTCATGTGTCGATGTTGAGGGGTTACCTCCGAGACCCGTTTCATGTGATTGACTATCACCGGGTAGCTATTGATGAAAATATGGAATACGCCGAATGGCCGGAACGAATTGTTAATCGGCAAGTGAAACAATTGAGAAGTAAGTCCATCCCAATGGTGAAAGTGGAATGGAAGGAACACTATGGGACAGATGCTACATGGGAAAAAAGATGAGGAAATGCGACTACGCTATCCACATTTGTTTCCCGACGAAGGTAAATTAAGTTTGGAGGACCAAACTTCCTAAAGGAGGAAAGACTGTGATATCCCTGTTCCGCAATATGTTAATTAGTCCTTAGTATAAGCATGATTATGTGTTTAATATGATTTGGTGTGCCATTATGTGAAATATGTGGTTTTGAATTTCTATTTGTTCACCGTAGGAATATCTGTTTGATTATCTGCTTTGGAAATTAAATTGAAGGCCGTATCAGCGACAGAACCCGAAATTGATTACGCCATTGTGATTAGCGTAATTTTTAGAGCATACGGTGAAATTTAATTGGAAATGATTCGGATAAGATTAAATTGATTTAATTAATGCATCTGCTTCAAATTATTTAATATTATAATTTTGGTTGTGGGACTTTTACTTATAGAGCCATATACCCTCTTTCCTTTAATTCTTTGGAAGTCAAAAATCTGAGTTATACAATTGTGAGAGAGAGAGGGCCGGCCATAGAGAGAGAAGAGAGAAATTGTTGCAATTTTGGCTCAAAGCTTGGAAACCTTGAAGATTTCCCCAAGATTTGTTAGATTGTGAGAATCAAAGCTCCTAGGTGAGTATCTCATGATTTTTGTTTGGAATTTGTAAATTCAAGTTTGATTAATGCCAAAGAACATGAATTTTTGATTATAAGGAAATTGAGTTGATTTTGTTGAATTTGACGTCATAGAACACATGCATGTAGAGAATTGCTATGGATTCCATGTTTGAGCTTAATTTTGTGTATCCATGTTGAAGTTTTGATTGAATCTATGTATATGACCATTTCTTTCACCAAATAAGTTGTGAATAATGTGCATCTCTCACATGCAAGTGTAGATCATGAAAGTGTAAGCTTTTTATGTTTGAATTTAGTGTGTTGGTGAGGGAGTTTGAGCCAATTTGGAGCATGCATGTATGTAATTCAAGAAATGGAGCTTCATTGTGTTATGATTTGGTGTTGGTATCATGTGGGTATATGTATGTGTGAAATTGGAGCCATAATATGCAAGAAACGTGGTTGAAATGTCGAAATTGAACTCAAGAAACCATTCTGGAAAACCCAGAATTTATGATGTCCGCTCGAGCGGGGGAACCGACGCTCGAGCGGGGATTTCGAGCTCCCAGTATTTTCTTGCAGGCATGGTGTCCGCTCGAGCGGGGAGTTCAGTGCTGCGAACGGGGAGCTATGTAGGATGAACTTCCGCTCGAGCGTCCGAGTTCACGCTCGAGCATAAAAATGATACATCCAGTACTTTTTGCAGACATGGTGTCCGCTCGACGAGGGGAAGTTCACGCTCGAGCAGGGAGCCATGTAGAGAGGCCTTTCGCTCGAGCGCCAGAGTGCACGATCGAGCGTAAATTCGACCTAACCAGTACTTTTGCAAGCCTCAAGGGTCCGCTCGAGCGGGGAAGTCACGCTCGAGCGGGGACCCAATTTTCTGGAATTTTGAAAAGTCATTCTGTGATTCATTTTCTGTTCTCTTTCACTTACAAGCACTCTTAGGCATGCATTAAGCATTGTAATTGAGTTAAAGAGATAAGAATGAAGCCTAGAGAGGAATATGTGAATTAAAGAACGGATTGAATCGTTTGTGACCCATATGTGTTATATGGTGTAGGGTCAAACTGCAGGGCAAATCCACAAGCCGATCACTGTGAGAGTAATATCGATATTTGGAAGCTTGTCATTTGTCCAATTGCTTATTTTCTAAAGCCTTATGCCTTATGATTTGCTAGTTTGAATGTAGACAAATGTCTGATAAGAATGAATGGGCCATAGGCCGTTTTGACAAGAAAGAATGGATGGGCCAAAGGCTGTTTTGACATGAATGGATGGGCCAAAGCTGTTTTGACATGAATGATGGGCAGAGGCCGTTTTGACATGAATGAATGGGTAGAGGCCGTTTTGACAGGAATGAAAGATAAATGGGCCAAAGGCCAGTATGTTTTGAAACCACAGTCACTTGACTTAATTGTGTATATAAATGTAATAAAAATGTGAATTGGGCCCAAGGCCGTCGAGTATGTTGTTTCTACATATCGGTTTGTATCTTCTTGTTTGATATTTCATGGGCTATCGCTCTCGCTCATTCATGTGTGTAGGTGAGCCAAGAGAGGTCCAGACCCAGCAGCCCTAGTGAAGTCTGTGTGGAACAACCGAGTTTTGAAGAGTCAGCCCTAGTGTCTCACGCACGAGACTCGTCTTTGCCTTTCTGCTATGCTATGTTATTTTTGTCATGTTGGCGAGGACTTTGCATATGTCTGTATATAGTTTTCATCAGGTGACTTAGTTTTTGGATGATCCTGTTTGTACAGAACTTATGCTACTGTATTTCTGTTGTGAGTTATTAATGTATATATACTTGGTTGTTTGGATGTGCCATGTAAGCACAGCTCTATGGGTAAAGTTTTGAACTGCTTTCGTTTGGCCCCCATTAACTCTGTTAAAATACATTTGTTTTGGTTTGAGGCCGTAGGTAATCTCGTGATTACTGGCCGGTTATGTCCTTAACCAATGGGGGCGGGTTCGGGTCATGACAACTACGGTATTGGAGATCCACCTGGATAGTGCACTTCTCTGATAGCTCCTGCCTCCAGCAAGTTTCCTACTTTTTCCGCCACTATCTCGGCATGGTGGAGTACTGATCTGTGAGTGCGCTGTATAACTGGTCTGGCAGTTGGGTGAACATTCATTGGTGACAGATGAAGTTTGGGTCAATGCCAGGCATGTCATACGGTGTCCCGGCAAACACTTCGATATTAGAGGTTAGAATTCCATAACCTCTATTCTCTCAGTGCTAGACAAAGACGAGCCGAGCAAAAGAACTTTTCTCGGTCTTTTCGTCTATCCTACCTGTACCAAGTCTTCCACTGCCTTCTGTTCAGCTGCCTTGCCAACATCCGCAAATAGTTTATTGCTCTCAGGCTTTTCCACCATCTGTACATACCCTTTGGCAGGGCGACTGCCATTTACCGTGACGAAGCACTATTTTGACATAATTTAGTCTCCAAAGACCTCTTCGATTACTCCGGCTTCGTTGGGGAACCGCAATACTTGGTGGTAGGTTGACGTTACCGAATGCATGGCGTGCAACCATGTCCTCCCCAAGATTATGTTGTAAGTGGAAAGGACTTTCAATACCTAGAATTCCACCTGTTTTGTCATGGTTCCTGCCCTGACTGGGAGGATTATCTTGCCCACTGGCCACTCTGGCATTGAGTTCAATCCGATTAGGGGAGATGTTGCAGTGCCAAGTCTTTGTCCTCCAGTTTCAGTTGTTTGAAGGTTTCGTAATACATTATCTCACATGAGCTTCCTTGGTCAATTAAAATCCCTTGATGTTGAAATTCTTGACGCGTAGAGTGACAACCAGTGCATCATTGTGAGGGCAGTATATCCTCGCTAAATCTTTGTCCGAAAAAGATATGAACATTGTGGCCTCCGTTCTCCCCTTTTAATGGTAGGTTGTGCACTTAATACCTCCCTTAAGTGCTTCAGCCTTTTGATCATCCCCCTGAGCTCACATACCCCGCTCAGATTCGCATATCCCATGTTTACGTTAATTACGCCTTAAGGTGGAGCGTCGACCGCATTCGTTGGGTTGTTGTGGTTTTGGGGGGCTGGTTGTGTTCCTCCTTCAATGTACTGGTCCAGGTGCCCAGCTGCCACTAACTCCTCCAATGCTGCCTCAACGGCGTGCAATTTTTCAGTGCGGTACCCCTTTTCATCATGGAAGGTGCACCGGGACTCTCGTCATAGTCTTTTTGTGCTTCTCCCAACTTAGCTGGCCATCGGACGAAAGGTTCGTTGCGTATCTCACTGAGAATTTGGTTAGATTGGTTTTTTTGAACACTGTGGTAATGGCAGTGTGAACTCTTAACCTCCTTTTGTCTGGGTCCTCTCTGTTGGCCCGCATGCCTCGTCCATTCCTGTTAGGTTGCTCTACTGTGTTCACTTTTGCTGTAGTCTTTTTATCTGGCATTGCTGTTGTGCTGGATTTTGCCTTAGCACGGGCGCTATCTTCCTCCACATGAATATGTTGGTGCACTCTCTCCATTAAGGCCTCCATCGTGAGGGGTGGTGTCATAGTAATTGAGTCCCTCAATTTGTTACCGACTGGCAGGCTCCGTTTGTATTGTGCAATGGCGAGGTTCCTAAGGCAATCCCCAATCTGGTTGAAGGTTTCCCAGTAGCGGCTGTTGTAGAACCTCAATGTCTCTTTTTCGCCCATGTCAATGGAGAGTAGCTGGTCGATCTCCACTGGAGGCTTGGTGTTCGTCCTAAATCTAGTCACAAATGCTTCTGCTAATTGCGCCCATGAGGCAATGCTGCCCTCTGGTAGCCTTTCGAACCAGGTTAAACCTAGGTCACCAAGGCTGGATGGAAATAAGATGCACATTAAAGCCTCGTTTCGTCGGTATACTGCCATAACCTGGCGAAAGTGGCTTAAGTGCATATAAGGGTCTGTCTTCCCCTCATAAGTGGTGAATTTTGGCTGGTGGAAGCCTGAAAGTAGTGGTGCGTTCTCAATTGCCGGAACGAACGGCGAGCTCTGTAGCCTTGCTAATACTTTGTCTGTTGGTTCGTAAGCAAGGCGCGACATTGGCTTTCCTACCTCGACGCTCCCATGCGTCCGAGGGGCCAACCGCTGAAGGGCTGAAACTCTGCGCGGGTCGCATGCCCTGGTATCCTCCTTCCATCGTGCTCTTTCTTCAAGCACAGTTCGCAAGTCAGATGATCTAGGTAACTCCGTGTGCCTAGATGACGTCTGGTGCGTGTGCAAGGACCGATAGGTGCTTCCCTCAGTATATGACCTCTCAGTTCTCGTTCTCTCAGACCTGGAGTAACGAGTCTTGGAAGTCCTTGATTGAGTGTCGCTTGTTCTAAGGCTCCTACTTTTTGTCTGCGATGGTGTGGAACACCTATCTCAATCCTCCGAGTGGCGAGGGGGTGTGTTGCCTTTGCCCCCCTCTCCTGTCGCCACCCCTTTTCCTTTTATCTGGCGCTTTATCGACTCCATGTCTGCCGCCATCCTCCTTATTAATTCGTCCTGCTCCTTCACGCGATCCTCCAGAACTTGAGGGTCCATCCTCCACCTCTGTCTTTCAGGACTTTGAGAGCGACGGAGGCTGTTAGCCCGCCTCCCCCTTGCATCCCTCCGGGGGTTTTGTCGCTGGGGTTCTAAGTCTGCCATGGGAGGGATAGAAGGCAAACCTTCGCGCCTCTCACCCCCCTCCGGGGTTTGCCCATCAATGGCTGATTGCGGCAAGTCTTCATTGTGCGTCATTGCTTCCAACTAGAGAGAAAAGCTTGATCAAGAGGTTTTGTTCTTTGTGGAATTCCCACAGACGGCGCCAATTGTACTAGCACAGAATAATCTTCTCGTATAATCCTGTTGATCAAGTTAGTGCTCCTCCAAACGTCGTCGCTTTACTCCTTGAAAACACAAACGTGAGCTAGCCGGTGGGTATGTGCCGGATACCTCTCCAATGCCTAAGTCAGCAAAATAGACAAATAGACAAAAGCTCTGTGTATTCGAGAATCAAAGTTGTGTTACCTGTACATAGGTTATGTTGTGAACTTTTATAGTTTTCGCCTGGCACAATCCTAGTAGGATTACAACTCTCCTTAGAGGAATCCTCCTAGGAATCTCACACCCTGCTCACTACCAACCAAGTGAGATGGTTTGCACAATCCTAGTAGGACTCTACTCTCCTTGGCAGAGTCCTCTTAGGAGTCTTATCCCTGCACTTAAAGGAGTCTGCTGAACCCCTTACCTCGGCTGACACTACGATTAACCGAGCTCACAAAGCTCGGTGAGACCTTAAGCAACACTGACAGTCCGACTTCGAGATAACATCTGTAGAGCTATCCTTTAGCTTGATTAACCTTCCGCTGATACCTCGGTCCGGGAAATCTATGTCAAGCCACTAGTAGTCCACCTCTGACCAACTTGATGTTTAGATGCCCCAAGACCGTGCTAGATAAATAATTACTTCGGCCCATAGTTCGGCCCAAATCCGAAATATGGTATCCTGTCTTCCTGGCTTAATACCAAGCTAAACCAGCTCTAATCTCGGCCCATTACTTGGCCCATTTAACCAAGAAGACTTTTCCTAACTCAGTCCAATTTGCTTACAAATTACTCTTTCACATATGATACAGATCATTAAAATCCAAATATTTTTCAGCCTCCGTTTGGGAAGTGGGTTGGTTTTTTGACTTTTTGACTTTTTTGGCTATTTTAGCCTGGTTTAAAAAGCTTGGTTTGGGAAGGGTTTTTTGACTTTTTTGACTTTTTTTGTGAGATAAGAGTGTAATGATTATGGGTTGGATGTGATGTTTTGTTTGTTGTGACTAAAATAGCCTATTTTGTTTTTTGTGGCTATTTTAGCCCCAAAACTACTTGCCAAACACCACCTCAGACAAGAGTTTACATGAACAGAGCATATCTTACAATTTATACAGAACATTGTGAGATTTCAAAAAAAAAAAAAAATCTAAATCCCAAAATCTCAAGTCAATCAACAGAAGAAAATAATAATCAGCTTGCTTGTTTTTATTTTTCAGAAAACACTTTTCAGAAAATTCTACTTTCTTATTTTCCGTGCTTTTTTATTTTTACTGAATTTTTTTAATATTTTAAGAAATTTTTTTACTTTTTAGACACACCTAACATAAATACACCTAAAAAGTAAAAAAATTGTAAAAAAAATCTTTTAAAAATTCACTAAATACCAAAAATACAAAAAAAAAAATACAAGAATTCAGTACATTTTTTGTATTTTTATGTATTTATTAATTTTTAAAATATTTTTTCACAAATTTTTTACTTTTTAGATACATCTAACTAAGGTGCATCTAAAAAAGTAAAAAAAATGTTTAAAATTTAAAAAATATTCACTAAAAACAAAAGAATACGAAAATAAAAAAACTTAATTTTCAAAAAACTTAATTCAAAAAACTCAAATCAAACACACTGAATAATTGCGTAGCTGATGCCATTGACACTATAGAACCTCCACATTGAAACCTTTAGAAGAAAAGAAAATAAAGGAAAAAAAAAAAAAAAACATTTAACTTGGAGAGAGACTTGTTGAATCATTGAACACAGTGTATGACATTAATAGAAAACACACTGGCAGCTGCCGAATTGTCATTATTAAGCATTTATAAGACACAACAACTGTTGAATATTAGGGCTGAGCAAGAAATTCGTAATCCGATCCAGTTCGGTCTAATCCGATAGGTTTGGATTGATTTTTTGAATCCGTTATTCGGTTTCGGATTGAAGAATTAAAAATCCGTAGTCCACGAATTGGTTCCGGATTGGAACCGATCCAGACCGTATGCAAATAGTCTATATTTTTATTATGCATCCTCCCTCATAGTATCTTCTCTTATTCTATATAAAACCTAAATTCAAACCTAAATCCGTATCATATCTTTTTTTATTACTTTTGTTCGTTAGTTTTAGTTTTAACTTATAATGGTCTAAATTTTTATGGTGAAACCAGTTTTCTTATGGTTGTTTAAATTTTAGAACAGTATTATTGTGGAACTAAAATAGCGCTATGTTTATATTTTTATGAAATTAAAGTGTTATATATATATTTTTTTGTTATTTAATTATGTGAATCCGTGGTCCTAAACCAATCCAATCCGTGTTTAAATGGATTGGTTTCATGATTTAAACGGATTGGATTGGTTCTAATTTTTCAAGAACCGTAAATAACGGATTGGTCCTGATTTTACCCCAATCTGGTCCAATCCGGACCCTGCTCACCCCTATTGAATATTGGTTCTGATCCTGTAAGTCAATATTGGCTGCGAATCTTGGAAGATTGGAAATCCACAACTGTCAATTGTGGTGGCTGAGTCAAGAAAATGAGTGTGAAGCTGAGCTGGGGAATTGGTGCTAAAGATTCCATCTAAATTACTCCATTGGTAGGGTGGCTGCTGACATCAGTGTTGTTGGTGGCTTGTGTCAGGAAAAAATAAATTCTAGCTCATAAAAAGAACTCGGATAATCCATTAAAATAATGAAAAATGCTTCCTACCCCCAGTTACCCCGACCCCCAGTGACCCCCAGTGAGGTGGCACTCACGTGATAGTCACGTGACTGTGTTTACAAGACCCAAACAACAGGTTCACATTTCATTTGAAATTTTCCCCTCCTCTCAAACAACGGTAACAGAACCATAAATCTGAGTTGCTACTGCCCCCACTCCGACGCCGGCGACCACTCCTTCCCTTCACTCCGACACCGACAGCTCGTTCCCTCCCTTCACTCGCGAATCTCTCTGTCTCTCTTCCCTTCACTTCAACTGTATGTATATCTGCGTATATATATATATATATATATATCTATCTATTTCATCTATCTTTCCTGTTCGATGAATTGTGGAATCTCTCTGTCTCTCCTTCCCTTCACTTCAACTGTATGTATATCTGCGTATATATCTATCTATCTATCTATCTATCTATCTATTTCCTGTTCGATGAATTGTGGCATTTGGGAAATTTGTGAAATTTCATTTATTATCTGTGAAATTTGTATGTATTATCTGTGAAATTTCCTTTTGATTTGGGAATTGTGGCATTTTCATTTACGAATTGTGGCTTTTCAGTTGGAGTCTTACATTGCCTTAAACGTGTTCGATGAAATTCCCCAACGAAATGTTTAATCTAATCATTTACCTTTTTGAATTGGTTCAATTTCTCCAGTGCATAATTTCTTCATTAAATCAATTTCAGGATTCATCTTGATTATACAGAAATTTCTGTGCATAATTGGTTCAATTGGTTCAATTTCTATGCACCAGAAGATGGTTTAATAGTCAATGCCCATTATATGGTTTACCTTTTAATATGCTTTAATAGTCAATGCTGAAGGTGCATAAGGTGAATGCTTTGATTATAAGCAATTGCTGAAGGTGCATAATTTCGACTAAATAAATGACACAATGAATGCTGAAGGTGCATAATTTCGACTTGTCATTTCTGTTGCTTATAATCAATTATGAAAACCAGTGGGTCCTGTAACAGATAATTCAAGCCATTAAAAATATGATTAAACAATAATAATTACAGAATTATAATAAATAATAAGTAACCAGTTATAATAAAAAGCATAATGAGTAACCAGTTATAATAAAAAGCATAATGAGCTCTAGTTTCTCTAATGCATAAGAAGTTTTCATTATTGCAGAATTCCTTTCAAAACAATGGAGGAATAAGACAAGTAGCATTAGTCTAAAAGCAAACTTGTACTTAACACACATATATCAGCATCAGTGACCTCTACAAATGAAGAGTGGGAATCCATCTAAGAGAGCAAACCTAGGATTGATCATTATGGAATGACTTGATGGCAATCTCTGCAGAGTGTTACCTGATTTGCAGTGGTCTCAACCACAAGCTTCTTCAGTTCTTTGTCCACACCAAGCCACTGTCATATATAAGAATGTAAATAAAAAACTGAACCTTGTCATCCAGAGCCTTGTAAAGCTGCACCTTCAGCATTCATCTTCTGTATACAGAAATTTCCTCCCTTTATGTATTATTTTTAATTGCTAAATTATAAGATCATTTGAATATATATATTTGAAATTTCTGTTTTATCAGTGAGTAAATAGTACATAAAGGAAAACTGAACTTCAGAATGTGAAATGGTTTCCTCAACTTGAAGTATTATGTTGGTACCAACACCAACTGAACTCCTGCAGTTATAGAATGGGCCTGGCTAATAAAATTCATATTGCTTACTCTAAGTGGATTTTGGTTGATAAGCTTATATTTTGGTTGCTACAGGACTCCTTATAACTGTAACTTAACTTATTAAGTTAACTTAACTTATTCTCCATTAACTTAACTTATTAACTTAACTTAACTTGCTATTTGTCCCTCTTTGCAGATGTCAACTTCAAGTGTCAGTGGCAGTAGCTCAGGTTGGTTGACATACGTGAACAGAATTTGTCGTACATGTAACAAAAAGGCCACCATCAAAATATCACAAACCGAGCAAAACAAGAACAAGTTATTCTACTATTGTAATGTTTGTGGTTTTATCGGATGGTGTTTACCTACGAATCCAGAATATGGAGGTCATCAAATTCAAACAGACGAAGTCCCAACTGTTGGCGAACAAGTTATGACCGAACGACTTCAAGCTATGACCGAACAACAAATACAGCTGACGGAACAACTTCGAATTCAGAACGCAAAGATGCAAAAGTTGATATATATGTTGTCCGTGTTGTTTGTAATTGGTGCCTTTAAACTTATGAATATGTAATAAGTAGAAGTAGATGTCAATGTACAAGTTGAAGTAGACTTAATACTTTTGTGATGTTTTGGAGGAAGTCATGTTTTGTTGTGTATTGAAACCTACTTATTGTACCTCTTTTGTTGTTAGTGGAATGGAAAATGGCTTGTTCAAATTTGTACACTTTCTTCAATACTCATTGAATGGACATTGTTAAATACAGGAAACTGTTGAATACAAGGTAACTATTGTTGAATACAGGTAAACTATTGAACATGGTAAATTGAACATGCTAAATAAACATTGTATATTAAATAACAAAGTTTGAAACTCATAATAGTAGACTACATAATATCCAATCTTCTCAACATCAAAGTTTGAAACTCATGATAATAGACTACATAATTTCCAATCTCAAAAACAAACAGTTGGAATACATAGAAACTAGTCAAACAAGTCTGTAATATCCAAGTTTCCCGATGCAGAACCATAAATCTGAGTTGGAGCACTCATCAAACTTCCCTGTGTGCCACTTATGAAGTCCGATGGAGTAAGAGATGTGCCTCCAATACCATGGGCCACCTATGACAATTCATTGCAAAAAGTACATGTTAGAACAATACAAAGATGCAAAAGTACATGAAGTACTCTTTCGAATACACTTTGTAAAAGTACATGAAGGCCTCTTTGGAACACGTACTGGTACATACATACTATTTTCTGTGCCAACCATATAAGGATAATATGGTGTTTGAGCTTGAGCTTGAGCTTGAGCTTGAGCTTCAGGTTCAAATCGGAGCAACTTAGTAGCCTGCATGTTTTGAAGAATAATTACATATTGAAATTTATGAATTGCTTTTACATACTTCAATATACTTTGTCAAAAAAAACATTTGAATACACAATTTACCTTTGCTTTTGTTTGTTTTTTTGTTGTTGCCTTGAACCGATTAACAATTTGATCTACTTTGGCAACCTTCCGTTTCGTAACTGGACGACCTCTTCGCCAAGCAACCAAAGGACTAATCACCTTCCTACTAGTACCTCCTTGTGTAGAACCGGTGTGAATCGGACTTCTTGTTGAACATGGTAAATTACTCCCATCACCGGATTCTTCTTTCATGACTCTCTCCTTGATTTCATCCAACCCAAGGTCTACAATTCTAGTTTTGCCTTCAGAGTTACTAGCAAGTTGTACAATGGCAATCAATTTTTTGTTCATCCTCTCATAGGTACTTGCATTGAAATCATTCCCAAAGCCGGTATATGTGGTTTTGATGCATGCGTATTCTCTATCCACATCTTTTCTCCACCGGGGCAAAATGTATTTACTTGGCACCTCATTTATGCATCTTCTGACAAGCACAGCGAGTGAGTGAGCGCACATAATGCCTCTAAACTCAAACAACCGACATATGCATTGAACTTCACATTCAGTTGAATTAAAATAGACAACAAAGTCCACATGCTTCATCTTCTCAGAAACTACCATCGCTTCTTGGACATTATATGTACAAATTGATCCCTCCTCTTTCACAATCACCGCCTGACAGTAAACTAATCTCTTCATCTCTCCTTGAACTTCTTTGAATTTTGCATTGGTGTAGGCTTGCTGAAATTGCTTCTCAAACCCGTATATAGTTAGGCAATCAAACAATTTGTGTCGAGACTTGAAGTCTGCTTTCTTCTCTTTCTCTACCTTATTTCTCAAGGCATTGTCATATTGTTCAACGAATTGCTTCAATGTAGTTTTTGGATTTACATATCCATCAAAAAATGCATTCATACTTTCACTTCGTTGTGTAGTTGACATGCCAGCCCAAAAAATGTCTTTAACATAGACAGGTACCCATCGATTCCGCTCATCATATAGTACCCCAACCACTCATTATCATAAAGATTGAATGTTGCAAGCATCTCTTCCCATTTACTCTCAAATTCAGTTCTTGTCAAACAGTCATAAACTGCATTTTGCATAGCCAACTTTATGGCTTCATACTGAGCATATCCTTTCAACTTCTCCGGAATTTTCTTCATGATATGCCATAAGCACCACCGATGTCGAGCTTGTGGAAACACAATTTCTATAGCATTTTGCATAGCTCTACACTGATCAGTTATGATAGCTTTTGGCGGATGATTTGACATGCAACTTAACCATGACTTGAATAGCCAAACAAATGTGTTAGTGTCTTCACTAGACAACAATCCACAACCAAGCAAAATGGACTGACCATGGTGATTAACTCCGACAAATGGAGCAAATGGCATGTCATATTTGTTCGTCAAATAAGTTGTGTCAAATGAAACGACATCTCCAAATGCTTCATAAGTCGCCCGACTCCTTGCATCAGCCCAAAACAAGTTTCTAATGCGAAACTCCTCATCAACATCAATCACATAAAAGAATCTCTCACTATGTGCTTGCATCCTCATAAAATAACTTTGAAGTGATTCGGCATCACCTTCCCCAAGCCTCAACCTTCTAGCTCTCTCAATGTAATTTCTTGCATCTCGCTCGTCAAATGTCAATGACTCGTATCCCCCTGCTTCGACAACCATTGAATGAAAGTTCTTAGACACCCCAATCCCTGCTTCATCATTAATTTCTAATCTTCTCTTCACAGGAGTAAGAATTTTCTTATTCATTGCAAAATGACGTGAGTCGGTGGGAATCAAATCATGATTATGCTCAAGGTTAACTGTGGTTAGTTTATATCTCCCATCCTTTTGTACACTACCTCGTACCCTTGCTGTGCAACCAATTTTTGTGGACAAACATGGCTTCAGAGGGTTGACTTCTGATGTCTTTCTTTCTGCCCCGCTCGAGAACATTCAATTGCAAAGTTTAGCAATTGCCCATCATCTCCAAAATGTTGTGCTCTATGAGCTATAGAAAATCCGACATGCTTAGCATATTTGCCATAAAATGTGTACACCTCTTCCCTTGAGCTAAAACACATACCCTTTTTAGGTTCTTCAACGTGTTCGCCCTCATTTATTAAAGGATTCTCACCTTCAACATTTGAATCAACCTCCATTTCTCCACTTTGCGTACTGAAATAACAATTAAACAAATATCATTACAGATTATGGAACTAAACTTCATATTTCAGATTTTATATAAACTGTTTACAGATTATGGAACTACACAGTTTACAGATTATGGAAATTAAAATGCTAATATGAAGTTTGCTACCAAGCTTACAGATTACAGATTATGAAGTTTGCTACCACAGTTGAGCACAATTACTCATAAAAATTATATAAATTGTATTTGGTTAAAATGGTGCTATGGTTGCAGAAAATCCATAAATAAAATGTTGAGGGATACAATTTCACGCATATTCTAGTTGAGCATAATGCCCAGATTATCTTTTTGCTACCAAGCATGCCTTTCTTGGCTGGAGGGCCACGGACTGTAGCCAAACAGAGTGCCGGAGTTGGAAGAGTGGAGTTCCAATATGCACTATCAATGCAAGGTAACAGTGGACGAAACTTCATTTCACACTCAGTAATTGCAATTCTATGCAGAAGGGATCCAAGAAAATGGAGGCCCCCACTTTTTTCATGTATATTTTTATTATCTTTATTTTAATCTGTGAAGGGGTTTGCTCTTGTAGGAACTCAGTGACGATTACCACCTAGAGCCAACTCACTAACGGTGATGTTTCACTATGTCAATCTAGTGTAGCCAAGTTAGTCAGATCAGTTAACAGATTTGTCCACAGTTAACAGATTTACCTAAAAAACATAACTCTTGTCCAAAATGACAAATTGATTATAGTTTACAGATTATATTTCAGATTTCAGAATTAGCATATAACTGAAAGATTAGCATATGAAATTGATTTTTTACCTCATAAACCAGATTGATGGACAGAGACAGAGCAGAGCAAAACCAGACAGAGCAAAATTACAGGAATTCTGAGGATAGATGAGAGCTAGTAATCTGATATGGTGGAGGAGGAGGAAATTTCACATTCTTCTGAAGAAATGAGTTAACATCTGAGACCCACTTCCACAACCCATACGGAGAATTTCAATCCTTCTGGAGAAAGACTAGCCACTAGTTTTTGCAGAAATTCCCGGCGAGCTATGGTGGAGGAGGAGGATGGCGGCGAGAGGTGAGGATAGGGGGGGAAGACAGACGAGGATAGACGAGGATGGCGGCGAGAGTTGAGGACATACGAGGGAAGACGAGGGAAGACAGAAATTCCCGCTTTTTTCCTTTTTTTTTTTTTTTCCAGCTGTGTTTACACATCAGCTGCCACCTCATCACCACGTCACTGGGGGTCGCCATGTCACTGGGTGTATGTAGCGGGATTGTAAAATAATATATAAAAGAGGAAATTTAATGTTAATTTTACTTCCCTCCTATGATCAACAACTCTACACATGAGAGATAATCACAACTACATAAATTATATTATAGTTTTTAATTAGATTCCAAATTGTAAATAGAGACATGTAGAATTGCTGTACAATGAAAAAAAAATACTTCATTTTTGCTCCCAAAAAAGATCGGTAATTGTAGACGGCAAGTAATTGTAAGGATCAAATTGATCTCAAATCGAATACTTTAGATATAAAACTTAAAAACTGTTTTTGAAAACTCAAAATCAAACTCAGACTCAAGTTGATTCTTCCAATTTATTTTAAAGCTCGTTGATTTTCATCTTGATTTAAAAAAAACGGGTTGATTTTATCATTTGAATTTAAAAATTGACTGATTTTATGACTTATTTTGAAAATGGCTTACTATTTGATTTTAAAATCATGACAATTTTCCCATTTGATATTAAAAATTGATTCTAATTTAGAGTAATTTTTTCATATTTATAATTAATTTCTTTAACCAGAAAATTACACAGCATCTTATCCTATCATATAAATAAAATAAAAATCTTATATTTTGCTAACTTTCGGAGCTCTAATGACATGCAAAAAGAGGTGGAATAAGGCGTATAAGGGGTGGAATAAAAATTAGGCCATGGTGAATCCAACAACGCAAAAATGAGGAAAACGGAGTTACGACAAGGGAGATACAAGGGCTTGAATATGTAGGTTTGAATTTGACCACAAAAAAAAAAAAAAAGGAGAAAAATATTGATAGCGTTTGGTAGAGTTTTCTAAATATGATTTGAGAATAGAGTTGTATTTTGAGTTTGTGAGTTTTTGAATTATGATTTAAGTGTAGAAAATTTGTTTGGTTATGAGTTTTGAAAAGAGTTTTGAGTTAAGTGTTGAATTGAGTTTTTAATGTTTGATGTGACATGTGAAATAAGAAAATTTGTTTGATTATGAGTTTTGGAAAGAGTTTTCAAAAATTAATTCAAATTGTTATAACTCATAACTAAAAACACACTCAAAACTCTATCAAAAATTATGATCAATAAGCAAACTCTTTTTAAAATTCAATTAAAAAAATTAATTATTAATAGAAAATAACATTAATCAATTTTTTTAATTGAAAATATTACAAAGGCAATAATTTTTTTTTTCAAAATAAATATTCAATTACTGATTTAAAATAACTTTTGATTGCATATTTGGTTCGAATTTTTTTAAAATATTTTTCAGTTAAAATATTTTTATTTTTAATAATCACTGTCACAAATTATTTGCTATTTATTGTATTGTTATTTTCAATTAAATGGCCAAAAAATTTATTAGGTATTATCTATGTGGGAGTCAAACAAAAATTAGAATATTATTTTGTTACATCTACACAGTTTACCACATGCAATTCAATTTTATTCAAATTTTTTATATCGCTTTCAACAGAAAATTAGTCTACAATAGCACAAATACATGTATGCATGTATGAAAGAGTTAACCCCCCCCCCCCCCAAAAAAAAAAAAAAAAAAAAAAAAAAAAAAACCACTGTAGTGCTCAACCGGCCAGACATCCGGGGGGATGTCCCTAGACTCAAAAAATTCAAAAACTATATGAAAAGGTGAGAGTTTTGCATTGAAAGTTTGTTTTGGAATGAGCTCTGCCAAACGTGAAACAAAAAATGTATTTTGAAATATGTGGTGGAATTAATTTTTGAAAATCCTATCCAAACACTTTGTTCACGTGAAGAGGTGGAATTGTATTTGGAAAGTTGTACCAAACACAGCCATTATTTTTGGCAAATTTTTCAGAGCTCCAACGGCATGCAAAAAGAGGAGGAACATGATGTATGAGTAGAATAAAAATTAAGCCATGAGATGAATTTAACGACGCAAAAATGAGGCAAAACAAAATTACAACGACAGAGATATAAGGGTTTAATAGAAATGATAGGGGAGAAGATGAGTATAACAAGCGTTACAATTATGGGGAGATAGAGGACATGACAATAACAAATAACAAATAACAAATATAAACATCACCAATAGTTCAAACCCAAACCAATACTCAGCTCTCAGCTTCTTCAATTGGCCAAAATCAAACCCATTTAAACTAAATCTCATAACCCTTTGTAAACTTACCAAGATGCTGATGGGTTCTGGCCATGCCCACAGTCAAAAGTATTATTGGATTCATTGATTCTACTTCAAGCATTGCAGAAGCCAACAATTTTATGAAACTAAATCTAACAATTTTGGAATTTACAGAGGCCAATTGTAGAGGTTGCACTGGAATTTGAATACATTTCCTCCATGTGAAGGAACACCCATGTATGTCCAAAGCCTTCAAAAGAGAGCCATATTTCCCACCCCTCAACCATCCTCCATGTCTTGAATCAACACACATGGCTATACATATGTATTAATAAAACTATTTTTTTTTGGCTATCAAATTGGACTTTAGATTATTGCCAAAACTTGTAGAAACAAAACCAAAAATTTGTACTATGTTAATTGTTAGCACTGTTTATAGGGAGACCAAATTGTGTATATATTAAATTGTACTAGAATAAATAGAGTCTGCTTTTTTAGTTTTGCTAATGTTTATTCATGCTATTTTTCACTAGCATTCAAACCACATCTATTTTATGATACTTTTATATTTAGGGGAATGATTCTTGTCTAAGTAAGAAGTAAGACTCTTAGTGGTGACAAGGTAAACAAGAAAGTGAGATGATACTATGTATGATTTTATTTTATTTATTTATTTATTTATTTATTGCGTGTGCGCGCGAGTACGTGGACATGAAAAGACTTGGAGTAGCATACAAGAATTTGTGGCTAATTTCTAATATTATTCTTTATTTCGTTATCAATTTCATTAAAAATGGGAATTTGTCATTAACTAAATTCTACTTTAAATTTCAAAATGATTATTTATGGATTTTTTCCTTCTTCATGCAAATGTATAATTTTACATATATATATATATATTAAAATGTTGAGTCCACAATTTATTTTTCTGCCAATTATGACCTGTTGATTATGGCCAAGTTTGATTATGGTCTGTCGATTAAAATCATAAACTATTTTTTAAGAGTAACCTTGGCCACAAATTTTATTGTTATTATTCCTATCGACAAATATGCTGACATGGCACGACAAGTATGTTAGTAACGTGGCATGAAAGAGATAATGATGTGACTTACAAAGATTAAATAAAAGCTAGTACAGATATCTGTTAAAATCAATTAGAAACCATATGCTAAAATCGGGGGATCAATACCAAGTCAAAGCACAAAATCTACAAGTAGTTCCTATGAAGATGGGATATAGTTGAGTGGAGCAAAGATCAAGGAAGATCATGGATTGATGACTACATCATGAGATGGCCAAGCAAGTTGTTTGCACCCATATTTGTTGGGTATGCCGACAGGTGGACCAGTTGGAGTCTGACATGTGGTAAAGTCAAGTGAGGGTTCAATAGTTACTTGAGTGGGCAAGCAACATGAGAGAGATTAATAATGTGCATTGAAAATTATCAACATGGGGGGGGGGGGGGTTGGCATAATTTTAAGCTAAACATAGCTGAAAATTATGAAAAATCCACATTTGTTGAATTTGAATTTTTTAACATTGTTAAAATTGTCAAAAGTTTTGATTTTCTAAAACCATTTTATATTATGGTTTCTACTACACAACGACCACCATAGGTTTGTGGTTCACATCAAAAGTTAATTTTGATGAACTGGTTAACAAAAATAATATCTTATACTTGTAAGTTTGATGGAATAAGAAAAAATGGCTATATGATAGCCAATACTTGGCCAAACCCATAATGGCCAACGGCCAATTGATTATACTTTGCATGAAAGCCAATTTAATAGTTAATTGTTTAGTGTCGACACATGCTAGTTTAATAGTTGATGGCCAATTGATTATACTTTGTATTAATAGAAGGCCAATTAATTATTTTTGTTAATAATTTTTGTTTCAAAATCTGAAATAATGCTATTAATGTTAGAATTGTAAGTATATGCCTTGCTTCAGTAAATACAAAAGGGCTCACACTACACCATTTATGGGTAATGTAAAGCCTTGGAAAATACTGGTGATGTAAATCAGGTGGGGGCATTGTTTGCACCATAAAATATTTTCTGTCGATTGTGGTAAATTGTTTTATAAATCATTTAATTGGATTTCATTCTTCAATCCATTTAAATGAGGGGGCCATTGTTGACACCACATTTTATTTATTTTTTTTCCCGATTTATGGTCTGTTAATTATGATCAAGTTTGATTATGGTTTGTCAATTAAGACGATACACTATTTTTTAAGAGTAACTTTGGCCACATTTATTATTATTATTATTATTTCTATAAGCAAATATGCGGATATGGTGTGACAAGTATGCATGCTAGTAACGTGCCATGAAAGAGATGATGATGTGGCTTAAAAAGATTAAATAAAAGCTAGCAAAGATATTTGTTAAAATCAATTAGAAACCATATGCTAAAATTGAGGGGATCAATACCAAGTCAAAGTATAAAATCTGCAAGTAGTTCCTATGAAGATGAGATATGGTTGAGTGGAGCAAAGATCAAGGAAAATTATGGATTGATAGCTACAACATGAGATGACCAAACAAGCATAAAAGGAACATTTGAGGAATGAAGAAGGGATCAATCATCAACAACCATTCACAAAACGTGATATTTATCTAGGAGTAGTTTAACTTAGCAGTTGTTAGGAGTAGATTAAGTGTTAGCTTTTCCACTCTCATTTCTTCCGTCCATTGCTGTATTTATTCAATTTTTTGTTCTTACTTAAGTTATTGTAATTGGTGGCAATTGACAATTTATTCGAATTAATACATATTTTGTTCTGTTTCATTTCGTCTTTATTTAAATTAACTTTAGGGAAGTCATTAATTTGTTTAAGATATAGAATTCAACTACAAACTTTGATCTTTTTTATATTTATTTAAAAATTAGTTTAAGCCTGTCAATTAATTACTGTTGATTGAGTTTAAACTAAATTTTTGCTAATATAAAAATACAATAAAAAAATTTGTAAGCATATAGTAAAAAAAAAAAAAGAGCATCCGCGGATAGAAAACTAGTAATGCCCTAAAATGATGGCCACGTCTCTCACATGTGCATTATGCGATGTTTTTATTTTTATTTTTTATAAGAAACATGTGTAGTTATTGCAATGGACCCTATTAATATTACAATAATAAGCTAATGACATTTTCTGTGAATTAAAAAATAAAAAAAAATCTCATTGGATTAAATGAAACAATTCTTGAATTAAAATTCACGTCAGAGGAAATGGCTATTTTCTTTTTCTTCTTAATGTGTCTACACTTCATGTATTCTCTACTATGATTCGAGCAATGTTTTAAAAACTGGATCGGTGAGCGAACCAGAAAAAATGATTACTGGTTCAACCGTTGGGTTGAACCAGAATCAAACCGTGACGTAATATATTAAAATTATATTTAAATAAAAATATAAGTAATAAAATTATAAATTAAAAAAATAAAAATATTAAATTATCTTAAATATTTCTCCTAATATAATAATATATTTTAAAATATTATTAATTTTAATTTTGGAAGAGGAAATCAATTATTCAATATTTCCTCCATATGATTTTAATTCATATAATTTGATCGAAAGAAGTGCAAAAATTTTGGAGAGATCAAAATTTTAAGTCTCCCTCCAATATATTTGATTGAATCCCACATGGTTTCCTTGAGTTTTTTTGGAAGAATTTTTTTCTTATAAAATAGGTAAAGACTTTTACAATAATTGCAAGCTCTTAATGAGATTTCTCACAAGAAGAGACCCTTGAAGAGAGTTTGTAATTAAATTTTTTTTTTATATATGTATATATATATATATATAATAAGAAAGAAAGAAAGAAAGAATAAAAAAAAAGTTTTTCCTGATTCTCTCTAAATAAGCTAGTTTTTGTTTCAAACGGTTTAGAGGATATATCCAGACCGGAACCCCGACCGGTCAACGGTTCAACCGGTTGAACCGACTGGTCTGATCCGATTTTCAAAACCATGGATTCGAGTATTCATGCTAGGTCCCCACTTCATGGGTGGTTGTTTACGTCTTTGTTTTAAGTAAATTTGAAAGCTAGGAACTATGATACAACAAATTTTGGCCCTTTGTATCAGCTTCCTAATAAAGGCTGATTACTATAAAGTTTAAGTTAAAAAAATAAAAAAAACTATTTTTAATAATTAGTTCTTGAGATTATTATACTGATTATCTTAAAATTTGGGGAAATATATATATATATATATATAAGCAAATTTTCAGTTTTAGTATAATTAAATTGACAATTTAATAAGATTAAAGTGATCAAAACAAATATAAATAATATGAAAACACAAAAGAAATAAGAAAAAATATATACATCTTAGTGTAAAAAAGATAACCTTATTTTTTATTAACTTTAGGAGAGCACAATGTAATTAACTCAAAATCGAGGTTTGCTGTATTTTTTTCCGAAATTGTGGAGAGGTGAGTATAACTTATCCATAGTTTTTGGGCAAATTACAATGATAGTCTCTGTACTTTACCCCTTATGTCATTTTAGTCCATGTACTTTTAATTAACTTAATTTTGACCTTGAATTTATGATTTTGTCTGAATTTGATCCAATTGATTACTTAGCATTTTTTATAGAAAATACGCACATAAGTGTCATGTGCCATATTTTTAAGAGCAAAATTATAAACTTACTCAACTTAGTTAGTTAACATCAACTAATTTAATGATAATTTTCCTTAAAAAATAGTAACAATATTATTAATTTGACCAAGTTGAAATAAAATCTAAAATTAAGGGTTAAAATTGAATCAATTGCAAGTGTAAGGACCAAAATAACACAAGGGGTAAAATATAAGGGCCACTAGTGTAATTTCCCCTAGTTTTTTTTTTATATTTTATTTAAATTATTTATGCCTTATAAGTTGTAAACAAAAATTACACCAAATACTCTAATATAAATTTAAAAAAAAAAATTTATATGCAGTTTCATAAACTGCATCAAACATAGGCTCTGTTTTGAACAAACTGGAAAATTATTGTGATAAATGAAGAACCACAAACACAGGCGGGTCATTATTAAATTTTCTAGGTATATCATTGATTGAGAGCATCATATATACAATACATTACATAATACTCCAACACTAGTTATCTAGACATATTATATATACGTATATTTTTTTTTATATATGGCCTTTTTTAAAAGTCTTATTTATACAAAAAATCCTTTCAATTATTAGTGAGTATCACTTTATCCTCATTATCTATGAATTCGTACATTTTGTCCAATCAATTGTAAAAAAAAAAATGTATCATTCACCCTTGCAGATCATTTTCAAAAAAAGTGTATCTATATGATTTTCATAGTTTAGAGAGTCGATATATACAGGTTCATAGGTGAGTGAAGAAAATGATATTTGCTAATAGTTGAAGTGACTTCTAAATGCATGATACCATGAAAATTTCATATCTTTACTGGTAACGGAAGAACTTTGATGGACATGTAACTTAGAAACCAAGATAAAATTCAAAGTCACACATTCCAAGTCAATGAAATATCAATGGTTACAAAGAAGTCCCTCAAATTTGTCTCAGAGAGGCCAAGGTCAATGGTTGCAAAGAAGTCTCACTAATTTGTCTCAAAGAGCGGCCCACGTGTGGAGTCTGGACCAAACATAGCACTAATACAAATAGCAAACCCATTGATAACATTAGAACCAAATTGTATTGTAGTATGATCATGGGTTCATCCACGATAAGTGCAACAATTGTTTTTCACCTTTCCTTTTTGATCGCCATTGCAACATTTCATAATTGCTTCTCCTATGGAAGCTCCAAAATCATTTGCATCGAAAATGAGAAGCAAGCCCTTCTACAATTCAAGCAAGGTCTTAAAGACCCTTCAAACCAGTTGTCCTCTTGGGCTGGTGAGGATTGTTTTCAATGGGCTGGAATTATTTGTGACAACTTCACTCGTCATGTCCAGGAGATCCACCTTCGTAATCCTTATGACTATAATCCTTGTCATTATAGTGTTTACGGAACTAAAGCTAAACATGAAGCTTATTTGCATTACAAGTTAGAAGGCAAAATAAGTCCTTTGCTCCATTTGAAGCATCTTCATCACTTGGACTTAAGCTACAATGATTTTGAAGGGATTCCCATTCCTAGCTTCATTGGCTCTATTGGAAGTTTGAGACACCTCAACCTATCTTGGACCGGATTTGGTGGAACCATTCCCCATCAACTAGGAAATCTCACAATGATTCGTTATCTTGGTCTCGGAGGTATTTCTAATTCCGGTGAACAACTAAAGCTACGTGGTCATAATTTGCAATGGCTTTTGGGTCTTCTTTTGCTACAACACCTTGAATGCGTCTAGTGAATCTTAGCAAAGCATTGGATTGGCTACAGGTGACAACCACACTCCCTTCTTTGGTAAAATTACACATGTATAGATGTGAACTTAAATATGTTTCTCCTTCAGTTAACATTAACTTCACATCACTTGCCTTGCTTGACCTTTCCGAAAACAATTTTGGGTCTTCTATACCTAGGTGGATTTTCTGTATGAATAGTCTAGTTTCCTTAGATATCAGTGGATGTGACTTATATGGTCCGATTCCTAGTGATTTTGAAAACATGACTTTCTCAGACTGTTTGATGCTTCTTTGAAGAGGAAATATCATTCCCCCCTCCCAAACTATCACGCGTTCTTCATGTTAACCCCTATAGTTCGATTATTTCAATTTAGTACCTGAACTTTTCACAAATTGATCAATTAGATCCCTGCTGTCACCTTCCATCCACAATTGGATGGAATGTGCTGATGTGGGGGACAAATTGATTTTTAAAGTATAGTTTGGGGGGCAAATTGATTTTTAAGGTATAGTTTGGAGGGTAAAATGAAATTTTAAATGAACTTTAGTGCCATGTCAGCACATTCCGTCTACTTGTAGACGGAATGTGACAGCAAGGGCCAAATTGATCAAAAATTTAAAAGTTTGGGTATAAAATTGATATTAATCGAATTCTGGGGGTCAACGTGAAAAATGCGTGATAGTTTGGGGGACAAAATGATATTTCCTCTTCTTTGAATAATCTAATTCCTCATTGCCCAAATGGTTGTTTAACCTCAGTGGCCTCAATTTCACTACACTTAGGCTACAATAATATTCAAGGACCAATTCCAATTGGTCTTTTGAACATGACTAGCCTTAAAGATCTCCATTTTCCTGGAAATTTTGTTGAGTCTACTTTTCCAAATTGGTTGTACAGTTTTAGCCATCTCGAGTACCTCAATCTTCAACACAATCGCTTGCAAAGCGTAATTTCAAGTGACATTGGAAACTTGACTTCCCTTATTAGCCTCGATTTGTCATCCAATCAACTTCAGGGCAGAATACCAAGATCAATGGAAAAACTTTGCAAGTTGAAGGTAATTAATTTATCATTCAACAAATTTAAAAGACATGATGTTTAAAAAAGTTTCTGTGGATGCATTTCAAATGGATTAGAGGATGGGGAATTATCTTATTGGTCAATTACCAGATGAGCTTGGCCAACTAAAAAATCTAGCCTATCTTTCTCTTTGGGGTAACTCCATTTTTGGTCCCATTCCAATGTCGGTCGGAAGATTATCATCCTTGGAAGGGTTAGATTTTTCCTACAATCAGTTGAATGGAACACTTCCTGAAAGTCTTGGGCAACTTACGAAGTTAGAAAGTTTGTTCATATCTCATAATTTGTTGCAGGGTGTTGTCTCTGACATTCATTTTGCCATTCTCATGATATTAAATTATTTAATTGCAGATGGAAATAATTTAACCTTAAAAACAAGTAACAATTGGTTCCCCCTTTTCAAGTTGAACTTTTGGTATTGGCCTCTTGGCAGTTAGGGCCTCGATTTCCTTTATGGCTTCTGTGGGGATATATTTTCTGAGTACCAACACGTGGCCAAGGTGACGCCGACGTGTCAGCCGAGGTGCCACGTGTCCTGGTCATGACGCCGAGGTTATCTCGGCAAGGCCGAGGTTATCTCCGAAGATATCGAAATCCGGGATAAGCGGATAAGACACAAGAGTCCTAGAATGAGAAAGGACTATAGCATGGATAAGGATAACACTCTTTGGGAGTTTATCTTTATCTCTTGGAGAGTCCAGGATAAGCACTGTGCAGAACTCCATTGAAGCTAGGCTTCTATTGGAACAAGGATTGAGTTAATTATAAAAGAAAGGCACCCCCATGGGTCTAAGGTACACAATTTATATTCTGAACAGTGAGTTTAGCACTATTGATTATCTTTGATCGTCGGAGTGCCCCCGGGTGGACGAACCACCGCCGGAATCTTCTTTTTCTGTTGCAGGTTAGCCAGGTGTCATCTATTCTGCCAGTGCTCTCCAGTTGATTACTGAGTTGGCAGTGTGGTCAGAAAATCACTCACACAATTTGGCGCCGTCTGTGGGAACGAAAGGAGAATAAATGGCCAACGACGGACAGAAGGGAAAGATTGGGGACGACACTCCTGCTGGAAGTGGGAGACCTATTGACCTTGATATCAAAGGAGACGAGTGCAACACAAAAACTCGTTACCAGAATCACGGAGTGAAAGACGTCGGCCAGATTGGCGACGTACCAAAGAAACCAGATCAAAGTGGGTACTACAACGAGGTCGACCTCTAGGTATGGAAGGATAGGTGCCTGCGGAGGGACGAAGAAGTGAAAGAGATGGCAAACAAATTGGCAGACCTGCAGTCAGTCGTCAATTTTATGATGCAAATAACGTCGTGCAGCCACCATTCCCGCTGCAGGACACGCCGATCCCAGCGGCCAATACCCAGAAGGGAGGGCAGAAAACAATCCCCGTAGCCCCTCGGCACACCAGGAGCGAAAGACACTCTCACCGACCTTCCATGGAGGTTGGACGAGGAGAGTCAAGAAGGGAAGAATCACGAAGGACGCATCGCACAAAGGAGGCAGACCCCAAAGAACATCGGCATGTTCAAGGGCAGGCGCTGTGCTTCGACACAACTAATGGAGAAAGGTCGAAGAGGACTCACCACGAAGCTGAAAGTAGTGCACCAAAAAGATTGAAAGCAGGAGATAGCCGAGCTCCTGGGCGGACAAATGAGGACTTAAGAGATTACCTTAAGAGGAAGCAACAGAATGCCGACGTCGGGGTAACCTCCCCAGATAAGCCGATGACACTATTCTCGGTGGAGTTGGACAGGTTTGAGGCATCGAAGAGATTCATTATGCCGAGGTTCCAAATATACGATGGTAAGTCAGACCCCAACTTCCACGTTGGATTATACTTGAACTCAATGGCATTGTATAGTGGGAACGAGTTGTTGCTCTGCAAAGTGTTCCCCTCATCCTTCGGGTGAAGACTTGGAAACGCCTGGCCGAGATGTTTGTGTCCAGGTTCATGATAAACAAGCTGCAGCCACTGAGGGTGGACGCATTGATGGCTCTGAAGATCAGTAAGGATGAAGGCCTTAGGGCCTATGCAAAAAGATACTATGAGGTGTTCAACCGAATACCAGAGTGTAATCAAGAGGTGGCGATCGTATCTTTCAAAAACGGCCTAAAAGACGACTGTCCACTACGAAAGTCTTTGGCAAAGACTTTGCCAAAAAGCATAGAAGAGCTCATGGCGAGAATCGAGAAGTATGCCAGAGTTGAGGAAGACACGTCGGGAACTAAGGAGACAAAGCAAGAGAAAGGAAACGGCTCGCCGAAGCGAGGCCGAGGTAACAATGGATCGAACAAGAAAGACAGAACTGAGGGCTACACAGGCAGTGACAATTGTGTTCCGAATCCCAATTCACAAAATCCTGGATCAAATTCGGAATCAACCCTATTTCAAAACACCAGCAAGGGCACCAGGAGAATTTATGGAGAGAAACCTTGGCAGGCATTGTGCTTACCACAATGAAGACGGACATATGACTCAGGGCTGCAGAGCCCTGAAAGCACACTTGGAAGACCTGGTGAGGCAAGGCCATCTGAGAGACCTTGTCGATGAGGCCAGAACAAGGGAAGAACAGGCAAGACTGCCCCAGGCACTAGCAGCTCCGCCTCCCCCAGCACAGCTACCTCAGGCAGGAGGACCTCGGGTAATTAATGTAATTCACTCGAAGGTCAACAAGAACGAAATCAGGGGGGAGACCCAGAAGGTGAAACACTTGCAGCATGTCTACCAAGTCGGGGAGAAGAGACATCGGGTAGAGGAGTGCCAAGGACCAGTAGTGTCCTTTTCTGAAGCCGACATTGAGATGGTGCAGCATCTGCATAATGATGCCTTGGTAGTATCCCTCTAGGTTGGGGAATGCCAAGTAAAGCGCATCCTGATTGACCAAGGCAGCTCTTGTGACATCATGTATGTCCGATGTTACAAGGAGCTCGGTCTTCACCCAGACGATATGGCGCAATCCAATAGCCTAATGGTCGGGTTTAATGGAACGCCGACATGGCCACTGGAAACAACTAGCTTGGAGGTGCAGGCAGGCACTAGGAAGATAACAACAGAGTTCACCGTAATCGAACACCCTCCCCTTAAACATCATCTTGGGAAGGCCATGGTTGCATGCATGGAGCATTCCCTTAACATTGCATCAACTATTGCGGTCCCAACAGAACATAGGATTGAAGAGGTCAGAGGAGATCAACTGCAGGCAAAGAATTGCTCCATGGCAGCAATAAAATCCACCTGCAGCATTCGAGAACCAGCAAAGGCAGAGATCGAAGACGAGGACGTGGAGGTCCTAGAGGATGTCGGCAAGGAGCCAGCAGAAAAGAGTGAAGAAGCACTGAAGAAAATCCTCGTCCAGGAGGGGGATGAAGAACGCTTCTTTCTTCTCGGCTCAGGCTTAGCCGAAGAAGAAGAAAAAGAGTTGGAAGCTTTTTTGAGAGCAAATATTGAGGTGTTCGCTTGGACGCCTTACGAAATGCCTGGCATCGACCCCAAGGTCACTTGGCATAAACTGAACGTTGACAGGACGGCCAAACCTGTAATCCAACGAGCAAGAAGACCGACGTTGATGCACGTCGAAGCAGTGGAGGAGGAAGTAGACAGACTACTGGAAGCCAGGGCCATTCGTGAGGTAAATTACCCGACGTGGCTATCAAACACAGTAGTGGTGAAGAAGAAGAATGGTAAATGGAGGGTCTGCGTGGACTTTACCAGCCTAAACAAGGCCTGTCCCAAAGACAGCTTCCCTCTACTCAAGATTGACCAGCTAGTGGACGCCACGTCAGGACATGGAAGGATGAGCTTCCTGGACACCTACAGGGGGTATCACCAGATAGCCATGTACCCCACGGATGAAGAGAAGACTGCGTTTATCACCCCAAAAGGACTGTACTGCTACAAGGTGATGCCTTTTGGGTTGAAAACGTAGGAGCAACTTACTAAAGGTTGGTAACTAAGATGTTCAGACACCTGATTGGCCGAAGGTGGAAGTTTACATCGACGACATGGTCATGAAGACCAAGGAACCTGAAGGTCATCTGGCCGACCTCAAAGTATCTTTGAAATCCTTAAAACATATCGGCTCCGACTCAATGCATCATAGTGCGCATTTGGAGTTGGATCTGGTAAGTTCCTGGGATACTTGGTGACCAGAAGGGGCATTGAGGCCAGCCCAGATCAGATCAAGGCCATCCTGGATTTGAAGAGCCCGACGTCGGCAAAACAGGTGCAAATGCTAACAGGAAGGGCCGCATCAGCAGAAGCTCAGACAAGTGCAAACCTTTCTTTAACTTAATGAAGAAAGCCACAGACTTCCTATGGACTGAGGAGTGCGAAGCCGCTTTGGCCGACCTGAAGAAATATCTGACCTTGGCTCCAGTCCTCTCAAATCCAGAAGCTGGAGAGGATCTGTTCCTGTACTTAGCAGTTTTAGAACATGCAGTAAGTGCAGTGGTAATCCGAGAAGAAAAAGGGGAGCAAAAGGCTGTTTACTATGTAAGCAAAACCCTGGCCAATGCAGAAACAAGGTATCTACCCTTAGAGAAATTGGCACTGGCTTTAGTAATGGCTTAAGAAGCTGAACCATTACTTCCAGGCCCATAAAATTGTGGTGTTAACTGAACACCCCTTGAAGTCCTTGCTGCAACAAGGAGACTTGACAGGAAGAATAGCCAGATGGGCAGTCACCTTGGGCCAGTATGACCTGGAGTACAGACCCAGAACAGCAATCAAAGGCCAAGTTTTGGCCGACTTCGTGACAGATTTCACACCAGAATCCATCGAACATCGGGCTCCGTTGAGCCAAAGTGAACGATGTCCAAACAAGCAAGGAAGAGCCCAGCTAAATGCAAAAGAACAAAGCGAAGAGGAAAAACTCAGATCCTGGAGCATTTACATCAGCGACTCCTTTTGACTGTTTGTTGATGGGAGTTCCAACTGACAGGGAGCAGGGGCAGGACTAGTATTGGTATCTCCAGATGGGCAGATACTAGAACAATCGATTCGTCTGGGGTTCGAGGCCTCAAACAATGAAGCAGAATATGAGCCCCTAGCCAAGATCCGAGATGTGGACATAAAGAACTTCATATGGAGGAACATCATCACCAGATTTGGGATTTCGAGAGCAATAGTTGCTGACAATGGAACACAATTTGACAGTAAGCTAATCAAGAGCTTCTGTGCAAAGTTCAAAATCAAGAATTACTTTTCCACCACAAGTTTTCCTCAGAGCAATGGACAAGTAGAAGCATCCAACAAAGTCATCTTGGATGGAATTAAGAAGAGGCTGCAAGCAGCAAAAGGAAAGTGGGTGGATGAACTGCCAAGCGTACTCTGGGCATATCGGACTACGCCGAGAAGATCAATGGGAGAATCCCCATTTGTCATGGCTTATGGCACAGAAGCAGTCATTCCCTTGGAGCTCGGCATCCCAGGGATCAGAACCCAGGGAGTAAAGAATGGGACCAATGACGTATTATTAGCCCGAGATCTGGATCTACTAGAAGAAAGAAGGGAGAGAGCTGCAATACAGCTTGCAGCATACCAGCAGCAGCTTGCCAGAGCTTATAAAAAAAAGGTCAACCCAAGGGAGTTTCAAATCGATGACCTCGTCTTGAAGAAAGTCGTCGGCAACAAGAAGGATCCCAGAGAAGGGAAGCTTGGCCCAAATTGGGAAGGACCCTACAGAATCATCTTGGTACTGGGCAATGGTGCATATCGGCTTGAAGATAATGAGGGCAAAAAGCTGCCAAGGCCTTGGAACACTTGCAATCTGAAATTTTTCTATCATTAGAATTTTTTGTTCTTTTGTCATTTGCCGAAGTACATAAATAAAGTTTTCACTTGTTTATATGTTTATACATTTGTGACTAATAAAGATACGTAACGTTGTTTCTGGAATACATGTATAATGAGAACCCAAGTGAAACTTAGGATCACATTAGGGGGCAGAGAGAAGAAAAATGGTTTTAACACTTGTTGAAACTTGAGAAAAGTTTATAAGTTGAAGTTAAACCGAGATGATATTTAACACTTGTTGAAACTTGAGAAAAGTTTACAAGTTGAAGTTAAACCGAGAACATATTTAACACTTATTGAAACTTGAGAAAAGTTTACAAGTTGAAGTTAAACCGAGATGATGTTTAACACTTGTTGAAACTTGAGAAAAGTTTACAAGTTGAAGTTAAACCGAGAACATGTTTAACACTTGTTGAAACTTAAGAAAAGTTTACAAGTTGAAGTTAAACCGAGATGATGTTTAACACTTGTTGAAACTTAAGAAAAGTTTACAAGTTGAAGTTAAACCGAGATGATATTTAACACTTGTTGAAACTTAACAAAAGTTTACAAGTTGAAGTTAAACCGAGATGATGTTTAACACTTGTTGAAACTTGAGAAAAGTTTACAAGTTGAAGTTAAACCGAGAACATGTTTAACACTTGTTGAAACTTAAGAAAAGTTTACAAGTTGAAGACTAAGGTTAAACACTTGTTGAAATTTCATGAAAGAATTTACAAGGTGAAACCAAGGTTATGCTAAGAAAGGTACTTGGGTAATTACCGAGGTAAGACATCAGTTTGTATAACCGAGGTGCGTCACCCCGAGAAGGTTGCACAAAGAATGAAGTGTATATTAGAAGATATACAAAATATTCTAAGTATAGAATCATGCGAAAGCAATCAAGAAAAGACAAACATAGAAGCATTTAGAAAAGAGAGTTATATTAAAAAGCTGACATATCGGCCAAAGCTTACAATTGTTCCAAAAAGAAGAAAAGCAAAAGTACAAAAGACAAAAGAAAAAGACATCAAAGTTAAGATTCTTCAGCATCATTAGCAAGCTGGGTTTGAGGTTCAGACGAGTGCTGGGAAGATATCTCGGCAGCCTTCTCGACCGCAAGCTCAGTGTCAATTTCTTGAAGAGTTTGATCAAGGCACTTGTCGGCAAGAGGCACGTCCAATAATGTCTGCTCAGGGGTAGCTTCCTTGGGAACCTCATCGCCCTCTTCATCTTGAGTCAAGTCCAGGACTTGCTCATTTGATGTAAGGGGCTTGGCTCCAGCAGCCTCCTTTGGTTTCCTCACCAAAGTCTCCTCCTCAAGCTCAGATCCATCGTCGGACTGACTTGGAGTTGGAGGGAATGGAAGATGAATGACATCGGCGTTTCTGAGGGGTGAGTCTTCGGGGACTTCAAGCTTTTTTAGCAAAGTCATCCAACCAAGGGTAAAACCCTTGTTGCATGCTTGCTTTACTTGTCTTTCATAGTCTGCCGTGACATCGGCCACCCCCTCATTGTACCCCTTCTGGTCGGCCTCCTTCAGCTCAGCATCTTTGGTGGCCAAGGCATCCTGAAGTTCTTTTTGGGCTTGGGCCATCTTTTCCTCAGACTCTTTCCTCTGGGCCTCAAGAACCTTGTTAATAGCCTCAGCAGCGCCTACTTTTTCATCGGCATCGTCCTTAGCTTTGATGGTAGCCTCGGCTTGATCTTCCAACTTCTTCATTTTTTATTGTAAACCTTTGTTGGCCTTTTGTAGACTGGCAACTTCTCTCTTCTTATCGGCCAGCTCCTGCCGATTCTCAAAGGCTTGCACTGAGAAAGAATGAGCATGCTGGATGGCCTGAAAATGAACAGAAGTTATTAGAAAAAATTATGAAGAGAAAAAAAGAAAAACTCACCAAATAAAGACACTTACTTGAACAGAGCGCTGGAGCATCATAGCATAGTTCTCATATTCACTCAACTCGGCATTTCGGTCGAGATCGCCGGGAAGAAGCAGAGCGGTACTGAGGGCAACGCCGACGTTAATGTCATCAGCACTATCGTTGGCCATAACTGGCTTATCTTCAGGAGTAATTTTGGGGGCTCAGGGGGCATCATGCTTTGAAGACCCCGAGGTGGTTGCAGCGGATGACCTCGGCTTATTTGATTTCGGGGATTCAGATGGTTGGGCCTCGGCACGCCTCTTCCCAGCAGCAGATTCAGACTTATCGCCCTCAGCCAACTTAGAAATTGGCAAAGTATCCTCAGTATCAACCTGAGTCACCTTCGCCTTTGGTTGAGCCTTCTTTACTCTTTTCGGCTTCGGAGGGGCTAGGATTGCCTTGGTGGAGCATCAATGGTTGATGGGATGCTGGCCAAGAGATCTTTGACAACTGCTTTTTGACGGCCTATCTCGGCCAAAAAAATGGTTCGTCGCCGGCGTTGGCATTGGGATATCGGGATCAGATATGGAGCCGAGGTTGACGGCTGCTCAGCTGGATCAGAAGTTGATCCTTGATCTTGCCGACATGTAGAGGCAGCTTGAGGAGTTGTGGCGGGAGGAGGAGGAGATAGACTCTTCTTCTTGGGGACATCGGGAAGAGCTGACTTATACGTAGGAATGAAATTAAGTAGAAAAGGGGGCCTTTCGTTTGTGGACTGGCAGATCCAAAAGTGTCCTCAAGTCTTTGCTGGAAAAGAAAGACTGACGGAAGCCCTTTGGTGGTTGAGGGAGAGTTGCAAGAAAAAAAGACGTCAGAAACAAATAAAGTGTTGAAGACCTTAAAAACAAGCTGGTGTGAACACAGGGCTCTTACCATTGCCCTCTACAAAAACTGTTCGAGGAAGAGGATAGAGATGGAGGTCCTCGTCTGGAGCAAACTCCCAGTTCCCCGAGGTAATGAAGTAATCGTCTCTAGCTCCCTTGTTGGAGTCTGGGAGGTCGGCTACGATTTTATACTCTGTAGACCTCAGCTTGAGGTAGTAAACGTAGCCTGTATCTTTTTTGAGGCCACACATGGTATAATAGTATTGGATGTCGGCTAAGGTGATCCTAACATTTTCTTGTTTGGCTAAGGCAATTATACTGTTTATGACTCGGTAGGAATTGATGGCAAGTCGCATCGGGTTCAACTTATAATAATGAATGATCTCACGAAAAAGAATGTTGAGTGGGAGCCGAAGTCCGCACTCAATGAAAGCTATAACAGGGAGGGGCATGGAATCAACTGTGGGCATGATAGAGTCATCCTCCCCAGCCAACCTCAGATGAACGTCGGCCGGGATATCAAACTCTCGCCTAAAGTGCTCTAACTTGGATGGGGTGTCTACCCTATGTTTCCATATACCCATGATATCGGCTTAACTGAAGGAGTTGGATTTCAGAAGGGTGTATTTCTAAAGGGTTTTACGGACCTCGGCTAAAATACACGGAGTCTATGGGGAATCGTTCCAATTTTCCCTAAAAATTGTTAGAGTTCTACAAACAAATCCCAAACCTAGATCTATGGAAACGAAGATTGAAGGCACGAATCTGGAAAACAAAAAAGCAAGAATGCGCTTCAGAATCAAGAACAAAGATGAACTACCAAGAATATTGTGACAAAGTGTGTGAAAGGGTACATGGCCCAGAACAATGGCAAAAGCAGAAAAGTTGTGAGCAGTACGAGTATTCAAGACATGGCCAAAGAGCAAAATCGTGAAATAAACATGCTCAGATGCATGATTCATGAATCAAATGATTAAGTAAAACAGCAATGGCGACTAATGATAAAGCAAAATTTCTTGAAAAAACAATAAGAAATAAGACTAGAAGGAACAGTGGCTTACCAGAAAGAGGGAAGCCGGAATGGGGATTGCCGAAGTCTGACGACGGTTGCAAAGGCGAAAGATCGGTGAAAGTCACGCCGGAAGGGGTGAACGGAGCAAGTCACAGAGCTTGTAAGTCTGGAACAATGGCGTATTCAGAAGCTAGAGAGAGTCGAGAGCTTGGGGATACAAAGTGAGAAGACGGAGAGAGAAGATTGACTTTTGTTAAAACACAGAAACGGCGGCAAAGAGGACAAGAACATATGCGTCAGACGGTGCACGCGTGAATGATTCGATTTACAGGCGCGTATCCAGTACGATCCAGTAAGAGAAAGACGCGTGGATGAAATGGTTGAGTTGTTATACACGACAGCTCATACGCATGAAAGAGCACTTGGAAATTCTTGATCTTTAAGAAGACATGTTGGCCTATAATTATGATCTCGGCTGAAGCCGATGTACTGGCAGAAGGTACCGATATAGGTTCCATCACCTCAGAATGCCGAGGTAATAGAACCTAGGGGGCAGTTGTGGGGATATATTTTCTGAGTACCAACACGTGGCCAAGGTGACGCCGACGTGTCAGCCGAGGTGCCACGTGTCCTGATCATGACACCGAGGTTATCTCGGCAAGGCCGAGGTTATCTCTGAAGATATCAGAATCTGGGATAAGCGGATAAGACATAAGAGTTCTAGAATGAGGAAGGACTACAGCATGGATAAGGATAACACTCTTTGGGAGTTTATCTTTATCTCTTGGAGAGTCCAGGATAAGCACTGTGCAGCTAGGCTTCTGTTGGAACAAGGATTGAGTTAATTATAAAAGAAAGGCACCCCCATAGGTCTAAGGTACGCAATTTATATTTTGAACAATGAGTTTAGCACTATTGATTATCTTTGAGAGATATACTGACTTGATCGTCGGAGTGGCCCCGGGTGGACGAACCACCGCCGGAATCTTCTCTTTCTGTTGCAGGTTAGCCAGGTGTCATCTATTCTGCCAGTGCTCACCAGCTGATTACTGAGTTGGCAGTGTGGTCAGAAAATCACTCACGCAGCTTCAATCCCAGGAAAAGTTACTTGACTTGGATATAGCAAACACAGGAATTTTTTTATTCCATTCCAACCTAGTTTTTTTCAAATCTTCGAAGGTGTGATATCTAAATATCCCTAACAACCAAATTCGTGGAGAGATTCCAAAAAAAAACTTGAGGTTGTTGCTCCTTATTCAATTCTTGATCTGAATTCCAACCACTTCGAGCGTCCATTACCACCCATCCCCTCCAATGCGTTTTGGCTAGATCTTTCAAATAATAATTTTGCAGGATCTATTTATCATGCCTTGTGTGGTAAGGGGAAGAATCCAAACATGCTGAGAATTCTTAATCTGGAGACAATTATCTGTCAGGTAGAGTTCCTAATCGTTGGAAGCATTGGTAATCTTTGAAATGTTAAAATTAGACAACAACAATCTAATGGGTATGATTCCGCGCTATATTGGACATTTAACTATCCTCCAATCATTGCACTTGAGACATAACAACCTCTCAAGAGAATTACGACAATCTTTGCAACATTGTACAAATTTGGTGATCACTGATCTTGGCGAAAATGAATTTATTGGAAGCATGCTAACTTGGATAGGAAATTCATTTTCGGAATTGATAGTTCTCAACCTTCGTTCAAATAAGTTTCAAGATGACATTCCATACAAACTATGTTGTCTATGTTCTCTTCAAATCTTGGACCTATAACAATCTCTCTGGACCCGTGCCAAGATGCCTCAACAATTTTAGCGCCATGGCAAAAAAAAAAAAAATTCAAGTGGCGGCATGTCTTATGCCATTTTCGAAATCTTATCAGTTATCTTATTCACACTTTGTGGAAAATGCATTTCTAGTGACAAAAGGAAGAGAGGTTGAATATAGCACCATCCTTGAATAGGTTACAAGTATGGATCTTTAAGAAAATAATTTATCTGGAAAGATCCCCAACGGACCAACTAGACTTGTGGGCTACAATCATTGAATTTCTCTAGAAATCAATTAACAGGAAGCATTCCGGAGAGTATTGGTGATATAAGGCTACTAGAATCCCTTGATTTCTCTCTAAACCAACTTTGTGGTGAAATTCCATTGAGCATGTCAAGTTTGACATTTTTTAGCCACCTGAACTTGCCCTATAACAATCTGATAGACGAATTCCTTTAAGTACCCAACTTCAAAGCTTAGACAATTCTAGTTTTGTTGGCAACAAACTTTGGGGACCTCCACTCGCAAACTATAACGCAAACAAGACAATACTCTAAGTTGAACATGGAGGCAAAGAAGAAGGGGAGGAATTTCCAAAAGAATGGTTTTTTGTGAGTTTGGAACTTGGATACATATTTGGTTCTTGGAGAATTGCTTATTTTCAATTGCTTGATGATATTTTTCACAAACTTTGAATTTTATTTATAAATGTGGCTACAACTTTTGTATTGAAGGAAGTGCTCATTAATTCCTTCATAAACAACTGTGAGTGCAGTAGTTATGTGTTTTGTATTTTCCTTTTCATATGGTTGATTTATTTATTTTTATTACTCGTAAGTGTCCGAATCTATTGAATATGAATAAGGTAAGAAGAAAGTCGAACCTAAAGGATACTATTTGGGCTACTCGGTATTGCCTTCTAATTTACTTTCAAAAAGTATATTGATTTTTCATTTCTAAAATAATACTATCTAATATATTGCTTACAATTAGTGAAGAAAGTTTTTAATGTGTTGATTATTGTAGGGTTAAAATTTAAGAAATATGTTATTATAGAAAGCTTGAAGATAAAAAAAATAGGGGAATTGACTCATAAATCCTAAAAGGTGGAATTGTAATCTAATCAGTCACATATTTAATTTGTTACACCCAAAGGTCCCATTAATTGGGGGTGGACTGTTTTGCCCATATATGTAATGTTTTTTGATTTGTGATATTATGTTGTAATGATGTAGCTGTATGTAACGTTTTGGAAAAGCTTACTATAGAGCTTTATGGGTTTAGTATTTTTTTATGACCCACACGTTGGTGCGCCAAAACTTTTTGGAAGCCCACGTTTGGGGAGCACACATCATTTTTCATACCCACAAAATTGTGGATGTATGTAATGTTTTTTGATTTGTGATATTATGTTGTAATGATGTGGGTGTATGTAACGTTTTGAAAAAACTTACTATAGAGCTTTATGGGTTTATTTTTTTTTTATGACCCACACATTGGTGCACCAAAACTTTTTGGAAGCCCATGTTTGGGGAGCACACATCATTTTCCATACCCACAAAATTGTGGACCACATCAATTTGGTGAACCACTTTTTATGGTCCACATCAATTTGCTGAACCGCATTTTGGTGGCCCACATCGTATAGCAAGTCCATCCTGTGACCCACACGTTGAAGACAACCCATTATTTTGCAGAAAAACCACTTTGGTCACGTTTGTGGCCCACATCGTTGTTTGAAACCCACATTTGAAGACAACCCATTATTTTGCAGAAAAACCACTTTGGTGAACCAGATTTGGATGGCCCACATCATAAAAGCAAGGCCACACTTGATCTTCCCATAGTGGACACCGAAATCAGTGTAATCAAAATAATTCAAAAACCCTCCCAAAAACCGTTTCAACCACAAAAAAAAGGGTACATTAGTCAGAAAAATCATTCCATAATTACATAATGAGATCATTCGGATCACATTACCAAAAAAATTGGACTTGGACGTCTATTAATTTTAAAATGGGACTTGGTAGACTACAACTCTCCAAAATGGGAGTTTCCAATTATTTCCCCAAAAAAATAACATGTAATTATCAGAAAAAATATCATTTTCCCCTAAACTATCATTCAAAAATCAATTCAAAGCATGTTCTTTTAATAATATCAATTTTATCCCTAAACTATTTGATTTTGTATAAATTTTGTCCCACTATCAATTGTCATCTATAATTAAACAAAGGTTGTTAATGTGGCACCCAAACTTCATTTGAAATTTCATTTTAGCTACCAAACTATCCCAAAAATATCAATTAGAGCCCAGAATAAAATGAAGTTTGGGGGGTCTAATTGATATTTTAAAGATAGTTTAAAGGGTAAAATGAAATTTCAAACAAAATTTTAATGTCATGTCAGCAACTTCCGTATGATTATAAATGGCAGCTAATGGAGGGGGTAAAATTGATTCAAAATCAAATAGTTTAAGTGTAAAATTTATATTATCAAAAGAATAAGAGTTGAAATAATTTTTGAATGATGATTTGAGGGACAAAATGATATTTTTTCTAATTATTATTTTAGTAAATGTTACCTTTTGTATCATCCCCCAAGAGGATTGACAATATGCAAGTCAAGCCCAATGGAAGCTGTTGAATTAATTTTCTTTCTAGCTTTTTCCAAAATTTCAGGTGCTATAATTCATGCAAACAAGCATTTGTGTATATGTTAATTTGCATTTCATACATAAGTAATATTATGGACCAATAAATCAATATTTCATGTTCTTGAAAGTTTAATATGTAAGAATTGAAATGTTATGAATGTTAGAATTGTTAATTATTAACTCATCTAAAAGGTTAAGCTATTACAGAGAAGGGTAATTTAATTATTAATATTTTCAATATGCCCTACTTATGCGTGCGAGACTCTTTTCTATAAACGGACCAAACATGTGCAATTATTTTAGTTATTAGTGGTGAAGTTTAAACAAATAATCTATTATCTATTCTATTACCAAGTTGAGTTGTAACTCATCTAGAAGGTTATGCTACTAGAAGAAAAAATGATTTTATTATTTATATCCTCAACAAGGATCTTAGGGTGTGTTTGATTGGACGGACTGGAAAATGGGGGATTAGAATCCATCGGACTTGAGTCCTAGGATTGGAATCCCCCGGACTATTTGGTTGGATTGGATATGTATCCTGTGTTTGTTTTTTCATGGGATTAGATGTCCGGACTGTGAATCCCCCGGACTATTTTTAGTGAATCCAACGTTTGGTTGGACGGACTGGATAGAATAAATGAACAAATGACTATTTTACCCTTTTTTAATTGTTTACTAAATAATAGCAATATTAAACATATCTTTAATATTTTAATTATTTTTAGTTAGATTAAATAAAAAATTATTTTGTTTTATTTTTTACACAATTAAATGAATTTATTTTAAAAAAAAAAATAAATAAATAAAATATCAATAAAAATATATATTATTTTTTTTAATTAAGATTTTAAATAAATTTGTTTTAAAAAAAAATAATAATCAAAAAATGAAATTAAATAAAACATCTATTAAATTTAAATAATGAAATTAAATAAAACATAAACAAAATTTTAAAATAAAACATCAATAAAATATCCATAAAAAATTATTTCAAAAAATTAAATCAATAAAACATCAATAAAAAGTTAAATAAAATTATTTTATTTTTAAATGTAGACATTTAAATTTTATTGAATTTTATTAAATATAATACATAATTAAATAGTAGAGGGTCAAAATGGTCATTTCATCATCTAATCCAAACAGTGATTAGTCCCCCACTTTCTGTCCCACACCCCCCCCAGGACAGGATAGTCCCCCATATGGGGGACATGGAGTCCGGCCGGACTCCATATCCGGCGGACTAAAAAAAAAACAAACGACGGATTAGTAGCACTATTTGGACTCAAGTCCAAATAGTGGATAGTCCCCCCCCCCAATCCCCCAATCAAACACACCCTTATTGTACATGCTTATAGTGGCAGCGTTAATATTTTTGCCGCGGTGGCCAATATGTAAAGGAATTGCATGCTGGCCTAGTTGGATTTGTTTTAGTTTTACAGATTTGTCTTTACCCCTTTTTTTTCCCTCCTAATTGGCACAGTTTCCAATAATTCAACTAGCATTGAAGGAGATAACATAACAACTTCAATATATCAACAAGAAGAAAATAGGGATTTTGCCTGGAATTGTTTCCTTGAACTGTATTGCCAATTTGCCACTACTATCCTTGGCGTTGATAAGCTCCTCCACCTTACTCATCTGATTACACAAGATTCCAATATGAAGAGTTGTTGTGTTCTCGTAGTCAGGCCCGGCCCCAGGCAAAGGCAAGAGAAGCCTCTTCCTTGTGCCCACAAAATTCGAATCAAAATAAGGGTTCTCAAATTAGAAATTACAATAGGGCCCAATCTAATATTGACCCAATATAAAGGGTCCAAAAGAGTTCATTGTAGGTTATTTGTTGGAATTTTTTTTAGGCTCTATTTGTTTTGAAGTAAAACATTGTACATCGTAAAATATTTTTTATACAAAACAATTTTGGACAAAAGCAAATGTTTTCTTTAATTTTTGTGTGTTTGATTAACAAAAAATTTTCTACCAGAAAAAAACTTAATGATGGACTAATTATAGATAAAACTTAAAAAAGAAAAGAATATAACAAGACAATGATTGAAATTGATGAAGCACATCGAGATAGAGCAAAAAAAAAATGACTTATGGATTTTTTATACCTAATTTTTTTCCTCGTTACTAAAAATATTTTACCAAATATTTTACAAGAGCTTTACTGTAAACTAGACTTTGCTAAATTATAAAGTAACTTAACCAAAATTTTGTCATTTTAAATTATTGTAACGATTTTTTCCTATTTTAATCTATATAAGGGTTGGTTTGGGAAGTGGGTTGGCTTTTTGGCTTTTTTAGCTATTTTAGCCTGGGCTAAAAAGCTTAGTTTGGGAAGGTCTTTTTGGCTTTTTGACTTTTTTGACTTTTTTTGTGAGAGAAGAGTATAATGATTATGGATTGAATGTGATATTTTGTTGGTTGTGACTAAAATAGCCAAAAAAGCCTACAAACCTTTTTCCCAAACGGTGCCTAAATCATTTTAGTTATATCTATAATGGCCTGGTGGATGTTACCATGGCGGTGGCGTCTTCAAGAAAGCTTGGATTGTTTATCTGCAGTGTGACAGTTGCTAGCAAAACTAACTGTCTTGCTCATGAATGTCTTACATTTTGCTGTAAATCCTTTCCTTTTTTGTTCTTCAGTAACAAGAATCACATGTCTTTAAATCAAGAAAGGGGAGTGTATAATATAATAATCAGGAGAATTAGCCATCTTTCCTATTAACGGTATGGGAAATGATATGGTGTGCATCCCTTAATATGCATCCTATCACAAAATGTATAATTTTATCATAAAAATTATAAAACACATAATCTTGTTACAAATTGGTATAACAAAAAATGTTGTAAAGTCATAAATTTTTGTAATATCAACCACAAAATTTTAAAAATTTTGTTACACCAATTTGTGGCAAGGTTACGCATTTTATGATTGATGTTATGAAATTTCATAGTAAAATTACACATTATTGTGGTAGGTGTAAAGGGGTGCACACCATAGGATTTCCCTATTGTGTTTAGTTGGGGAATTTAGGAAAGGATTTGGAAAGAGAAAGGGAAAAAATAGGTAAAATATACTTACATTTCACCTATTTTCACACATTTTTTATTTATTTATTTTCTTTTCCAAATCCCTCCTCAAATCCAACCAAGCACATGCTAAAGATATAGGATATAGTTTTAAGTTTTTAGATAAATTAGTGATCAATAATTTAATATGATATCAGATCAGCTAATAAATTCTGTGTTTATGAAAATTCACTATCAACTAATTATAGAATTTGCATGTGTTTGACCTATTTATTAACGAGTTTAAACGGGTTAAGTTGAATTGGATACGAATAGACAAATTAACCTAAGAAGCTTGTTTATTTTATTAAACTATTTTTTCTAATAAATGCCTTAGATAATTACCCCCCAAAAAAATTGAAAAATAATTTTTTTTTTTTTTTTTCTCGGAGAACAAACAAGATAATAACATACATTTAATTAGAAATATGCGTCACGTTTACATCTTGCTCAGAGACCTTAGTAATACAAACATGATCTAACATATTACAAAAATAACATATATCTTACAAAAGATTTGTCAGATCTCATTCCATCTTGCTACTATTTCACAGTCTTTTGAGTTAATAACCAGAGTATGTGTGTATGATGACTACTTTCACATTGTTCTGCACACACCATTTAATTACTTCTAAGCTTCCGCCACTAAGACTGACGATGCGATAAAAGAGAATTTCTTTCATACCAACTAATTTCCATTCATATCCACTCCAACCCACGCTGCTCCCGCCTGCGTCGTGTGTCCATTCCAAGCCCCATCCATAATAAACCTGTCAAACCAAGAATGAAGGCACCAACTTCCAAAGTTAGATAATACAAAAGAAATTAATATCCACTGGCCCCTCATCCATATTGTTACAGTTGGAGGACAAGTCCTTAATGGATAAAGTCCTGTTATGATCATACACCTAATTTAACGTTATGTTTGTTTGGAGATTTGAGAAAGGATTTGGAAAATGAAAGAGAAAATGTGTGTGAATTTAGATAAAATGTATTTTCCATTTCCCTTTTCATATGCTTCTTTAAATCCTCCAACCAAACAGCAGAGAATTAATAAAACTCAAGACATCAACTGGGTCGTCAACCACCTTCTCAAAAGTGGCTTTATTCCTATGGAGCCAAATACCCCACAACACTTTAACCGATTCCCTAATTGCGTCATCATCTGGTGCCAACTGGAACCATTGACGCAACCAATCATGAGCCAAGCATTCCTCTCCTCGCTCAAAATTAAGTCCTAAACTAGACCCCCACCAAATATGCTTAGAGAATACACACTTAAAGCAAATTAAGATGCTCTATAATGATTCATCAGCCACACCGCACCTAGAGCACACAGAGTCTAATAGAATACCCGGTCCAATAAGAAGGTTTTTAACAGGCAAAATTCTATGCAGAAGCTTCCAAATAAATAAAGCCTATTTAGGACGTAAATTTTAATTCCACAATTTCTTCCAACACTCATTACTATCCCAATTACCCGTATTATGCCAAGTCTGCTGCCCCTTCAAAGCAAGAAGGAAACCTGATTTAACCGAATACTGGCTGTCCTTAGTCAACCGCCACATAACAGATCTGGTTTACTAACATGGGGAAGATGAATATTCAAAATATGAGAGATCATATATTCCGGAAATAGTGCTCGAATCAATGGTTCTCTCCACTACCTTGAATCCTGATTAATAAGATGACAAACTTTAAAAGGACTAAACATGTTACCCATGCCCCTTCCCATCACTTCATTTTCTATGGTAGGAATCCATTGTTCCTCAAAGGGATCAATATTATCACCACTCCCTACAATCCACCCCAACCCTTTTATAATTCTATGCCCACGAACATCCAGACTTCGGTTTGGCATTCAAAACCCTCTTTTTTTTTCTTTTTCTTTTTTTTTCGCGCGTAGATTTTGTGATAAGGATATGATTATGTAGATTTTGTTATTTTCAAAATCTCATGCACAAAGTCTCTTCTTTTTCCATTTATTTTAAAATTTTACTGTACTTTAGTATAAATGTCATAATTTGAATGTGATGGAAATTTTAGAATAATTCTTGGTAGTTCGAACTGAGCTTGCCCGAATGGCCCGAATTTATGCTTGCCAGTCGATCGTCTGGATGACTGCCTGGACGACTGGTGCAACACTTGTTTACCTGTTGTTATTCCTAGAGTTGTGTGGTGTAAATAAAATAAACAACAAAATAAAATAATTTAGAAAATAATGTAATAAATTAAATTTTGAATTAAATGCTTACAAAAATTATAAGTTGAGGCTTGTATTGAACACAATCTCCTTAAAGTAGATTTCGCCCTCGCTCCGGTGCTTCAAGTATTAATGGCGTCTACTTTCTAGGATACAACGACTACTACTTGATTTGCAGCACTACAAAACAAGTCTTGTGAACCAACCTATGCTATAACTCTTTCTCTTTCTTTTCGTAGAGACTAAATGTAAACAGATGCAGGAGCAACAGGAGAACGAACAGAAGGAGAAATGGAAGAATTTTGGAAAAATTTCGATGCTCTAGAATTATTGGATGGCAGACTATTTATAGGAAGAATGTTGGCTATTCAAACAGGTGCCAACAGATAGGCAACTATTCAGACAGATTCAAAATAAAAAAAAAAAAAAAAAAAAAAAAAAACTGTTTGGACAGATACAGATTTGTCTGGTTCGAATGAACCTGTTTTGAACCCTTTAAACCTGTTCGGGTGGGTATAAACTCATTAGGGATCTGTTTGGGTAAAGGAAAAACCTGGACCAATTTATTTTGAATTTTGAAACCATAATTAAAAAATAAATAAATAAATTACAAATGTTTTTGCCCAAAAAGATACGTATTGGGCCAGATAAGCCCAATCCAACCTCACACTACACACTCGCGCCCAGGCCGAGCCTGGCCGACCGGACGGACAGATGGCGCGTGCGTGTGGTTTTTGTTTGGGTCCAATGGGTCTAACCCACTTTACCCATAATCTCACCCTTCCACAAACTTAGGTACCCCTTAGGGCCCATCCCAAGTATTCCAAGCTAGAGTATATAAACCCACACAAAACCATACTCCTTTCCAATGTGGGACAAGCACATTTCATAAATGTGTAGGAAACCCACCTAAAGCCATTTCCATGAACTCGAAAACGCGCGTTGAATTCTCATTCATCCGGAAATGGTTTTGAGCAACCAAATAAGCGATGTTATTCGCTACGCGGCACTAAACATGATCCCAATTAGAAATGTTAAAAATAACGCTTGGGTCTCACCTTAATTAATGCTCAAAGTTAGCAAAAGATAAGGTTATACAAAAGCCATTTTTCAACAATCCCCCACATGAATGGAATTCACAACAACGGACATGCAACAAAATGCAGACAAAGAAAGAGTATATTAAGAAGATACACCACATCGAGATAGGTAGCTTTTGGCTTTGAACCTCTTCTAGTGAAAGCCTATCGGACTTACTGGCTAACTAGTGGACGCGATGCCTTGAACTGTTCAGCTGTTTGTGTAAGCCAAGACAATAGACTACACATAGTGTATCCTCAGACACAGTTTGATTTTTACGGTTGTTTTCATTTTGGCCCTGAACAACACCTAGTAATTCATGAGTGCTATAGAGAATTTAGCCTTCTCAATTCTCACAGAACTGGCTCAGTTCACACTTATATAGGTGATTTCTTATAAGAGTATCATGTTATACCCCACTTGGATGTCCAAGCTATAAGCATCATTAAAAGCAAAGCTTATCCTACTAACGCTGCAGGTATCACTCTTCTTATCATAGAAATGAGTAGGAGAAAACTTCCTTAGTGATACGTGAAGTCATCCATAATTCGGTTGTCCCTTTGAATCTAGATCTTGGGACCTCCAGGCAACTAGGTTGGGTTGCCATTATGGCGACTTTTAAGTAATAGGCTTTAATCCAATTCCCCTCGATAAATGGTACACTTGCTCTCTGGCTAGCCCTTTTGTCAATGGATTTGCAATATTCTCCCTTAACTTTACATATTCTATGGATATTATTCCATGTGAGAGCAAATGGCTAACAGTATTATGTGTTCGACGAATGTGTCGAGACATACCGTTATATATATGATTCTGTGCCCGTCCTATTGCTGCTTCACTATCACAGTGAATGTATATAGTTGGCACAGGTTTAGGCCACATTAGAATATCTTCTAAGAAATTACGAAGCCATTCTGCTTCTTCTCCTATTTTATCTAATGCGATAAACTCAGATTCCATTGTCGACCTTGCTATGCATGTCTGCTTAGAGGATTTCCAAGAGACTACAGCACCTTCCAGGGTAAAGACGTATCCACTAGTGGATTTTGAGTCTTTAGTGTCTGATATTCAATTTGCATTATTGTACCCCTCGAGTACTGTTGGATATTTGGTATAATGTAAGCCATAATTCTAGGTATGTCTTAGATACCTAAGTACCCTAATTATCGCTTTCCAATGATCGGACCCTGGATTACTTGTGTACCTACTCAATTTGCTTACAGCATAGCCTATATCTGGCCTAGTGCAATTCATTAAGTACATCAAGCTTCCGATTATCCGAGAGTACTCTAACTGTGATATGCCTGCACCTGTATTTTTTGACAAATGAAGACTAATGTCAACAGGTGTTTTAGCAGGACGGTCATTATGCTTTCCAAATTTCTCCAGAATTTTTTCAACATAGTGAGACTGAGATAAAACAAATCCTTCATATGTTCTAGTAATTTTTATTCCTAGAATTACATCTTCTACTCCTAGATCTTTCATGTCAAACTTTTTGTTCAATATTTTCTTTGTGGATTTAATTATGTCATTATTACTTCCAATAATGAGCATGTCATCCACATAAAGACAAACTATGACATAACTTTGTCTGTGCTTTTAACATAGACGCATTTGTCATATTTGTTTATCTTAAAACCATCTGAAAGCATAGCATGATCAAATTTTTCATGCCATTGTTTCGGAGCTTGTTTTAAACCATAAAGGGATTTGACAAGTTTACAAACCTTTTTCTCTTGGCCGGGAACCCTTCCAGTTGTTCCATATAGATTTCTTCATCTACTTGCCATTCAAAAAGGCTGTTTTAACATCCATTTGATGTATCTCCAGATTATACAAAGCTACAATCGCAATAGCATGCGAATAGATGTTATTCTTGTCACTGGTGAATATGTGTCAAAATAATCAAAGTCTTTTTTTTTTCTATATCCCTTAACAACAAGCCTAGCCGTATATTTATCTATTGAACCATTTACTTTCATTTTTCTCTTGAATATATACTTATATCCAAGAGGTTTACATCCTGGTGGAAGATCCACCAGTTCCAAGTATGATTTTGCAGTATTGATTCAATTTCACTATTCACAGCCTCTCTTCAATGGAGCTTAGGACTTGACATATTGTTTCCTTGAAGGTTTAAGGCTCATTTTCTAACAGGTATTCAGAAAATCTAGACCAAATGATTTAGAGATCCTAGCCCTCTTGCTACGTCTAGGTTCATCTGCTTCATTATCATTTGGTCTTCACTGCCATCCATAGCAGTATCAAAAGTTCTTTTATTTGAACTTGTTCTTCAATTTCTTACAAGGAAAAATGTGTTAAAAAAACGACACATTCCTTGACTCAATAATAGTGCTTACATGCATATCAGGATTTTCATATCTATAAACTCGTTATAATCCCCTCCTTAAGGAATTTCGTCTCCGAAATTTTAAAATCAACATAAAAACCATTGTATTTAAATCAACATAACAATGATTCCAACCACCCTCATAACCATGACTTATCTACCGGTCATTCATTCTCATAATAATAATAAACAAAATTCCCAACATTAAATATACAATTCACTTTTTCCAAAACATGTACAATGTTTACTATTTAATCAACATAACAAAATGTCATTACAAGTTTCAAAAATCAACAAAAAAGTCTTGATACTTCTCACGGACTTCAGCCTCACATTCCCAAGTCACCTTTTCAACCCCGTGGTGTCTCCATAACACTTTTACCAATGAAATAGTCTTGCCTCGTAAGACTTGGTCCCATGTATCTAAGACTCTAACCGGTCTTTCTCTATGAGGCGTCCTCATCTACCTCTAACTCGGTCCAATCCAAACATGTGACGGATCCGGCTCTTACTTCCGAAACATACAAATATGAAACACGTCATGAACCCTAAAACCTGGCGGCAAAGCCAAATGATAAGGTACCTCCCCAATGCGATCTAAGACCTCAAAAGGCCCAATAAATCTAGGAGACAATTTCTTGCTCTTCTCAAACCTCATCAAACCCCATCTAGGTGATATCTTCAAGAAAACACAATCTCCTACCTCAAATGATAATGGTCCCCTCCTACGGTCGACATAACTCTTCTAACGACTCTGAGCTGAAACCAACCTCTTATGGATAAGTGCAACCTTCTCCGTTGTTTTCCAGAATAACTCAAGACCTAACATAGATGCGTCACCCACCTCGGCCCAATACACAGGAAATCTACAAAGTCGGCCATATAAAGCCTCAAAAGGTGTCATACCAATACTTGCTAAAAATTATTGTTGTAGGCAAACTCCACTAAGGGCAAATACCTCTCCCATGAACCCTTAAATTCAAAAACACAACCCGAAGCATATGCTAGGATCTGAATGGTAGGCTCTGATTGCCCATCAGTCTGAGAATGATAAGGTGCTAAAAGTTAACCTAATGCCCAAGGCATTCTATAGGCTTTGCCACTACCGAGATATGAAACGCGGATCTCTATCCGAAACAATAGTCACAGGAACCCCAAAAGTCTCACTATGTCCCTAACATAAAGGTCAGCAAGATAATCTACCAAGTCACTCGTGCACATAGGTACAAAGTGTGCCGACTTGGTTAACTGATCAACTATCACCCACATGGCATCATTACCCCGTTGAGTCCTCAGAAGACCTACAATAAAATCCATCGTGACATGCTCCCACTTCCACTTGGCTATAGGCAATGGTTGCAACAAACCCGCTGGCCTCTGATGCTCAGCCTTCACTTGCTGACAAGTAAGGCACCTCGATACAAACAAGGCTACATCTCTCTCCATCTCCCTCTATCAAAACTAGCGATTAAGGTCGCGATACATATTTGTGCCTCCCGAATGCACCGTAATGCGCAAATGGTGGAACTCTCGGAGTACCTCCTCTTTACAAGACTCCGGCACGAAAAGATGATTGAGGTATCTAACACTTAAGTTAGAATACACGTTCAAACCCTTCTCCACCTTCCCATTAGGTATCTTCTTCCGGATGGACTCTACCTCGTGGTCACCCCATTGTGCTTCTATAACTTGGCTCACAAGGGTTGGTTGTGGAACTACACTAAACAAAGTTGCCGACTCAATAGACTCGCCAAGATGCAAGTCAAACTCGCTAATAGCGCCCAACATCTCTCATTCTCGAATGGCAATACTAGCTACACTACTAATAGACTTCCTACTCAAAGCATCGGCCACTACATTGGCTTTTCCCGAGTGATAATAGAACTCAAAGTCATAATCTTCCATAAACTCCATCCACATTCTTTGCCTCAAATTCAATCCTTCTATGAAAATAGATACTTCAGACTCTTGTGATCGGAGAATACCTCAAACCTCTACCATACAGATAATGTCTCTAAATTTTCAAGGCAAAGATCACAACTACTAGCTCTAGGTCATAAGTAGGATAATTTCTCTGTGTGTTTTCAATTGACGGGAGCCATAAGTTACTACCTTCCCCTCCTGCATCAAGACATGACATAAACCTTCCCGAGATGCATCACAATACACAGAATAGCCAAACCCTTTTCGAATAATCAACACTAGAGTTATGGTAAGTCTAACCTTAAGCTCTTAAAATGACTTCTCACAAGTCTCATTCCACACAAACTTAATTCCTTTCCTCGTCAGTCTAGTCAACGGCGAGGCTAATCTAGAGAAATCCTTCACAAAACGGCGGTAATACCCATCTAATCCCAAGAAACTCTAGATCTCAAAGGCATTTTTAGGTTGTTCTCAATCTTACATTGTTTCAATCTTGGAGGAATCTATAGTCACCCATTTCCTGGATATAACATGGCTTAAGAATTTCACTTCCTTCAACCAGAACTCACACTTCCTGAACTTAGCATACAATTTGTGGGCTTTAAACAAGTCATGTACAATCTGCAAGTGTTCCTCGTGTTTCTCCTCAGATGGTGAGTAAATCAAGATGTTATCAACAAAGACAACTACAAAACGGTTCAGGAACTCATGAAGGATCTGATTCATCAAATCCATAAACAAGGTTGGTGCATTGGTTAACCCAAAAGGCATTACTAGAAACTCATGATGGTCATACCACGTACGGAATGCCATTTTCTGGATATCCTCCTCATTCACTCTCAATTGGTGATAACCAATCTCAAGTTATCTTAGAGAAGCAACAAGACCCCTTCAACTGGTCAAACAAGTAATCTATACGAGGCATTGGGTATTTGTTATTAATAATAACCCGATTCAACTTTTAGTAATCAATACAAAGTTGCAATGTACCATCCTTCTTCTTAGTAAAGAGAGCCACTGCTCCCAAGGCGAAGTACTAGGGCAGATAAAACCCTTATCTAGCAATTCCTGAGTTAAATCTTCAACTCACTCAATTCGGCGGGTGCAAATCTATATGGTGCCATGGAAATCGGTGTCGTACTAGACACTAAGTCAATAGAGGACTCAATCTCATAGTGAGGTGATAAACTAGTGAGATCCTCGAGAAATATGTCTAAGTATTCAAAACTACCCTGGGCAACTCAACTCAAACTACATCACTCTCAACACCTAAGAATGTAGTGAGAAAGAGACTAAGCTCACCCCGACTACGCGGACCACACACTGGTAACAAGGCTCTATCAACTCAGTCCCCCAGGAAATAAAATCAATCACTACTCAAGGTACACCATAACGCTCTGATGTAACAATCTATAATGGCCCGATAAGATGACAACCTATCCATGTCCAAAATAACATCAAAACTCGATATGTCAATCAATACAAAAGCAAGAGGAAGTCAGCGACCTGCAACCTCTATCTCACAACCCCAACACCTCTAGTTCAACATAACCTTACCACCATCAAGTGACTCTACCCTGAGTGGAGATGCTAACAGTGCCATTTCTAACCCCATTGTTGATGCGAATGTAGACGAAATGAAAGAATGCGATGCACCAATCAATCAACATATTGACAATAGAATTACACAATAAGAAGTTACCTCTCACTAATGTGCTGGCAACAAATCTAGCGTGGTAACAGCATACACACGCCCCGTAGGTCTCTGGTTTACCTACTCATCCTTCGGAGTATAAGTCTGATGCACAGATTGAGCTAAAAAGGCTCCCTAATTGGCCTTTGAGGCTTGTGCTAACTGTGCAGGTTGATGGCTCGATGTTTGCCTCGAACCAGACACACCAGATATGCGTCTTACCTGAGGGAAAAAACTCCTCAGGTGCCCTGGCTATCTACACTGATAACAAGTAGGCGACTGCCCTCTTCCTGACTTTGGCTCTAAGAACGAGTTGTAGACAATGTAGACTGTGGCCCTCCTCCTCTCTGCAGGCAAACTGCAGACTTGTGGCCCAACTGTCTACACTTGAAGCAATTGATCCCATCCTGACCACCTCTCCCTAACCTAGAACTCGGTACAGGAAAAGTGGATCGAGACTGTGCTCCCTGGGACTGTTGTGGATTAGAACCGCTCTTGTCTCTTAGCATCACGAGTCTCTCCCTGAACCTCTTGACTCCTCTGTCTGGAGCCTCTCATCCTCTCCTCCTTAGTTGAATCATGGTCTCTAGGTAGCCGCTACCCTACAAGACACCATAATCCCTAATCATGAACGCGACCACCTTGAAAAGGAGTCGGTCCTCAACCTCTTCTCAAACTTGAAGCAACGGCGTTGCTCTGTCACTACGAGTTCCGGTACAAACCTAGACAAACTAGTGAAAATAGCCTCAAACTCGGCCACCGGTGTGTTAAGCTGCTTGAGCTTCAAGGACTGCTCCCTCAACTTCTCCCTAATAGTAGGAGGCAAAAACTTGTCCTGGAAGGCGTTGAAAAAAGCCTCCCAAGTCACTCAAATGTGCCCCTGCATAAACTTTCACCACTGACCCACATCTCCCTTCAACTAGAAAGACGTCAAAGTTACGCTCAACCCATCGTCCTCGATGCCAAGTATCTCGAACGTCTTCACCATTTGCTCTAACCACTCATCCCCCTTCAGCTGCTCCTTCGAATCTCCCAAAAACTTGTCTGGATTAGACCGGAAAACTCCCTCTTCAGAAATGACGGCCCTATCTCCGCTACTTGGGCCTGGACTTGATTCTCAACTCTAAGAATGTCCATGGATTCTCGCAAAGCTCTGGTCATTTAACGAGCCAAAGCGCCTATGGCCTACCGACCAACTGGTTCGGCCACATTGGCCTGACCAACCTCTTTCTCGTGCGCTGGAATATCATTCAATAACGACATCTCCTACTGTCTAGGCTTGCCATGTCTGTTACCACCACGTCCTGGCATCCTAAAAACGGTAACACCAGAGATTAGCACATTTACAAATGTGCTGAAGCTAACTCACTCGTGTCCTAATGTGGTGGACAACAATTAATTCACTCCACATAAGCACATAATCACATAAACACATACAAATTTCCTTCCTAGATAATGATCGTTTGCAATGATCAACTGATCTTCTAACAGGACTTCCAGAAACTTATAGACCCAATCAATAACTTAGAAATTAAATCTTATACCCATTTAGTTACATAAGCATGTTATCACATAGTATACCAGGTTATTCCTAATATTATCTAACAAGAGAACCCATTGTGGTAATAACCACTCCCCACTATCCCAAGTATTTAAACCTGGTAGCTCTGATACTAAGTTGTAACGCCTTGAAAATATAACAATAAACCATCTCACAATAATTACCCATTAACAATACATTTAGAATAAGATCTCTTTGTACATTGATTCGAGTCAATAATTACAAAAGATAACACATGCACTATACATTCACAAGCTCTAATCCTAAATCTATAGCATGTGTCAATAGCAAGAGATATGAAATTGAAGTAAGAAACGATAAATTAATGCCCTAGCTACAACTTTCCAAGATGGTGCTAAGTTACAACAATAGTGAGTTTAAACTCAATACAAATAAAGCCCTATGCTTGTACAAAATAATTACAGCAGTTAACAAAAATAGAAGCTCTTAGCTCCAAGTCCTCCCAAGCCATTGCCTTGGCGAAGGAATATCATCAGCACCTAAAAATGATTTTCCACATAGGGTGAGCCAAAACCCAATAAAGATACTCTAACACAATGTATGAATCTTAACAGAGTTATAAGGTGAATGCATATGTAATACTCGTGCCAAAACATTTAATATCTCTTTCCAAAACCATGCAATGTCAAATTTACATCTCAATTCATGAATTCATTTCCTTTGCAATAAAAAACAGGACAGTGGATACAACACTAGGAATCTCTAAGATGAGTCTGCAAGTTGGCCACAAGTACTACCAATTTGTTATTTTTACCAGTATTAACCAGAAGGCTCGACACCTAACTGTGTGGGTTTCTGGATTTTCACCAAGGACACACAGGCCAACATAATATCACAACTACACTTCTACACAGATTCACTACGGTATTTACCAATTTTTCTCATAATGGTATACATTTTCAATGTGTAAATGTGTAACAATGCTCAATGCAAATGAATGTAAAATTAGTTTCAATTCACATAATTCTTATGCAATTTCTACAACAATCATAGATATCCCCCATCGATAGCCCAAATAGATATATCTCTAAACAGATAGATAATTTCCAATATATATACCTTTCAAAATCACAAGACGGAGTGATATACATATCCAACTCCACCATCATCATCATCATCATTCCAATTTCATAAAACCAACATCAATTTCATTTTCTCTTTACAAATAAAAAAATTCATCATTTAGGGCAAAAACCCCCTTTCTTTAAAAATCACTTCGGAGGATAAAATCCACCATTGATCACAATCTAACCATTTCTACAAAGCCACAATCATATACATTAATCCATTTTGAAAACCCCTCTTTTGAATTCTTAGACTAAAACCCTAGATTTTGTTTAAAAATCTTCTAAATCACAACATAGCTTAGAAATCAAATAACAAAGTTAAAAACCATACAAAGTGTCAAAGTAATCCCTACCTCAAGGAAGAAGACTCAAAGGAGAGATGGGTAGAACTCAACGGAGCCGAAAACACAAACTTCTCAATTAAGCGAACCCTCAACGTGCTCTCTCACTACAAGAATTTAACCTTTGGCGACTAAATTTTTAGTCGCCAAAAGCCATATTTTAGTGCCCAAACTCTTTAGTGACTAAAATCTTTAGTCGCAAAATCGTCGCTGAAAAATTTCCAGGGAAGGTAATTGGCAAGAGATAGTTTCTAGAGAGAGAGTGTGTAGATCTGAGATTTGAAGAGAGAGATAGGAAAAAGTGATCCAAAAAGGAACTTTACGACTTGATATACACGTAGACTGCTTGAGCGCAAAATGGTTGCTCGAGCAACCAGACACAACAAGAAGGACCGCTCGAGCGAACAAAGTGACCACTCAAGTGAAGAATACCACCTACCAGTACTTTTGCAGGCCTGCAAAAGTACTGAGAGTTCCAAAAGACTGCTCGAGCGCAGAAGGACTGCTTGAGCTAAGATTGCTCGAGCGCAAAAAACACCATTCGAGCAAAAACACCACCCTCCCAGTACTTTTGCAGACCTACAGAAGCTTTGAGAGTTCACAAGGACCGCTCGAGCGAGGAGGCCAAAAGCTGGGCAGACTTTCCTTTGAAAAACAAGCTGCCAACTTATTCCAAACACGACAATGACACTCCAATAGCTAAACTCAATGAAGTATAAGATAAATAATGACATGAACAGTGATAGAAGACAACTATCTCGAATCCAAAGCTGTAAACGGGTTGGGTCAAACCGGAATCTTATAGCGTAGACCGCTCGAGCGTACATTTCACCCTCGAGCGGTGGATTAAGGCGGTGCGAAACATATAGGCTGACCGCTTGAGCGTAACTTTCACTACTCAGGGGTAAAACGTTTTTCCAGAAGTTAAGGCCTCTGCAAAAATGCTGGATGATTCTTTTCTTAGCTCGAGCGCACAAATGATCGCTCAAGCGATCAAACAACTTTGATTGCATTTTTGCCCCTCGACTCCGTACTTAGTCAGCGAAATGGCAAACATGAAATAATTAAGATCACAAAGTCCTCTATATTGGCACAATTCGGATTAGATTCGCATCTAAATACTCATAGCCTCACTGAAAGAAAAGATTGAATAAAATTACAAATGAAATGAGTTTTATCAAACGAAATTGCCAATAACAAAAACTTAACAAGAATAATTTTTAAATTTTAAATTTTGTATATTTTATTATTTTTAGTGACTTTTTTTTATATATATATTTTTTGTACTAGAATTTATATATATATTTTTTGTATTTAGTGAATTTTTAAAATATTTTTCAAAAATTTTGTACTCTTTAAATGCATCTAAATTAAATGAATATGAATTTTTTTAAAAAATCATTAAAAATTTTTAAAAATTAAACAAAAAAATACAAATTAAAAACTCAAATTATTTTGAAATCTCCAAAATTAAACGGGTAGAATTGGAGAAAATGAAATAAATCCTGAGTGATTGGTAATCTTTGAGCATTGCTCTATATTGTTTATTACTTGATATTGTTAAGTTGTCTTTTAAAAAATTAATAAAAAGTAGTGAATATGATTATTTTGATCAATAATAAGACATCACATAAATTTATCTTAAAATCACCAAATAATTTTTCACAAACTCTAATGAGAATATTCATAGTGAAGTGAAATTCACGCTAAAAGGTCCCCACATAATGGCTTTTTTACCTAATTAGAAGCAATATTATTCGAATTAATAAATGTTTACAAAATTGTTTATTCCCTAACATAACACTTATTATATTATTAAATTAAGTCCTATTTTAAAAATTTAAAATTTAAATTTTATTATTACATTTTAAATCAGTTAAAAAATTATTAACTTATTTAATTTTTTACTTTTGCAATTCTGTGACACAAGAAGTTATTTGGTTGTCATTTGTTTAGCTGTCTTGTAAAAAAGAAACAAAAAATTAATAAGTCTTACTATTTTAATTAATAAAATTACATTAAGACACAACCTTAATTATTTTAAAATACTAAATAATTTTTCGTTAAACACGGTGTTGATAAGACTAGGGGTGAGAATTTGGCATGTAACTCATTAACATGACTTGAATCGTACATGTAATTAGAAGGCTAGGGTTAATCATTGTTTTACTTGAAACCGAATATGACACGACCCAAAAATACAAATATTTAATGGGTCGTGCTTAGGTTGAACACGTGAAACTTGAAATAGATATGTTTAACCTGCATAAAAATTCGTGTTGACACGAACCCACTATTAACTCGCATGTAACTTGAATACAACATGAATTTATTAACCATAAGATCTTGAGTAATTCATTTTCATCCGTTAAATTAAAACAAAAAGTATATTGTTTGAAAGAAGCTTTTCATTTGAATAAGTTGTAATGCTTATGACTTGATATTATTGTAGACATATCATGAAGTCAAGATTAGTAGACATGAGAGTTTTTGAAAGGTGCGGCAGCACTATTTTTGTGGCAGAAGTCAATGTGAAAGAATCACAACAATGTTACTGAATGTGGCATAGCTATAACATTATTACTGTTATTATTGGTTTGGTATTGGATGAAACTTGTTGTATAAACGATTTCAGTTGAACTCGACCCGTTATTGTTTTGGATCTGGGATTTCTTATCTTAAATGATTGTTCATACCCTATACATTATATTTTTGATTGAGTTTGGTTATTTGGATGTCGATGTTGCATTTGGAACAGGTGGGAGTCCATTTTCAAAAGAGTCTTTGCCCAGATTTTGGCCAATTTGCTCGACGGTCATTTGTGTCGCTCAAGTAGTCTTTGAGAACTTTCAGTATATTTGCATATCTGCAAAAGTATTGGGAGGATGGTTTTCACTTAAGCAGGGTTTCCTACGCTCGAGCGATATTGGCTCAAGCAATTAGTCTCTGTCTGCCAAACTTCTGGGAGGGTGTCATTATGCGCTCGAGCGGTCACTTGTCGCTCTAGCGTCTCACTTATTGTGTCTGGTCGCTCGAGCGGTGTTTTTGGTCGTTCAGGCGGTCTGCGCGTATATCAGTTCATAAAAGTCACTTTTTAAGTCATTTTCCCATCTCTCTCTCTCTCTAAACACTTCAAAAACCTAGATCTACTCCCTCTCTCTCTAGAACTCATATTTTACCTTCAAATACACTATCATCCAATGATCTCTACACCCTAGTCCCTTTGATAAAAAGGTAGAGATCATCTAGAGCTTTATTCTAATCGGAACAAAGTTGATTTTCGGCTTCGTCGAGGTTTCTTCACTCTCTCTTGCCCTCTAGCTTTGAGGTAGGGATTTCCCCACACTTTTGTATGGTTTTTAACTTGGTTATTTGATTTTCTAAACATTATTGTGATTTGGAGATTTTTGAACAAAATTTAGGGTTTTGGTTTAAAAATCAAAAGAGGGGTTTTCAAATGGGTTCTCGAATATGATGTGGGCTTATAAATGTGGTTGAGTTGTGATAAAATGGTGAATTTTATCCTTGGAATTGATTTATAAAGAAATGGGGTTTTGCCTAAAATGTGAATATTTGATTTTGTAAAGAGAAATGGAAATGATGTGGGTTTTGTGAAATTGGAATGATGATAATGACGATGGGGAGTGGGACATGCATTATCACTCCCATCTTGAAATTTGGAAATTTATCTTTATTGTGAAAATATCTATCTATTTTAGAGATATCTATTTTGGGTTATCGGTGGAGGATAACTATGATTGTTGTAGAAATTGCATGAGAATTAGGAGAATTGAAACTAATTTTCATATATTTGCATTGAGCATTGTTACATACTTAACACATTGAAAATGTATATTATTTTGAGAAAATGGATTAATACTTTGGTCAATCTGGGTAGGGTGTGGGTGTGGTTATGGTATTATTGTTGGCCTGTGTGTCCTTGGTGAAAGTCCAAAAACCCATGCGGTTAGGTGCCTAGCCTTCCGGTTAGCACTAGAAAAAAATGACATTGGTAGTGCTTGTATAGCCTACACGTATCTAGAGATTCTCGGTGCTTGTGTCCACTACCCTATTTTCTATTATGAAGGACAAATTTTCATGAATTGTGATCTAAACTTGACATTGCATGATTTTGGAAAGAGATATAAAATATTTTGACATGAGCATTGCATATGCATTCACCTTATACCTTTGTTAAGATTCATACACTATGATAGAGTATCTCTACTGGGTTTTGGCTCACCCTATATAGAAGACTATTTTCAGGTGCTAATGATATACCTCCGCCAAGGCCATAACTTAGGAGGACTCGAAGCCAAGAGTTTCTTTTTGTTATTGTTGTAATTATTTTTGTACAAACCTAGGGCTTAAACTGTATTAAGTTAAAACTCATTTTTGTTGTAACCAAGTATCGTCTTGAAAAGTTGTAGCCATTAGGGCATTTATATATCTGTTTAGCTTTTATTTCATACTATTAACTTGTGACACATGCTATAGATTCAGGGTTAAGACTAATGAATATATAACTGCATGTGTTACATTTTACATAATGGAATCATATGAATGGAAGGTGTAAGAGGGGCTAATTTGAGCCCACTAAATTATTTAGGCCCAATAGCCCAAGATTAGTGGGCCCGAATTTATCGCAAGTCCAAGATTGGTGGGCTCGGATTTATCACCGTCAAACGGGCTGAATGGCTCTACGCCTCGAAAGGGTTCGGATCCACGAACCTAGAGACTTACTCGGGCCCGGACTCGAAAGGGTATTAAGCAAGCCTAGAGATCCGAGGCACTCTGTCACGACCCAAACCCGCCCTATGGTTTAGCACCGTAACCGGCCAGTAATCCGAGATTACCGAAGGCCTGCTTAACAGTAATACAGTATAACAGAGTTCAGGGCCTGGCGGAAGCCAATACAGTAAATAACTAGTGTCCATTGAGCTGTGAAAATCGGTATGGGAAAAAAAAACACTTTTCTTGCATTCATACAGTTCAAAACAGTACGGTCTATATACAGTCTATACAATCATATACAAACATTCAGTATGGGGAATTAATCCCTCGATAACAGTACAGTAGAACAGTAGACAGTCTATACAGGAGTACAAAACTGTAAGGAGACCGACGGGAAAACAAAACAAAATCCCAAAGCCATAACATGGCAACACGGAACCTCACAGTGAGGCACATAGGCTGGCTTGACAAAACTGGGGACCAACCCACGCTCCTAGCTCCGGTCTGGCTGCTGAGAACCTACTATATATATATATATATATAAACAGTGAGCTAAAGCCCAGTGAATAACGTAATGCATAAAGAGGTTAAGAATGAAATGTCCTTACAGTAATGAAACAGTTCATTTAAACAGTATTTCAGTCTTTCAGTCAGAACAGTTATTCAGTCATATGTGGTACATCCATTAGCATAGCAGTAACAGTAGGTCATAAAGACCGAACAGTAATGATGGCCAATCATTCAGTAAATAGTAGTGGTTCCACGAGGGAACCGAGAGATCTCTGTAACAGTAGACAGTCAGTAACAGTAATGCTAAGGATGCCACAGTACAATTCGGAAAATAAAGGACATACATTCATACAATAAATTTACATTTCAGTAAACAGTTCAGTTCAGTGTTCAGAAATTCATCATTTGAACATATCTTTACACAGTTGTTACTCACAGAGATTGGGCTAATAGCAGCTAGAGCGCATCCCCGAGAGCCAACCCTAAACAGTTAACAAATAGAACACACACTAAGTTTCACAGTCGGGAAGGACATAATTAAATCCCTAAATCTCCTCGGTGTGGTTCTACGTCTAAATCCTCATTAAGATGTCTAAAACTAGGCCTAAGAATGCTTAGAATGGGATGAGGATGCAAAAAACATTTAGAAAACATTTTCAGAAATTTCAGTGAAACAGGGTCCCGCTCGAGCGCAGGTTTCCCCGCTCGAGCGGACAAGCAAACAAAGGTACCCGCTCGAGCGTCCCTTAGCCGCTCGAGCGGACCAAAAAGTACTGGATAGGTGAAATCTCCGCTCGACGCCCGCTCGAGCGTGTCACCCAGTCCTCCGCTCGAGCGCAACTTTTTCCGCTCGAGCGGACTGATGTACAGTGCAAGATGCTGGGAGCTCGATTTCCCCGCTCGAGCGCCACTTTCCCCCTCGAGCGGGACTCAAAAATCTGGAAAACCCAGATTCGAACTCCAAGTTCAAAACCAAGTCTTCAACCACCAAAATCGATCCTCTTGGGCCCATTTTCTGGAAAACTCTTGTAAACACATAGAATAACATGTTTTAAAGCTCAATTTGTAAAATCAAAGCCCAATGGTGAGTTAATTAAAACCAAATTCAAACCCATTTCCGTGAACAATTTCAAACCATGCAATGCATGAACTTTAAACCAAAATCAAGCTTCAATTCTTGCTCAATTGAGCTCAATAGTTGGAAAACAAAATGAAAACATGGACTTTAGCTTAAACATGGACATGCATGGACAATCTACCATGAATTCACCTTCAAGATGCACCGATTGAAGCATGCATGCAATAATGGAGTTCCAATACGACATATATGAGCAAATTCATGACTTAACTTCTCTATAACCATGATACATGCAAGATGGAACTCAAAGACAACAAGGAGAAGATGGATTCACTTACCTAAGTCTCAATTACAAGTCTAGAAGTTCAATTATGCAAATACGCTTCAATTTACTTCAAGTCTTCAAGCAAATCACAAGAACAAGTCCCTCTCTCTCTAACTCTCTTCTTGGTCGGCAAACAAAGAGAAATGGCTGATCAAATGTTGATTAAGTTGTTTTGTATATGGCTCAAATATGAGGAGTAGTGGGCCACTAAGTGGTCTAAGTGTAAATAAGTCAAACTTGCCCATTAAATCAATATTTAATCTAATTTAATCATACCTAATCGCTTTTAGATAAATATGCCATTAAATCACAAATATTCTACTGATCCCAAACTCTAAACGGTTCCTAATTCGGCCGCCGATAAGGCCTTCAATTAGCAGTTTAAACATATGGATTCAAACAGATAATCAATCAATCGAACAGATGCAATATGCAATTCAATAGATAAACTCATTCAACTTCAGTTTCGATTTCAATCAGTCCATTCAGTACTTTAATTAATTCAATTATCAATCATTATCAGTTCAGTTTAGCAGTAACCAGTAGCTAATTCAGTAGTTTATCGATAATCAGTACGAGGGTTGTTACACACTCGGACTCGAAAGGGTTCGGATCCACGAACTTAGAGACTTACTCGGCCCGGACTCGAAAGGGTATTAAGCAAGCCTAGAGATCTGAGGCACTTGGACTCGAAAGGGTTCGGATCCACGAACCTAGAGGTCCGAAGCACTTGGCTTCGAACGGATTCAGACGCAATCTAGAAGTCGCTCCATTAATGAGTCCCAGAACACTTGTGGGCTCGAAGCTTTCCGGGATCTACGCACCAGAACCATGGGCGTAATGGAGTTCGAACAAAGGACCCGATCCCGAGGACGGTGAGTGGAGATAAATTCACTCTTCGGTTAAACTAGCCTATACCCGGGTCAAGGTGGCACGATCTAGGGGGTCCCTGAGACTCGGCAATATTTGCGGCAGGGCGTTCTCTTGAACTACCCCTGACCCTTATGCGGCAGGATGTCCTCTGGGACTACCCCTGACCCTTTGGGATGAATGGGGATCATTGGTTAGGTGTGGCTAAGAAGAAGGGTTCGGCGAGGGGTTGATCTCCTCTTCGGGGTTTTTCTCATCCTCGGAGATGTCACCTCCTCGGACAAAGTGGTTAGAGAGAATATTTCCCATATGCCTTGCACATGGGCTCCATCCTACATCATGAGGTGCCTATAAATAGCACACACCCATAGTTTACAAGGGATGGATTTTGGAGATTTAACTCTTGGGAAAGAACTAATTTCCCTTCTCCATTATCAACCTTGAGAGTGAAAGTGGGAGATCCATGGGAGAGCCTTGCCATTATTCTCTCTCTAGCCTTTTGCCTTCTTCTTCACCAATCTCTTATCTCCATCATCTCCTTTACTCTTGTGTTCTTGAGTTGAGACTATTGAAGAATCTAAGCCTCCCATAATATTCTAGAGAATTCGAAGTTGTTCTTCAAAGATCTTCGAATTTTCCAACTACTTTCTTGAACCCTCTCATACATTTGGCGACTTCACTGGGGAGGCGCATTGGTTAATGGTTTCAACGAGATCTGGAACTCATATAACACCGGCAAAAATGGCAGATAATGAGACTCATCAACAAGGCTTTTTCGATGGTGGTGATGAAAGGACTCAAGTTCAAGACTCACCTCTCATCCTTGAAGCTATTCAAGAACTCCAACACACTCAACAAGAGATTCTCATGGCCCTTCAAAATCTCACCCACACCATGTTGGTGATGGGTTCAAATTTTGCACCACCGGCAACAAATGGAGGTCAAGTCATCGCCGGCAATCATCAACAACTTCATGGTGATGTTGGAAATGGTCAAAACCATCAAGATCCACCCCAAATTCTCCCTGAAGTTGTACAAAATGGTGTGCAGAATCAAGTGCTCAGAGGAACAAGTCATGGCCAACCTACGGCCCGTGGAACGCAAAATCACGCACCTGGAGGATCAAGCCATAGTCCAACAGTGGTTGGAGGAGTTTCCAGCGTGATGAATGGTGTTCCAACAGCTGTGGAAGTTCAAAGAAGGCCTATAGAAATTTCTCTACAAAATGGTGCTCCATTCATGCCTAATTTTGTTCCACCGATGGTAAATTCTACTCATATACCGAGTAGGTCTCCTTTAGCTCCGACGCCAAGTTTTCAGGTCCAACCCAATATAGTCGTGGCGTGCAATGGACTTTATGGGACCCAATGCAACGTCTCATCACCAAATGGCGTATCCATAGGTGCTAATGGCCAATATTGTCATGTGTCTTCACCGATGATGAATTCTCAACACCCGAATGGCCAAGTCGCTCCAGGCTCAGTCTTTGAGTCTACAAGCCAAGTTCCGGGAATACCACCATCGAGTTCTCTCCCTCAACAATCTCTCACTCTCGCCAATGTGCAAGCCATGTTCGATCTCGAACGGGGCCAGAGGACTTTACCCCTTTGCCTGATCCGGATGTCAAGCCGCCTTACCCTATCGAGATGTTGAGTTATCCATACCCGGAGGGGTACACAGTGCCGACGTTCATCAAATTCGATGGCAAGCAACGAAACGCTCGAGAACATGTTGTGCGGTTCATCAAGACTTTAGGGATTCATGGTTCAAATCATGTCCTCCGACTGAGAGAATTCTCCAAGTCCCTCACCAACCGAGCATATAGTTGGTATGTTAACTTGGCCCCAAACTCTGTTCGAAGTTGGGAGGAGATGGTCAACAAATTCCATGCCAAATTCTTTCAAGTGGCCGAGAAAGTGACCACACTTACCCTGTGTAAGGAAAAGCAGCAGGAGGGTGAAGACATTCTCGAATATGTGAATAGGTTCCCAGACAAAGCCGTGGACTGTCATGAGGCTATGGAGGAAAGCTACTTGGTCCAAATCTGTGTTGAAGGGGCATTGAACGGGTACAAGATGCTTCTTGTTAATCACAAGCTACCCACCTTCTCGGCACTAATTGAAGCATCTCGGAACATCAACGTACCTCAATCTCAGGAGATCGGGTTCGAGACTAGTTATAAAACCAGCTTCAAGTCATCCCGAGGACCTTCTGTCACTGCGGCTTGCGCGTATTCTACCCGAAAGTCGCAGGGGGAGGAATTCAGAGGTCAGAAGAGGAAATACTACGAAGATGACACTCCTTTTCCGTGTAGTGTTGAGGAGGTGAAGGCCTTAGTTAAAGAATGGGTGGCAGACGGAGAATTGAAGTTGCCTCGTATCGAAGAGCTTTTGCCGAAGAAGGATCGCGAGGGTCCTAATTATTGTGTTTTCCACCGATCACTAGGACATCCTACAGAAAAGTGCCGAATGCTTAAGAAGATCTTTAAAAAGAAAGTCGAAGCACATGAGATAGAGTTCAGAGAGCAGGAGCCCCGGGATATCTTAGAAGACATGGCTATGATTGTGCATGATGGCCACAACCCGAGCAGCTGGTGAAAGCTTTCCAATGATCTTGCAACTCTAGGAGCAAATTTCAACATTCCGTAGAAAAAGTCTATCTATGACATTTACAATTTATATTTACTGCATTATCCAAGAAGTTTTATCTTTCTTATGTCATGAAGAAATTTATTTCCTCCATTTCATGTATCTTCATTAGAAGTTATTTTCTCTACATTGTATATCTTCATTGTGTTATGTTGCTTGAAACAGTTTTCAATTTTGTTGCCCCTCAAAGAAGAAAAAGAAATAGTAGACTCAGTTACCAACCTGAAGGGAGTTTTCTTGACACAATAGAAGCGTACTTCCACTCGGACCTCCGAAGAGCAGCCATGGCTTCCATCAATGCAAGCTTTGAGGGTCTTTCTTGCTGAAGTAGAGTGTGTGCTCCCACTCGGACTTCCGAAGAATAGCCCTTACTTCCGTCAGTGCAAGCTTCGAGGGTCTTTCTTATTGAAGCAGAGTGTGTGTTCCCACTTCGACTTCCGAAGAATAGCCCTTACTTCTGTCAGTTCAAGCTTCAAGGATCTTTCTTGTTGAAGTAGAGTATACTCCTACTCAGACTTTCGAGGGACAACCTTTGCTTCCATTGATTACCGAAGTAGAGAGTATACATACATTTAGACTTCCGAGAGACATCTCTTGCTTCTATTCAAACTTCCGAAGAACAGCACTTACTTCTATCAGTGCAAGCTTCGAGGGTCTTTCTTGTTGAAGCAGAGTGTGTGTTCCCACTCGGCGAGCTTCGAGGATCTCTCTTGTTGAAATAGAGTGTGTGCTCCCACTCTGACTTTCGAAGAGCAAATCTTGTTTCCATCAGCGTGAGCTTCGACGATCTTTCTTGTTGAAGTAGAGTGTGTGCTCCCACTCAGACTTTCAAAGAACAGACCTCGCTTCCATCAGTGCGAGCCTCAAGGATCTTTCTTGCTGAAGTGGAGTGTGTTCTTCACCTCAGACTTTCGAAGAACAGATCTCGCTTCCGTCAGTGCGAGCTTCGAGGGATAGCCTTTGCTTCCATTAGCTGCCGAAGTAGAAGTGCGCATCCACTCGGACTTCCGAGAGACAACCTTGTTTATGCTTGGACTTCTGAGGGAGAGCCTTCTGAGGGACAACTCTTGCTCTCATTAGTGCGGGTCCGAAGAACAGCCCTTGATTTCATCAATACGAGCTCGGAGGATCTTTCTTTTCAAAGTAGAGTGGACTCTTACTCAAACTCCCGAGGAATAGCCTTTGCTTCCATTAGCTGCCGAAGTAGAAGTGCGCATCCACTCGGACTTCCGAGGGACAGCCTTGTTTCTGCTCGGACTTCTGAGGGAAAGCCTTGTTTCCGCTCAAACTTCTGAGGGACAGTCTTGTTTCTGCTCGGACTTTTGAGGGACAGCCTTGTTTCCACTCGAACTTCTGAGGGACAACCTTGGTTCTGCTCGGACTTCTGAGAGACAATCTTTACTTATGTTGGTGCAAGCTTGGTAGACTCGGTTATCTTCCAGAGGAATTTTTCTTGCCAAAGTAGGGTGTGTGCTAATTTCGGACTCCCGAGGGACAGTCTTGCTTCTGTTCAGACTTCCGAGGAACAGCCCTTGCTCTCATTAGTGCAGGTTCCGAGGGCACCGAGGTCGTGGATTTCGCACAAAAATTTATTTGCCTGAAATAGTAAAAGCCAACAAACGAGACAAACAATATCAATTTTCAGATCATGATTAAGGCATTATCAGAATAAGACAACAATGATCAAGAAAGAGATGAATGATAATGCAAACTGAAGCTGAACGATGCTAGGGAGGACCACACACGGCGTTGAGTGGGCAAACGTGTGTGGTCGGCGTTGGACGAGCGAGGCCGGAACCAGCGGTGATATCGCAGCAGAGTTGGTGACCACACACGACGCGTTGGAAGGGCGACATGTGTGGTTGGCACTAGAATAACTAGGTAGACCAACACCACGTTGAATCGATGGTGTGGTCGACGCTGGTTAGTCGCGGCTTGGGCTGAAGAAATAAAGAACAAGATCAGTAGAGCCGGCGCCAAGAACAGCCAAGACAGGTTGGCAGCAGCGTGAGCACTAGTATTTCGAGAGCCAAATCAGTCTGAGAAATTTCTGGCTAGACCGACCAACGACGCGTTGAGAGGGCGGCGTGGTCGGCGTCAACAGTGACTCTCACGAAGGCCGACGGCAATGGCTTGTGTGGCCTTTGGTTCGGCAGCTGTGGAGCTTCGTTGAAGAAGGAGAGTTCTGGGTCTTCGTTGAAGAACAAGTGTGCTGAGTCGATCTTGGTTTCAGAGAGAGGAGGCCCGAAATAGCTGTGGGCAAAAAGATCAACAAAACAATAATATACAGTTTATTCTCTATTTTATATATTATATATTATATATATATAACAAAACACTAGCTATTTCAAATAGAAATGTTCATAATCAAATGGGTGATTTCCTCAATCAAGGTCATCAATGGAGGTTTATGTCAAAGCTTTATTCAAGTTTAAGCTCCAAAACATGAATTTCAGGATTACATTTCATATGCAAGTCAAGATTCAATGGAAGCTTCAGCTATCTCAAATTCAAAATTGATATAAAACAATGCCCACAAATCTCAAAGGCCCAAATCAAATTTATAGTAAGGCTGAGAAATTCAGATTTCATCAAAGCAAGAGGATCGAGAGTGGGTTTCGATAAAATACTTACAGATCTGAAGGCCACACCCATGAGAGAGAGTGGCCAAAATAGTACAAACCGAGATCGTGATGAAGTGGCGCCGGAGTGAGCAAATATTGAAGTTGGCGAGCTGAATGGGCGATGGCTAGGGTCGCGGTGTTGGCATGTCCGGAGCAAATATAATCAGTGAACAACAGCGCAACAAAGAACAGTAGCGCAGGTTGAGGCAGCTGCTGCGGTACCTAAGGCTGCTGCAACAAGTAACACACAAAAAGTGGTGGTCTTCAGCAGAGCAAGACTGAGCTCTGTTCGGAGTTCTGAAGTCGCGTTGCTGGGCCGAAATGAAGCACTAAAGACGGACTAGAGCTGGCGACGGTGTGAGCTAGTAGAAACTTGGGTCATGGCGTCTGCAGTAGTGGCGCCAAGCGGCGTGGATCTTCGGCGACTGTGGAAGCAAGATTAAGCTCTGGTGAGTCCGGAGCTCTGAGAAATTGATGCTGGATTGGAGTGAAATATTGAGGATGGAGTAGAGCTAGTGTCGGAATGTGCTAACAGTAGCTCGGATAGTAGCATCGGCAACAATCGGATCCGCGACAGTGGGCAACCTAGAAAAGAATAAGAGTCAATTCTTTAATACTTCAAAGAGAAGAAAGGTTTTGAAAAGAAATGAAAAGTAAATGCAAGCAGCTGGTGTCGTCATCCGTTATTACAAAAAACAGAGCCTCTTTGAAAATGTTGAAAGCTGGGTCGGTCTTGAAGAAGGGGAGCACGACAGTGGCTTCTGGTGTTGAACAAACAGAGCCTTCTAAAAGAAAAAAAGAAAAGCCTGGGTTGGCCTCTGTAGAGAGAGAGAGGCAAAGCGGCTGTGGGCAAAAATGTGAGCTATGATTTAGGGTTTTGTCTTCTTCTTTAAATAAAAAAAAAAAAGAGGTGTGATGCATGGAATATGCCCTCACATATTCTTAACATATATATGCATATATATAAAAGGCCAATCCATTTCTAAGCCCATAAAAAAAGTGTTTGGACGTTGCCCTTTTAATAATAAAAAGGGTGAGTGCTTTGTTTTTTTTTTTTTTATTATCTTTGACTTGGAGGAAAAAAGTGATCCTGCTGTATTCTAAAAAAAATGTGGCCTTATCTCGTCAAAAAAATAAATAAATAAAATAAATAAAATAAAATGATTTCTTAATTCTTATTTCTTTTACTTGGAGAAATACTTGGAGGAGTGAAAATGTAATTATCAATATTCTAAGTTGTTGTAAAAAAGAAAAAAAAAAGAAAAAATAAGAGAAGTTATTTATTTATTTTAATATTACTTGTCAATTTTATCTGTAAATTACGGTGAGCCCTCGGCTTTATCCATGGACTCTGTAAAGACCAAATATTCGCCAAGACGTAATGTGAAGCATGGCTGACAAGGTGAAATTATGCATGTCCGAGAAAATTACAATTTCTCATACACGCAAGGGGCAAATGTAAGAGGGGCTAATTTGAGCCCACTAAATTATTTAGGCCCAATAGCCCAAGATTAGTGGGCCCGAATTTATCACAAGTCTAAGATTGGTGGGCCCAGATTTATCGCCGTCAAACAGGCTGAATGGCTCTAAGCCTCGAAAGGGTTCGGATCCACGAACCTAGAGACTTACTCGGGTCCGGACTCGAAAGGGTATTAAGCAAGCCTAGAGATCCGAGGCACTCGGACTCGAAAGGGTTCGGATCCACGAACTTAGAGACTTACTCGGGCCCGGACTCGAAAGGGTATTAAGCAAGCCTAGAGATCCGAGGCACTCGGACTCGAAAGGGTTCGGATCCACGAACCTAGAGGTCCGAAGCACTTGGCTTCGAACGGATTCAGACGCAATCTAGAAGTCGCTCCGTTAATGAGTCCCAGAACACTTGCGGGCTCAGAGCTTTCCGGGATCTACGCACCAGAACCATGGACATAATAGAGTTCGAACAAAGGACCCGATCCCGAGGACGGTGAGTGGAGATAAATTCACTCTTCGGTTAAACTAGCCTATACCCGGGTCGAGGTGGCACGATCTAGGGGGTCCCTGAGACTCGGCAATATTTGCGGCAGGGCGTTCTCTTGAACTACCCTGACCCTTATCGCAAGACGTTCTCTGGGACTACTACCCCTGACCCTTTAGGATGATTGGGATCATTGGTTAGGTGTGGCTAAGAAGAAGGGTTCGCCGAGGGTTGATCTCCTTTTTGGGGTTTTTCTCATCCTCGGAGAGGTCATCTCCTCGGACAAAGTGGTTAGAGAGAATATTTCCCATGTGCCTTGCACATGGGCTCCATCCTACATCATGAGGTGCCTATAAATAGCACCCACCCATAGCTTTACAAGGGATGGATTTTGGAGATTTAACTCTTGGGAAAGAACTAATTTCTCTTCTCCATTATCAACCTTGAGAGTGAAAGTGGGAGATCCATGGGAGAGCTTTGTCATTATTCTCTCTCTAGCCATTTTGCCTTCTTCTTCACCCAATCTATTATCTCCATCATCTCCTTTACTCTTGTGTTCTTGAGTTGAGACTATTGAATAATCTAAGCCTCTCATAATATTCTAGAGAATTCGAAGTTGTTCTTCAAAGATGTTCGAATTTTCCAACTACTTTCTTGACCCTCTCATACAGAAGGATGCTACATTCAGAATTGTATTGTTATTTAATAATTGTTATGGGATAAATTATGGTTATTATTTTAGAGCGTTACATATTTTGCTTTTAAAATTTTATTAAATATTTAAATATTAATGAGTAACAATAGTTTAAACTGAATGTGTAATGGATTAGTGATTGATATTTTTAATTATTTTCATAGATATTGACACACACACACACATATATATATATATTATCATTATATGTCAATATTTAAACAAGTTATTTTTATGTATATGATGTGAAACAAGGTTTTTTCTTTTTCTTTTTTCTTCTTCTTCTTCTTCTTCTTCTTCTTCTTTCATAATCAATATAAATTGCTTATAATATTAAATATGAACTTTTACTAATTGTATTAAGCGTGTCGTATTAGAATTAATACGATTATAAATACGTAAAGTTAATATTAAGATAATGGACACATTTAATTAATAAATCGTATTAATAATAAATTATTTTAAATATGAATCCGATGCAACATGGTACAAAAATAACATGGCACGATTCCCTGTAAATTAGACTCGATGATAATTTAGTGGGAAAATGATTATTTGTTAATTTTCCCTAATAAAATTTCTATCAATGACGGGACAATGTACGAAAAAAATTCAAGGAAGATACATCTCACGTTGACTTGACCTGAGACCACTCCAAAGTTAATTGCAACGTGTCGTTGTCATTGGAGAATAAAACAAACTCTAATGCCACATTCTCATTACTGAAATTCTCTTTAATACATGATATTGGCCCCGTTTGGGAGGCACGTTTTTGAAAAATTTACCAAAAAATTTTAGATGTGGGAATATTGATGTATTTAATTTTAAGAGTTTCGTTATAAATCAAATAGTTTCTTTTTAATTTAGAAAGTTGTATTTATTTAATTTGGTGGCTCTTTTGGTAGAAATGAGTTAGTTGTCAAAAGTTAACTTTTAACTCATTTTTGGTCACATCATCTCTTATATTTTTTACATGTTTTTTCAACAAAAAAAAAAAGTCAAAAAATTAGCTTTTAACCATCTTTCTAAACTTTTTTTTGTGATTTATTTTTTCAATTTTTTGATTCAATTTTTGGGATGAGAATGAAAATGTAAGGTGTAGAAGATTATTTTTGAGAGGATTGGTGGTTGAAGTGTTAGTTGTTGAGCGTGAAAATTTACATTTCTGTTAGCGTGATTTTTTGGTGTTATATTGGATTGTTACATATGAGTATTATGTTTAGAAAATGTACACGCTAAGGAGTTTTTGTGGGTTACATTGATTGGAATATTACGTTTGAAAAAAATATACTAAGGAGTTTTTTTGAATGTTACGTTGTTACATTTGAAAAAAGTACACTAAGAAACTTTTTAGTGTATTACATCGGAGTGTAATGTTTTGAAAAAATACACTAAGGAATTTTTTAATGTTACATTGATTGGAGTGTTACGTTTAGGAAAAGTATATTAAGAAATTTTTTGGTATTTTTATGTGTGTTACATTGGAGTGTTGTGTTTGGAAAAAATATTCTAAAAATTTTTTATGTGTTACATTGATTAGAGTGTTATGTTTAGAAAAAGTATACTAAAGAGTTTTTTTTATAATGTTATATTGTTATGTTTGAGAAAAGTACACTAAAATTTTTTTTAGTATGTTACATTGATTGAAGTGTTTACATTGATTGGAGTATTACATTTGGGAAAAATACACTAAAAAGTTTTTTAGTATGTTATATTGATTGGAGTATTATGTTTGGGAAAAGTACACTAAAGAGTTTTTTTTTATAATGTTATATTGTTATGTTTGAGAAAAGTACACTAAGAATTTTTTTAGTATGCTACATTGATTGAAGTATTTACATTGATTGGAGTATTACATTTGGAAAAAGTACAGTAAAAAGTTTTTAGTATGTTACATTGATTGGAGTATTATGTTTGGGAAAAGTACACTAAGGAGTTTTTTAGTGTGTTACATTGATTGGAGCATTAAGTTTGGGAAAAGTACACTAAGAAATTTTTTTAGTGTTACATTGATTGGAATATTACGTTTGAGAAAAATACACTGATGAGTTTTTGTGAAATGTTATATTGTTACGCTTGAGAAAAGTACACCAAGGAGTTTTTAGTGTATTACATTGGAATGTTATGTTTTCAGAATGTTATATTGGAGTGTTACGTTGGAAAAAAGTATACTAATAAACTTTTTTAAAGTATTATGTTTATCAATTTTAACATTATGAGAAAATCGACATTTGTCCCTCAACACAGAACGTACGGTGTTTATGCTTGACCCTTTATATAATTTACACTAGCATGGGACCTTTGGGTCCATAAGAAAATATGGATGACCAAACAGTTCAAAAAATCACTATTTAGGATTTATTGGTGCTTCACCCTAGGTTTTTTTTGATTAAAATAATTAATAAAAATAAAATAGGTTAAAATAATTAATAAGATAAAATATCACATTTAAATTATAATTATTTTATTTTTTCTTTCACAATCATCAAATTAATTACAAAAAAAAGTCAACTATCATCCCAAACATAATTTTTTAGACAAGCTAAAATAGTCAAAAGTCAAAACTAACTAAAATAGCTAGGTTTTTCAAAGGAGACCATTGTTAGCGGGTTTGGGAATTGAGTATTTTAGTTATTTTTTTAAAAAAAATTCATAAAAAATGTATAAAAAATAAATAGAGTGGTTTGATTGAATGTTTTGACATTTTAACTATTTTAATCAAAAAGTCACATACCAAATTATTAGCTATCATTTTATTGTCTTTATTTATAAGTTTATATATTTTAATTCCCTCAATTATAAAAATGTATCACTTTCATTATTTTTAGTCTCTTTTGTAAAGAGTTGTATTTATACGATTTTTATAATTGAGGGGGTTAATTTGTACAGATTCATAGATGAAGAGGGTAAAGTGATATTCACTAATAATGGAAGAGGTCTTAGTGTAATTAACCCTAAATAACACACCAAACTAAGACTTTAGCCTAGTGGTTATGCAACACCAATTTGTAGTGTGAGATTGCGAGTTTTAACTCGTATAAAGAGGGATTTGATACTTGTGACGTTTATTTATCCCCCATCAATTTAAAGAAGAACCCATGAATAAGTACAAGATAGAAAACCTAACACTTAACAAAATGTTGCTTCACAGAATGAACCAAATTAGAACAACAACAACAACAAAAGGCTACCTCGCTAAAGACATATCTCTGTTTCCCTCAGAAGCTCCAAAACGTAGAATACAAAAATAATAATGAAATATTAAAACCCATAAACCAACATTCTCTACACACAGAGAGAGAGAGAGAGCCCTTTTATTTGGGATATGCATTCTAGGTCTTCAGCACTTGGGTCCTCCTATTCCTCCTCCTCCTTCGGCGGAGGGAGCATGCAATTGGGTTTCTTCCTTACCAACAAACACAACTCCGGTGGCACCCCTCCTCCGCCTCCCGGAGCTGATCTTATAGCCCTCATTTAACAATCTAACAACCCTGTATCAGGCCATAAATAAGTATTTAAGATCCAGAACATTAAAGCAAGCCTGAGACAGAAATCAATTATAGTTTAAGATCCAAACATAAATAAGTCAATATACACAGAGATACATATATGTATGTATATAATTGAAATTTGTAAAAAAAAAAAAAAAAAAAACCAGTCATGCTCCATGCTTTGATCTCCTCCTCCACCCATCTTCCCTTTTCTCTCTTTGTGCTGTATGTATATAATTGAAATTTGTAAAAAAAAAAAAAAAAAAAACCAGTCATGCACCTGCTTTGATCTCCTCCTCCACCCATCTTCCCTTTCTCTCTTTGTGCTGTGGCCATGACTGGAGGAGGGAGTTTATAGATAGAGGTTGATGAGCGTGGGTCTCGGAGTGGATTGGTGTGTGAGTGTGTGACAGATGAGGCTGGGGTGAGGGGTTTCAAATTTTGTGGCTATTGAGCGGGAAGTTGAGGATGAATGAGAGAGAAAGTTTCATCCCTACCGTCCATCTTCAAACATAAATAAATCTCAGCCGTTGAAATGTCCTAGTAGGACAATTGTATCTGGGACATTTTCAAAATCCGTTCTGCTTTATTATATAGATATATATAGGGATAATGTATGGTACACACTCTTTTGTGAAAGTTATACCATTTGTGAATTTGATTATCACAAAAGACATAAGCCGGGGCTCATTTGGTATATGGATTGGACTAAATTAATCCATTAAAACATAAAATAAGCTAATTTAAAAAAGACAAAAGCCTTGTTTGGGAAAAGGATTCGGCTAAAATAGCTCATTAAAAAACAAAATAGATTAAAATAGTTAGTAAGACAAAATGTCACATCCAATTTATAATTATTTTACTTTTCTCTCACAACCATCAAATCAACTAAAAAAAAACCAACCAACTTTCTAAACGCAACTATTTTAGTCAGGCCAAAATAGCCAAAAAGCATAATAGCCAACTAAAATAGTCAACTTCCCAAACAAGCCAAAAATCACATTCAAACTATAATAATCATTTTATTTTTTCTCTCACAACCATTAAATCAACAAAAAAAAAAAAATATATCTCAAACAAAAAAAATTTAGTCAGGTTAAAATAATTAAAAAGTCAGGCTAAAAATGTTTATTCCAAATAGGGCTGCAATACTATGAATCTTAACTAAAATAAAATAAAAAAATTTTGAGTTATAACCAAACATCACATGAGGTATAACTAAATAATTCTTAGATTATAATTAAAATAATGTCATAACTAACATCATAATGTGTCATAACTAACAACATAATAAATCATAACTAAAGAAATAAAAATCATAGCTAAAAGTACATATGGTATACCCAGTGGCGGAGCCAGGAAATTAAAGCAGAGGGGGCACTTATTAATTACAATATTAAATTTTTTTATAAAAATTTAACATAAATTTTTACCATTAACTTCAAGAAAGTTAAAAAAAAATTAATCAGTGTGTTTGGTTTAATTTTCTGAATTTAGTTTTTTGAAAACTAAGTTTTTTATTTTCGTATTTTTTGGTTTTAGTGAATATTTTTTAAATTTTAAACAATTTTTTTACTTTTTTAGATGCACATTACTTAGATATGTATCCAAATAGTAAATATTGTGAAAAAATATTTAAAAAAAATTAATAAATACACAAAATACGACAAATGTACTGAGACAAAAGTACTGAATTTCATATTATTTTTAAATTTTTTGGTATTTAGTGTATTTTTAAAGATTTTTTTCACAAATATTATACTTTTTAGGTATATTTATGTTAGGTGTGTCTAAAAATTAAAAAAATGCTTTTAAAATATTAAAAAAATTATTGAAAACATTAAAATACGGAAAATAAAAATATAGAATTTTTTGAAAACTGTTTTCTGAAAACTAAAACTAAATAAGCTAAATATTATTGTAATTAGTGTATCGTGGACAATATTAAAAAAAAGTCATGGATATAAAGTTTTAAAATAAATAATATAATGATAAAGTAATTTTTTTTATACAAAATATGCATAAAAAATTCAATATAATAGTTATACTACGTCATCATTAACATGTGATATCACCAATCAATAGTAAAAAAATATATAGAAAATGAACGGTACATGTTAAATGTAACTAATAATTCAATAAATTCTATATTTTCATTAAGATTAATTATGTTTGCATGTCAATAGTGATAGACATCACCATTTCATTGAAATTTCTATAGATAATAATATCGTAATCACTTTATTTTGAATCAAAATAACCATTATTATTATTTATTATTTAAAAATGTCATTGACATTTAAAATAAATTTTTATAATTTTTTTTTATTTAAAATATTTTCTTTATGTTTGCTTGAAAAAAAAAAAAAAAAAATTGCAAAACCCAGGGGGGGCACGTGACCCCCCTGGCCCCATAATAGCTCCGCCCCTGGGTATACCGGGTGTGTGCAGTGTGGTTTGGGTCATTTAAGAGTCAAATTACAAATCGAATAGCGGATTAGAGGATTGTCAAATCGCAATTTGGATGGTTTTAGACGGATTAACGGATTGAAAAATATTCTAAACCAATTATCAAACATTTGCATAATATATAACATTAATTTACATAATATTTTTTTTTATAGATATAACACAAACTAATTTTACATAATATATTTCATATATATAGCTACTAATTTGTAACAAATTTCACACCTTAAATCTCTCTTACACTCATTTTTATTTTGATATTTCATTGGAAGTTAAAAAAAAATATATGTATTAACTATAGTAAAACGGAACGGTTTGGAAGACGAATTACAAATTATAAAATTTAATTTGCAATTAATAAATAGAGCGGTACGAATTGATACAAATCGATACAATTTTATCATATTTGACAATATTTTGCACAGCATAGAATTTTCCATGAAGTGAAATACACGTTAGAGGAAATGACTATCTTCTTCCTAGTGCGTTTGGATCACGCTTTCTGTGGGGCCATTGTCTTTTTGACTCTTGACTGATCTATTGTGGTTGGACCATTTCTTCTTTCTATTACGTCTAGATCACTCTTCGTGTACTCCCTTCCACCGTAATTGTCCTCCTGACTCTTGACTCTTGACTAAGCTGTTGTAGTGAGACTGTGACACATGTTTTAGTCTTGTTTATCTCTGTTATGGCCCTTGTTTACATCTGTTTTTCCTGTAAATAAATTTGAAATTATGGTTCACTAAATTTTGTTAAGAATTTATTTAACAATTGTTTGGTACATCATCTATATAACATTGCTTATATAGTGTTTCTGAAAAATTAGGAACTACAAATCACATCTCGGAATTACCTAATTAAGGGCAAAATTAAAAATTGTCTAGGGGTGCCGATCGTGGTATGTGTAAAAAAATTGAAATAATTTTTATATATTACTAATTAAATAAAATTTCTCATATAAGCAGCTTTGAAAGAAGTATTTTATGAATATAAAAAATAAACAAATAAATTTGACAAAATTTTTTTTTTTAAAATATGAAATTGAAATATAATTAGATATCAATATATAATCGATTAGATTGCGTTTTAAGATATTTTATCAATAGCTGTGACGGGGACATTGTCATCAGGGACGACGAGCTTTTAAGCAGATCTTACTTTCCAGATCACATCTTTGAGAAGATCGATGGTTTTTCCTGAATCGTAACTGTTTTTTTTTTGGTGAATTTGTTTTTTTTGTTGTGTTTTTTTTTTTCTTTTGTTGTTTGGTTGGGATGACCCTTTGGGGTCTTGTTTATGTACTCTTGTTATTTTATTAATATACTATTTCCCATGTTCTAAAAGAAAAAGTTATTTTATCTTTTTTTTTTTTTTTGATAAGCAAAGGAGAACTTTATTGATGAAGGAAGCCGAACAAGCATAAAACTTACACAACAAAGAGGGAAAGATTGGCGAGAGGCCAATCCAGAGAAAGCAAGAGGAAGGGAAAAGAAAAATTAAAAAATCAGGGCAGCACCTATAGCAGCAAAGCATGAGCAATGCCATGCTTTGCTCATATAGCAGCAAATGCCACACTAGCAGCAAGAGTATAGTCCTATCCTGCAGCAGCCACAGTCAGCCACATAACAGCAGAGCATGAACAATGCCACACTAGCAGCAACCTCTTACTTCAGACGGCAGGGCAGCAGGGTGTGGTCCTTGCAGCAGCAGCCACGACTCAGGTTTGAACCTGAAAACAATACTACTTCAAGGTGCACAGCAGCCAGACGAGGAACACTCCACCACTCAGACTGAAACCTTATTCAAACCTTGCAGCAGCAGGACCCCTACTCCACCACTCAGACTGAAACCTGATACAATCCTTGCAGCAGCAGGACCCCTCAACTGCAGAGCATCAAATGCCACCCTCAAGTGCACAGCAGCCACACAGATACCTTCACTTCACAGACGGACTGGCCAGCAACAGCTGACAGATCTGCATCACAGACAGGTCAAACTACACAGCAGCTTCCACCTTCCAACTATTGGTGACAGATACCTTCCAGACAGATCAGCTTTCAGCTATACACCCTCTGACCTGCTTCAGGTTGCAAACAATATCATGTACTGTGTAATTCACCCCCTTAACATTGACTTGACCCATAATGCAATTCTTACTTTCAATCTCTCTGCCATCTGTGCAAAATCTGCAATACCATTGTTAAATAAACATTCATTCCTAAGTTTCCATAAGGACCATAACATAGCCAAAGGGACCATCTGCCAAATATTGAACTCCTTCTTCCTTAATTTCATACCAGACCACCAGTCAAGCAAAATAGTCACAGATCCTGGTGTTAAACCCACTGCATTCCCACCAGATTATCAACTCGACCATAACCTCCACACACCAATGGACATAAAAGCAGTACATGGTTATGGTTTCTACCTCTTCTTTGCAAAATACAACATAAGGTGCTGACATTGATGGATAGAGCTCCAATCCTGTGCATAAATTCTGCAGTTTGATTCTCCCTTTCCAAACTACCAGCTGAAGAACTGAGCCTTTGGAGGTGCTGCATTTTTCCACAGGAACTTTGTAATAGGTATCATGGAGATCCATTAACTAACTCCAACCTTTCCCATACTGAAGCCACAGTGAATACCCTGAGTTATTTGCTTCCACTGACAGTGATCCTCAGTCACAGGATTTAAATCTGAACCTCTGCTAATAAATATTTAACCTTGTACTTCCTCCTCCTCCCATGAAGAGCGATCTTCTAAATGCGAACTTCCAATCACTTTCCCGGCCCTTTCCTTTGGTAGAAAAACTGCAAGGAACCATCCTGCTCCACGGATAAGCTAAACAGTCTAGGAACTCACACCTAAGACTCATATCATTGAACCATCTATCCGTCCAAAATGAATCCTTTCCCCATTTCCCATGATAATCCTGAAGTTTTGTGAGAAAAACTCCGCCACTACACTATTGGGATGAGGCTAATGATGCAATATCCTTTCACACTGTAGAACCGTTGCAGCTGACACTGGTTGTGGAGTCCACCTACCTCCAATCCCACCATATCTGCTACATATCACCCTTTTCCAAAGAGACTGATGCTGACTACCATACCTCCACCAACCATTTTAAACATTAAACACACATTAACATCACTAAGACTTCTCACTCCCAACCCCCCTTGGGCTTTACTTTTACACACTCTTTCCACTGAACTAAGTGAATTTTCCTTTGAACTTCGGAACCTCCCCACAAAAAGTTTGATTGAATTCGATCAATTGTTTAGCAACACAACAGGCATTTTAAAGATGGATAGAAAATACAGTGAAGACTTGACAAAACAGACTTAACTAGGGTCAATCTGCCGGCAAAGGACAAGAATCTCTTTTCCAAGATGCTAGCTTCTTAAACTTCTCCACCACCGGTTGCCTCGTACTTCTTCTCCTTGGATTTGCCCCTAAAGGTAACAAGATATGACAGAGGTAGACTCTGGTTGAGGCAATTTAGTTTTTAGCAAACTCCTTAACTAACTCCTCTTCTACTCCAATGCCACAAACTATACTTTATGAAAATTAATCTTGAGGCCTGACATAACTTCAAAGCACCTCAAAATTCTTTTAAGCACTATGATTTCATCCCATTTGGCTTTACAAAAAATAATGGTGTCATTGCAAATTGTAAATGAGAGATTTTCAGCTCTTGATGACCAACTGAAGCTCCTTTGATATCCCCTTTTTTTGGCTCCTCTAATAGAACATTTAAACCTTCTGCCACTATGTTGAATAGAAATGCGATAGTGGATCTACTGTCTTAACCCTTCTGAGGAGAAAACTCTGCTGTGGGCGATCCATTCACAAGCACTGAGATCCTTGACGTGATATACAGGGACCAAATCCACCCACCCATTTTCACCAAAGCCAAATTCTCATCATTGACAGTAAGAACTCCCAGTTAACTGAGTCATAGGCCTTCTCAAAATCCATTTAAGAATGATTCCTTTTCTAGACTTTCTCCACCAATCCACACTTCGTTTGCAATTAAAACCCCATCCAAGATGCATCTACCAGAGAGAAAAGCAGATTGAACTTCTCTATGAGCTTTGGGAAGTACTTGTCTTGCCCTTCTAGACAACACTTTAGCCAAACACTTTATAATTGAGGTAACCAAGCTTATGGGCCTATATTCACTCAACTCTACTGGGTTCTTCTTTTTAGGGATCAAAGTGATGAAAGAGCTGTTTACCCCTTTGGCCAACTTCCCATTACGATGAAATTCTTGGAACAACTGAATGAACTCACCTTTCATTAGAGACCAGCACTTTTGAATGCAATACAAATTGAAGCCATCAGGCCCTGGGGCTTTATTCCCATCACAGTCTTGAATGGCTGCCCAAATTTCTGCTTCGCTAAACTCTGCCTCCAACACTTCCTTTGAGTCAACAGAACTAATGGACAACAAAGGCCCTGTCAACTTAGGCCTGCTCTTCCAACTTTCAGCAAAAACTCTTCTAAAGTAGTTCACCACTACTTGCTTCACCACACTTGGGTCCTCCACCACAACACCATTTGCCTGCACTGAGTCTAATAGATTTTTCCTCTGCCTGTTAGTCGCCATGAAGTGAAAAAGTCTAGTATTTTTATCACCATTTTGTGCCCATGACATTCTAGACTTTTGAAGCCACAACCTGTCTTTACTTCTACTCAGATTCCAAACTTGACTTCTGATCTCCCGTCTTCTAATCACCTCTGATTCCAACAAGGATCCAGATTCAGCCTTCAAGTCCCACTCATGGAGTTCATCTTCAGCTTTTTGAAGTTGATCATCAATATTACCAAAGACCTCCATGTTCCACCTACTCAGGTATGCTCTCAGTCTTTTGAACTTAGACATGATTCTATAACTAGCCCATCCCTGAATCTGAGCCTCCTCCCAGACCTTCTCCACTTCCTTTTTAAACTGAGGATGGTATGTCCAAGCATTTATAAACCGAAACGGTTTAGGCCCCCAGTTCTTCCCATCCTCCATTAGCAAGATTGGGCAGTGATCTGAAATTCCTCTAGCCAAACCCCATTGTTTAAATTTATACTTCTCTAACCAGACAGGATCAAGCAAGAATCTATCAATCCTACTCCACCTCTCCCCATCCAATGCATTACACCATGTGAATAATCTGCCTTGCATATTCAGATCAACTAATTCCAAGCTATGAACAAGATTATTAAAATCTTTCATTCCCCTATCCCTTCTTGAACATCCCTTCCTTTCACTCATAACTCTAATCTCATTAAAATCACCACCCAGACACCAAGGGTTGGGATAAGAGGGTTTAAGGTTTATAAGACTCTCCCATAGTTTCCTCATCTTCAATACATCAGTCGGAGCATAAATATTGCAGATAACACAATGAAAAGATTTAGCTACGATACCTGAAAGAAGAATGAAATTCCTGGAACTGCAGCAATCTATCAACTGAAAAATCTGGGGGTTCCAAATGCAAAGGAGACCACCTGCACTTCCTTCTGCACCTACCTCCATAAAACCCATTTCATCCATTGGCCATAAGGACTTTACAAAATTACCATCAACAGCTTCTCTCTTAGTCTCCTGTAGCATCAACACATCTACTGATTTTGCCCTCGCCAATGCCTTAATTCTACTCCTTTTTTCAGGTCGTCTAAGACCCCTGACATTCCATGACATGAGCTTCATTAAAACCTTCAACACAGCTCCTATACTCCTTCATTTTCCAGCAGCTTAATCGGCCTCTCCCCTCCCTTCAACTCTTTCCAAATCTTTTTTCTCCAACTCTATAATTCTGGCCACCACTTCCTCCTCTTTCCCCTCACAGTTTAGGCCTAAAGCCTTTCCGACCTCAATCGTAGCTCGGGCTTCTTTAAGTAACTTACTTCTTCTTTGAGAACTACTCCTTTGTGATGCTGATAGGGACGTAGCAACTGCTGCCGCTCGAAGGATCATTCCACTCCTGAGACTGCTAGTAAATAGAAGCCCCTTCTATTTTGGGTGGCCCCCCTGCTCCATTTTTTCTTTACTCTGGTCAACTCCTTTCCTCTTCAGATCAGACTTCCTTTTTGATCCAGAATTACCTTTCTGAGATGGGCCCCCCTTCACTTGGTTGTCTTTGTTTGCTGCATGTTCCCCTGCAGCCTTATATTGAGACTGGGCTATGCAGTCACTCAAACTGGAATTAACCTCCCATCTTGGCCCATTAGTGACAGGCTGCACTTGGGCTCCATGTAAGACAACTTCTAAATTTATATTGGGCCGGCCACAGTCCAACCCAATTGAAGTATTCATAAAATCTGAGGTGCACACCTGACCTTCTACCCGTTGATTCTCCAATACTCTTGGACAGGTCGCCTGCAGCTCCCTTTCATTCCCTAGAGCACGTTCAGCTTCTTTTTCTGCTACTCCAGACATGAAAAGATGGCCCCCATCTGCTGCCGCTAGCACTCTTTCCACTGTGTGTGTTCCCTTGCTTGACACCTCATCAATTTTTGCCACATCATCTAGCACTCTTTCCACTGTGTGTTCCCTTACTTGACACCTCATCAATTTTTGCCACTCATCTTCTTCTTCTCCCTGCTCTGCAACCGACCCAACTTCACCTTCCTCCCCACCTGCAGCACCATTGACAGCTACCTCTTGATCAACATTTGCAACCTGGCCCCCTCGGTTGGTGAAGTGTTCAGCCTCTTTCAAATTGGATTCCATTACTTCGTTTATCTGGCAGCTATACTCTACATTGACAACTACTGACAAAAGGCTCTTCATAGACTCTCACTCGATAAGCCCTCTCATTTCCTAGTAAATTGATTACCGTATTGATGGGCTCCATAACTTTTGTGATAATCCTTAATTTGCCAAACATAAAATGGTTACCTCCCACTGTATCTTCATCGTACTGAGCTACATCTCCCCATACTTTACCAATAGCTTCGAAGGTCTTGATATTCCAGAGATTAAGGGGTACTCCCACACATGAGCCATATACATCTATCAAGTTCCATTAACTTCCCTTCTTCCCATTCAGAAACTTCATCACTCCAGTCATGAATCCACTCCTCCATTCTCTCGTGCTTCCTTCTTCTGATGGTTGGAGCTAAATGTTAGGATTGCCTGCTTACCTCCCACTTGTCTAACTACCACTTCCTTATCAATCCTCTGTAGACCTCCTTTCTAAAGTCATGGAAGGAGAAAAAAGCTTTGAGCCTGACCAGGACACTATCATATAACCACCCGTTACCAGCCTCCGCAGCTCTAACAGATACACTTTGTTTTTCATATTCTCCTCCACTTTGTCGACCAGTTTGCACTACTTCCGCGTATGACTTACCTTTGATTCTCATCATAGGTTGGATGGGTGTCCACTGCTTTTTCTGCTCCATACTCCCTGTTTAGCATTTGTTAGCATCTGTCTACTTTGATTGGACTTGCTAAACTCAGCCAGCTTTACTCGCAATGCCCTGTTGTGGCACCATAAGCCATCAGCTTTTTGCACTGCCATCTCTGCGGCCACCTTACAGTCATACCTAACAAATCCAAATCTGGTGCTTGTTGTTTTCCTCCTTTTTCCTGGTATGAAGACATCCTTCACAACTCCAAACTTGCTGAACAGATTAAATAGGTCTCTAGGGGTCATGGCCTCTGGTACTTCATCCACAAATAGAGATACCAAGTCATTCATCCTTGGTCGACCATTTTGCATACCCATCCTTCGTTTTCTGAGAACCGGATTCCACCCTTCTTCCATCTCCCTTCCTACCAAACCAGTTCACCTTTAGTACATTTTTCCCAAACGTAACACTCTCACAAGTATCATTATTGTTATATAAAATCAATTGTCTTAAAACACACTACAAAATGTATGTACACTAGAAGCAAAACCCTTGCAAATATGTGTTACATTGTGTTTGTGTAGAGAGAAAATACCTGTAGGCTGTAAGAGTTCTTGGAAAGTGACTAATGAGCGATTTCTCTCTTCAGATAGAGAAAGAGTAGAATGGAGTAGAGAGAGTGGGAAGGGTGAGAGAAAACGGAGACCGAAGAAATGTGAGGTGTTTTCTTTCTAGAGAGAGAGAAAAGGGAGAGAGAGAGAGAGAGACTACGGGACACACATGGAGAGAGAGAGAGAGAGAGAGAGTACCAGTAG